>OY856412.1:308242943-308767943 GCA_963693085.1 Alisma plantago-aquatica
AGTACATTGAACCCCAACCTACCCTGGTTTGCTAATATATGTAACTATTTAGCATCCTAACATTTCCCTTCCGGCATAACATTCAACTAGAAGAAGAAATTGTTCTCATATCTGTAAAAACTCCTAATGGGATGACCTACTCTTGTTTAAAAGATGTGCTTACAAACTAAACCGGAGGTGTATTCCATAAGAAGAAGTCCCTAGATCCTTCGAGAATGCCATTCACATCTTATTGAGGACATTTAGGAGGAGAAAGGACCGTGGCAAAAATCATACAGTCGGGATTTTATTGAACCACCCTATTCAAGGATGCTCAAGCATGCATTAAGGAGTGTGATGAATGCCAACGAATGGGAAACATTTCAAAGAGGAGTGAAATGTCAATGTCTAATTGGATAGAAGTAAAAAATTTTGATGATTAGGGAGTTGACTACATGGGACCATTCTCATCTTTAAGGAGAAATCAATATATTCTTATCTTTGAAAACTATGTATCAAAATAGGTAGAGTTATTGCAACCACAACTTGTCACTCCAAAGCAATAATCTAGATGTTTGAGAAAACCATTTTTCTCCCACGCACCATCATAAGTGACGGGGGTCCCACTTTGGGGAGAGACAATTTGAAGCCTCGCTGAAAAAATATGGAGTAAGGAATAAGTTAGCAACACCTTAACACCCTAAAATGCTGGGACAACTAGAAGTATCGAACCAAGAAATCAAGCAAATCTTGGAGAAAATAGTCATACAGACTCAGAAGAGTTGGTCTATGAAGCTCAATGATGCTCTATGGGCTTACCGAACCACTTATAAGACTTTGATAGGGACTACCCCCTACCATCTTATCTATGGAAAATCATGTCATCTACATGTTAAGCTAGAGAACAAAGGCTTTTGGGCTATTAAGGTTATAAATATGGACCCTAAGGAAGTAGGAAAAAAGGGACTTCTATAGTTGCAAGGGTTAAAAGAGATAAGGTTGCAAGCCTATGAAAATTCATGTATCAACAAGAAAAGAACCAAGGGGTTGCATGATGCCCACCTACAAAGCAAGGATATGTCATAGGGAGATAAGGTCCCCTTATTCAATTGCAGTATCAGACTGTTTCCCGATAAGCTTAGGTCCATGTGGTTTGGCACCTTTATAATTGTGAAGATATACCCATCTGGAATGATGGAAATCACCAGTGAAAAGATAGGTACATTCAAGGTGAATGGTCACAGAGTAAAGAGGTACTATGAGGATGAAGCCTTTATGAGGAGGTCAGAACTCCATTTAGAAGAGCCCCAGCCTGCACCACCAGAGAAACCCTAAAGAACAAAACAAGGAAAGTGTCAAGCTATAGACTATAAATTAGTGCTTCTTGGTAGGAAACCCACGAATTTATGCCTTTTTTATATTTTCAAATCTTTCACTTCTCATTATTTTGGACAATCTTTAATTTCCATTTGCTATAATTTCCATAATAAAAATTTCACTAATATTTTTTAATTACCATCTTGATTTCTAGTAATTACTTCTTAGCTAGCAATCTTTCGTGTACATAGAATACATTTAAGAAAATTTTGGATCCCAAACATTCGTTATAGGAGTCATTTATAACAACTATCGATCTTTTTAGGGAACCACTGCAATTAGATCCTCATTGAGTGCAACCATTGGTTGATCATACCATGGATGTTGAATCTAGTTTGTTCATCGGTAAACCCATCGAGTGTGTTATACAATGTAACCATCATATGTCACCTTCTGACTTACCATCGGATGAACCATCCAAACTTTCCACCGGTTGATTAACTGACCACCATCGATTGATAAGTAACCATCAGATGATGAATGTTGATCATACCATTGGATGTGACTTTATGCCTTACCATCGGTTAATATGTTCATGATAACCATCGAATGTCATAGACCGTCACACCATCAAATTTTAGCTTTCGATCATACCATTGGTTGGTCAACTGGAAAACCATTGGACAATATACACCCACTGTCACCATCAATTTGTAGTTCAGTGACTAACCATCAGATCTCAACATCTGATGGTTATCAGGGGGACGGAAACCTATAAAAGGGGAGTCTAATAAGCCCCCAAGACTAATCCATCAGATTTTATAAACCCTAGTCACTGAGAGCACTCTAAAGCTGAAGCACTCGAAGAGACCAGACACACAAGGGAAGCCATCGAAAGATGCCATCTTCCACCTCCAAAACACTGGCCAAAGTAGAGGAGGGGAGGATTTCCATGATAGGGAGATCTGGGCTGGAGACCTATTGAATCAGCATCGACAAGAGAGAAAAGTTTCAGTGCTGGCAATAGCGGTAACCCTAAACTCCAAGTTTTTTTGTTACTCCTACCATCTTTCCAGAAATCTCAAAACCATTGAATTTCACCCACAGTCGTACATCCCTTCGTATCCCCAACCATCTGATCTCAGATGCATAACCATCGATTGTCACTTCATATTCTCTGACCATTTGTTTCTACCTCTGGATCTCATCCCTTCGTGGGTACCTTCACCATTAGTTTGAACCTCCAGAACCACCTTCAGTTGTTCTCACCATCACCTAAGGTGTTCTAACCATCAGTAGTTTTGCCTTTCTCCCTAAGCACCAACCATCAACCTTCACCTAGTTCTATACCTGAGGAGGTATAATTATCAGTTGTGGAACCTTCAATTTGTAACCTTACCACAAAAAGACATTGTTTGTCACTCATGCACCAATACCATCGGTAAGGTGTCCTGAACTAACCAACCATTGGTTGTTAACCATCAGTTGTTAGCTTGGAATGCTATAACAAGTGGTTATTTTTGCTTCCCCTTTCACCCACTGACCAAGCCATCAGTTGTTGGACCTAGCCATTGGTTGGCGTCCAGCTACCTACACTATCGGTTGATTTTTGACCAAGTTTAATAGACCGTTGACCCCCCCTTCTCAACCATTGGTTTACATCCATCGATTTCTACTGCCATTAGTCGTTGATTTTTTGGTTAACCATCGATTGTTGGTTGTTGACCTATTACACCCATCGGTTGATGGTTTGTTACCCAACCTTTGATTTACATCTGTGTGTTCCTCAGACATTTTTCAACCATTGATTACTACTTAGCCACCAATGATTATGAATCTAACAAAGCTATGTTCTTATTTACCTAATAAATCTTTCTAGAGATACCCTAGTATCTACGAAGCACAAGATGGAAGGCAATAGGGACAAAGACCACGTCTTTCAGGAGTCTGAGAGGACCAAGAAACTCCAGGCCTCTCTGACCCTAGAAGAGATGGAAGCAAATCAAAGAATGAAGGATGAAGCCATGGCCTACATAGAGAAACACGGTGATGCTACCTAAGAAAGCATCAGGGCACCCTGGAAGAAGATAGTCTCAGGAGGATAGCTTAGCCCATACCTGAGAAGTCAGAATGTGATGAAAAATAGATAGGGACAGAAGTCTCTGAATATACACCACCCAAAGAGGTTCAGAATCAGAAGAAGAGAGTTGCACCAAGTTTGGATCAGAAAGGGCCAAGAAAGGAAGCAAGGACACCTATACGAGGTAAAGGCACATAATGAACCACACCTTGACATGCAGTGATAGCAAGCGTTGTCCAACAACTGTCGATTGTTACCTGAAATGAGCATATTGATAACCAATTCCTGGCCTGGGATGAGGAACATAGACAAATTTGGTGTGACATGTTCCAGAACAAGAAGTTAAAATCCACCATATTTGGAGACAAGAAAACCCTATATAAACTCAGAATATATGATAGGGTTAAGAAAACATGGATAAGGGGATCTTCAAGATCTTCTTCAACAAGATGATCTCATATGATGATCTGGCTTTAATTTTCATGATCTCACTAAATAAGCTTCCAGTAACCAAAAAAGAAAAGGCAGTGTGTGGGGGGGGATATAAACTATAGTTGTGATTAATCAAAGAAGAACATGTCCTAACTGATAGATGTATCAACAAAATCTTCACTGACTTAGACAAGCAAGTTGAATGAGTTGACAAGGCACGTGAAGACATAGATGCCAGGGGTTTCATAATAGATAAAACTTGGGAAAAGCTTTTCGGAGACCGTAAATATAGCTCTGGTCAGTCCAAGGCAGCCATGATGCAGTCAGGCATCATGAGAATAGTGCACAAAATCTTCACCAATGCATTGACCTTCATATCAGACACCGGGAATGTGACCGTACTAGACCTCCATGTGTTGTGGAGTATGATGGAAGGAAAATCCATAAACATTGGGAAGATTTTAGTTGAAAAGCTAGTGGTGCCAACAAGACCCGACGACCCTCGTGATTTCTTCTTAGGAGGTCTAGTCACGTACATTATGTATCGGTTAGGGTACGCTAAGAAGCTGAAACATTCCTATGGTCAAAATGAGATGATTTGGTGGACTCCAAATACCTTACCTCTAAAAATGTCCTAGCAAGGATAAAACAGAATTACCCCTATAGGTACTGCAGGACAAAACACTTGCTACCCCTACAGGAACTGAGCAATTATGATTGTGAAAAATTGATCTTCCAAGAAGAAGAAATCATATGGTTGATATCAGAATAAGGTGAAAGCACAAGAAATCCAACTGAGAAAAGAAGGAAGCAGCCAAAAGAGGTATCCACAAAGCAAATGACAAGGAAAAGAGTAGTCGTGTGCACTCCTGAAAGACTAGCAAAGAAAACCCATGCACTAAAGGTTATAGATTTGGAAGAAGAGGAGAAAGAAGTTCTGAAGAATCCTACCATTGCCGCTACACTAGAAGCAGTGGTTCATGAACTTAAGGCAATCATCCATGGTAAAGCAGTAGTAAACAACCATACCTGGAAAGGAACCACAACCAAAGATAAATATTTCCCCCACACCATGATGATATTGAAGAAGATGAGGTTAATAGTAAGGTGAATGAATCAATGAATGCATCAAAAGGAGGAGAGTGGTGAAAAAATACTCCAGAAAGGGAGAAGCCATAACTAGAGCACAATAGGCGCCTGCCGGAAGAACACAAAGAATCTGCCAAAGTAGACGAGGTGGATCATGAAGTAAGCTTTGTCGGCATACCGAAGCAACAGCGACGGGTGCCTACCGCCAGAAAATTATAGGATATAGGGAAGGAGATTGATGACCTTCATGACATTGTATCAACCTCTACCTTGAATTTTTAACATAAATACAAATATGTATGCACTAACTGCGCATGTGCATAAATTAACAGTAGACATACAACCAGTTTTGAGTCTACCTCTATGAATGTAGTAATTGGCTACAATCAAGTACAAGTTATGTAGGAACTAGCGGGAGTGTTGAACAAACTCACCATCCTAAGAAAGGAGTGTGATGACCTATGCCAAGAGAACCTGCAAATACAAAAGGAAGTGGCAAAGAGGAAGCAAGACACCTCCACCAGTAATGGGACATCAATTAGAAGGCAGTGGACAGCCACCACCAAGCCATCCTTTACACCAGATATAGATGTACATGTTAGGTCGACATGTTGATGGCCACTATTCAACCAGGATAGGGGGAGTTACTGAGTGAAGCCACCACTTTTGGGTGCACTCTTCCACTATACGAAAGGAATCAAAGGAGACTTCCACCAGCAAGAGAGTACCCACTGGGGATGATAATATCACCACTTCCCTAGCCTCGCCAGGGCATTCTACAAACAAAAAGGGACCTGAGGGGCCGAGGAATTAGGGCACTCTACCACCAACAAAACCGACAACTCCCGTAAAAAATGAAGAAGTAGTGGGGGGAATGACACCAAGGAAAAAATCATCTAAAGCAAAGGGGGAGGTAACAGAAACAACAAAACATATAATGGATAGGCTTGACCCTCTCTTCGACTACAATGCTCCACCTCCACCATGTGATTATGAAAAATTTGTAAATGATTTTCTACTATATGAACCCATCACGAGTGGAGGATTCCCCATCTCTTTTTAGGCAAAAGTTGAGCAGATGATATTTGAAGAATATAAAGGAAATCTGGACAATATGCTTGTCGATGCACCTCTAAAACAAGCAAACCCAATATTCTCCAACCCATCGGCGACTGCTGACCACAAAGACAACTCAGGTCCAGCTGCACTACCCCCTCTACCTTGTAAGATGGCATATGTGGGCATGACTTCAATATCTGGAATGTTGGTACACTGTGTTCATGTCCTAGCTGACATCCTGGATGACGAGAAGTTAGGAAAGGACATCATCTACCACAATAATCAATACAACCTAACAAGGGATGACCTACGTTCTGCCGATTGGCAAAAAGCAAATATAAGTAGAACCTTCTTTAAGGTCTTATGTGGGACCATCATAGAAGAGTTCATGTACATAGATAAAGATGGGCTAGTTTTCAATGTAACCTCTAACCTGGCAGTCCACTTGTTCAAAGAAAGAAGCGACACAACATCTATTAAATAACTGCAAGATACCCTGGATAGAAACATAGCCTTATAGATCATCACTCTCCCTTTCAAATCCTTCAATCACTAGTTCCTCATGATGGTTGACCTTTCAGAAAGGAAAGTCATCACATACAACTTTAGCGCCAAAGACATGCCTTGTGGAATAATGGAATTCGATAAACTAGACCATAGGACGATACAAGAAGTTCCAACTATTTAGAAAAGGTTGATACAAGGAGTCAGTAGATAGTATCACCCAAATTGAAAAGAAATCTTCATCAACTGCAGTATCCCCCAGGAAAAGCAAAACTCAGGGGACAATGCTTTCTTAGCACTGAGAATGATTGAAGCCTTCAATAGAGGAATCCCAACGAAACAAATTATCAATGAAGATAACCATGCGCTGTAAGGAAAATATATCATGAAGATAATTCATGACAAGTGATTCTTCTAAGATGCACAGATGGTTGACCTACCAAGGTGGATGTATTCCCTAACTCCCATACCTAAAAAGACCCCTTGGAGAGAGGAACTGCAAAAACTCAAGGACACAATAGAAGCCTCAGTACCTGAAGAAAGGAAAGAAGACCAAGTGGCCCCACCATCTCCCCCACCACCTCCCTCAAATGTACCCATAACAACCATTGTTACCCCTATATATCCAATAGTTGTTCTTAATACATAGGAAACTAAACCATCACCACCAACAATTCAACAGACAACATCCCATGTCCAACCCAACGCTGAGATCATCATGGAAGAAACTACAACTCTAATAGAAAAATATAATAAGAAGCTTCTATGCACAATGAAGGAAAACAACCAGATGATTAACCGAAAGAAGTTCTAGTGTCTATAGAGGTAATTATTCCCACCTTCAAAAACTTCAATGAACTCACATGATATGGGCTATCTATTGAGAAAGTTACATTTCTATTGGACACACTACAACAAGGGACGATGACTTTGTTCTCATCTTTGAAACAGAGAATGTACACATATTGCTACCAAACCTCTGTGACATCTTAACAACAGGAGGTTACATGACCGTAAATGTCATGGCAGCATGTCAACTACTTTTGGAAGACAACCTCCTAGAAGTATGCATTGTCTCTTACAAAATAATGAGGGACATCATTCTCAAGTAGGAGTTCGGAGAACTATAATGCCTGATCGATCCTCCCTGATACAATGTCCTAAGGTGGACAATTGTTCCTATTCTACATGATGGTCATTTGGCACTAATATCTATTGATACTATGATTGAAACAATCATTTTCTACAACAGCTCAAATGCCATGTTCAGCCCGAAACACACAACTTATCATAAAACTGCTAACAACGTCATAGAACAAAAGGCTTCTCAAGTGTCCATAAAGATCGTAGAGCTGGTAAAAACATAAGAACGTGTCATGCCAAATGATTTGAAGTTTGATAAGTCACAATTCTACCAAAGGATCCCACAACAAGCACCTCTATCTAATGACTACGGATTCAACGTGCTATTCGAGATGCATATGTTGGCCACATCAGATCAGAAGGTGGAGCACTACCAAGACAATGACTATCATCACCTTCAAGACCAATACTTGATGAGGATCTTATGCTCTGAATGGGATTTACAAGAAAATCAACCCTAATTCTCTTGTTCTAGATCAAACTCTTTCTTTGACACCTTGAGGATATGGTGGATGATAAGTTTAGGGGATCTAAACAGAAGAACGAGGTATGTCTCTGCACTTAACATTTTAGTTCTCCCTCGCATAACCATAAATTTTGAAAAATTTTGATCAGCCAAGATGGCCAATTTTGACTTTATCTCTATTTATGTATATATTCTTGTCTTTTTGAAGAAACTTTTCAGCACAAAATTATCCAAAAAGGTAAAATTTTAGGTACAAATTTCCTAAATATAGTGATAACTCCTATCCTTAGGCTTACCTATATTAAGGCTAACTCTTAGCGTAATTACTTCAAGAACGAAAGATTTGGGGTATTTAATCTACTTAAAACTCCAAGTGTGATAATGTCTTAATGTCAGTCTTGCCTTGAAATAATGTAGAAGGTACAAGATGTTTATCGTGGAGATGAATACTCAAAATAAGGAGGGCTTAGCCTGATACGCTCTTGATTGATCACCTTGTTCCAAATTATAGGTAGTAAAGCACGTAACCTTAAAAAGAAAGAAGCAACTACCCCATCTAGTGCAAAAAAACCTACTTCGGGATCAAAAAAGGCATGGCAGCCCAAATTCCCTTAAAAATTCTATCATCCCAAAGCTTCCGATCATGAATAAAAGCCAAGAGGAATAAAATGATGAGAGTTTTTCCTAGAAAGACATTGAAGGACTTCACCCGACCGGTGTATCACTGCACTCATGAATGTAGATATGTCATGCTTGGTAGTTGAGTCTAGAAGCCAGCTTTTACACACCTACATTTTAAAGGAGAACTCTCACAACCACCTGACATTACATCAGGTCCCAATCAGGAAACTCTACTTTACGACAGTAAGATGGTTGAGTGAACCTGAGAAAAGCAAGAAAATACTACAGCCTAAGCCTACCCAAGCATAGTAGCTAAGACAACCAAAAACATAAAAATAGGGTGTAAAAGCTACCTCAGCCAGAACCTTATGCAAGTGAGGATTGGAAAAGGATCATTAGTGCATTGTGAGGGAGAAATATTTCTGATGAAGAAAGTCATAAAAAGAAATACAAGTACTACAAATCCAACCTAAGGAAGTCTTGAGATCTACAACCCCTTGTCCTAATGCATACCTTTCGACTTGAGGCTGACATTATCAAATTTTCCACATACACAAAATAATAATTCATTAAAGCCCTTTGAAATTAGTTGGTTCTTTAATTCTATTTGTTAGCCTAAGGATAGGATAGACTCTAAGTTGTGGGGGAGTTGATAACATCCAATTTAGTGGATATTACATGCCTTATTTCACCTTTATTTCTCTCTCATCATGCGAATTTATATTTACTTTCCCTTTGAATTTTGCATAAAATTACAACCTATACCCCCACTTGAGAATAACAATGATATTTCATGTAGGTAATCAAAGGAGTACAACATATTGCCATAGAACTGGATCACCATCAGTTCACAACCGATGGTTGCATTGAAGCAATAGGAAGCACAACCATCAAGTCATAGTCGAGGAACTCTGGAGGTAGTATGCACACCCATTGTAGCTATTTGCTTCCATCAGATGTTGTCACTGTTCATCAACCAATGGTCTGTCTGCATCACCAACTGGTGGCTGAAGACCCATCAAATTATGGCCCACCTACACCGACACCCAATGGATGCACGACCTCACCAAGCGATGGTTACACAAGACTCACCAACCGGTGGCTCATCTACAGCATCAGACGATGGTCGTGGAGGCCTTGCCAACCAATGACTCAACTGACTAGCTATAGGTAGACCTAGAGACCTACCATTCAATAACAGAGCAAATCATCAATCGATGGTTCACCTACATTGGCAACTGATGCCCATCTAGAAGACCATCAACTAGTTGTCGTGCGAGACTTGTCAGCTAAGGGACAAGGATAGCATCCACCTGATGGTTGCTAACTAATGGCAGCACTCACAAAAACTATCACTCATAGCTATTAGACACATGGTATGAGGAAGATACCTCATACGCTTGGGATGCAAGAAAAGGACCCCTATAGGATGCAAGCAAAGGATCCCTATCCTTGCACCTATAAATACAAGACCTCCAACAACATACAAAGGGGTTGTGCATTGCTAAGAGATGCCCAAGTGCTACCAGAGAAGAATCTCACTATCACCCATCGAGTTTTATGTGATCGGAAGATCCCTCTAAGGTTAAAAAGTAAGTTTTATAGAACATCTATACGTCCAACCATACTCTATGGGAGTGAATGTTGGGCGGTGAAGAAATAAGGTCTCAATAAGATGAACATGGATGAAATGCATATGCTGAGATGGATGTGTGGGAAGACAAGAAAAGATTGCCTGAGAAATGACAATATCAAGAATAAGGTGGGGGTGGTGAGCATTGAGGAAAAGTTGTGTGAGGGTCGACTCAGATGGTACAGACATGTGCAACGTAGACCGACTAATGTGCATATACAAAACAATGTTATAGAATCAAGCACAATAAATAGAAGAAGAGGAAGGTCTAAATTAACATGGGATGATCTTATAAAGAGAGATTTTGAATCTCTACATCTTAACCCGAATATGGCCCATGATAGAGATGAATTGAAACGAAGGATCCATGTAGCCGACCCCAACATAGTTGGGACTGTGGCTTAGATGACGATGATGATGATTTATATCAGAGAACAACCCAATTCTCTTGTAGTAGCCTACACAACTTCAATCATTTAGTAGCAGTCTCCAAGGATGTACTTCTAACATCCTATCCTAAGACTTGACAACATTCAAATACTAATCTCTTACTAACTTGTAGTCATGACACTAACAAGTTTCCCAGGGGATAGAAACACAGATGTAATAATCATCAAAAGGAAAAACATAGTGCCATCTAATTAACTCGACAACTTGATATTACCACAGTAAACACAATTTGTGGCATCTCCATTCTTTTGGGTTGGGTTGCTACTTCTTGTGAATCTAAAGGGGTTTCAATCCCATCTCAACCTATATTTCTCCAGTAAGGCTAGGGTAAGCCCTTTAGTGAAAGGATCAGTTGTATTATCTTTGGTACCGACGTAGTCCACAACCATGACCCCATTAGACACTAACACCCTTATAGACTTGAGTCTGAATTGGATGTGTCTACGTTGTTTTTTATTGTACTTGGAATCCTTTATCTTATCAATAGTTGTAGTGATATCATAGTGAACTAAAATTGTAGGAACCAGCTTCTTTATGAAAGGTAAACTGGACATAAGTCCATGTATCCATTCATCTTCCAATCTAGTTTCATCTAAAGCACACAACTGTACCTCAAAAGTAGACCTAGACAATATGGTTAGTTTCTTAGACCTCCAGGAAACAACTCTTCCTCCCGATAGGAATATATATCCTAAGGCTCCATTACTATTAGAGTTCATGGAAATCCATCTTGCATCATTATATCCTTCAACTACAGGAGGATGTTTACCATAATGTTGACCAAGAGAGAAAGTTCTCTTGATGTACCTCAAAACTCTGTCAAGATCTTCCCAATGGGTCCTATCGGGACAATTGGTGTATCTACTTAACTTGTTCACGACAAATGGAATGTTTGGACGTATGTGATTCATAAGATACATCAAAATTCTTATGATTTGAGATTATCGTGATTGAGATATTGGAACTCCAATCCTATTCTTAACAAGGCCTTGGATGAATCATATGGAGTCATAATAGGTTTACATGATGTGTACTCAAATCTTTCCAGTATCTTCTCAATATAGTGAGACTGAGAGAGATTTATACCATTAGTAGACCTTATGGTTTTAAGTCCTAAAATCACATCAGTGACACCCATACCCTTCATCTCAAACTTGCTACACAACAATGTCTTTAACTCATTTAGTACCTTCATATCAGAACCAAAAAGTATAATATCATTGACATATAAGCATAGTAAAATGAATCCATCATCGTCGACTTTGTAGAAGAGACACTTATAAAATTCATTATAAATAAAGACAAATGATGATATTATAGAATCAAACTTCTCATGTCATTGCTTAAAGGCTTCTTTTCAAGCCATATAATGACTTCACAAGTTTACACACTTTGGACTCATTCCCATGACCCACAAATCCCTCATGTTGCTCTATATATATCTCTTCCTAAATATCAAGAATGTGGTCTTCATATCCATCTGATGGATACAAAGATTATAAATGGAATCCAGTGCTATAAGCACTCAGATTGTTGTCATTTGGGAAATAAGATAATAGGTATCAAAATAATATATTCCTTCCCTTTGTGAGTAATCCTTAGTAACTAACCTAGATTTATACTTATTGATTGTCCAGTCTGCATTAAGCTTCTTCTTAAAGATCCATTTGCAACCAATTGCAAAACAACGAGGAGGTAAACTTACTAATTCCCAATTTCCATTCAAGAGAATTGATTGGATTTCATCGTTAACGTCTTCTTTCTAAAATATAGCTTTGGAAGAATTCATAGCTTGTTTAAAAGATACAAGAGTGTCCTCAATATTGTAAGTGAGAAACTCACTTCCAAAACCCTTTGATTCTCTTGGTCATTTACTTCTCCTTGGTTCAACCATTTCTTCAGAATCGTCAGATTCAAAAATAGCTTATTCTAAGTCCCCCCCCAGATTTGTCATCCTTTCCACATGCTCGGGCGTGGAACATGTGGTGAGTGAATCCTCTTGAGATACTTCATTGGACACAACAGATTTCATGGGAAACACATCCTCAAAAAATGTCGAATCATGTAATTCAATAATTATATTGACCTCAATGCAGAGATACCAGATTTTACAATCAAGAATCTATAGGCACAACTTGTCTCTATAAACCCCAAGAAATGGCATTAACTATTTTCGGTCCCCATTTCTTCCTCTAGTGTTCAAGGACAAGTACCTTAGCAAGTCACCCGCACACTCGAAGATATTTGAGATTCAGTTTTCTCCTTCTCCATAACTCAAATAGGCTACTTTCTAGATATTTACGGGGAACTTTGGTCATGATATGGAAAACTATATTTAAAGCTTCCCTCCACATAATGTTGGACAAACTTGAGGTTTGGATAAAGAATTGACCATATCTATCAGGGTTCAATTTTTACGTTCCAACCCTAATTGCCTACGCTCTATTAGAGTTGGCTGGAAGATGGAGGGGTGGGGGGATATGGGGTATAGGTTCTTTGTGAAGGCTAAAAACCCGAGGCACTCTCTAAAGGAGTAGAACCATACGGTGTTCAAAGACCTTTTTAAAGATTAGGATCCTAGAAGAGGTATTAAAGGAGTTGTAGATGGGTATGGATGATGATCCAACAGGAGTAAGGGAGAGGGAGCTTTGAGATAGAGATAGAGCTTGCGATAGAGAAGAAATGTTCTAGAGGGAGAAGAAGGGCATCATATGGATGGAGGAAGGAGACAAAATCATCAATTCTTTTACGTGTATGCAAAATCTAAAAACAAGTTTGAGGGGGGTTCTCCTCCCCTATTAAACCTTAACTGCTTATGTACTTTGTTGGTTTGAATTTCAGCTTCTTCCTTATAAATTTTGAATTTATCCAATGCCTTAAGTAAATAGACATAATAGTATCTACTAGAATCATCAATAAAAGTTATAAAATAATACTTTTGATCCCTAGTAGCAATCCTACTTAAACTCATAGATGTCAGTGTGCACTAAATCCAATATTTTCTAATTCCTATTTAGAGAATGAAAATGCTTCCTAGGCAATTTAGCTTGCACATATTTCACATTTTTTATGACTAATGTTGTATTTAGGGATTAGATTTAGATTCCCCATATGTTTCATTGAGACAACATTAACATGTCCCAAATGTGTATGTCAAACATCAGAGGATACAAGATTCATGCATACAGAACTATTATCATTCAAATATAAAACATAATTTGAAACAGGTTTAGCAAGAATCTTACATAAGTTCTCCATATCACACAAATAACCCTTGCCAAAAAATAAAGAATCCTAAAGATGAGTAATAATAGCCTTATTACACTTGCAGTCTACTCTAAAATCATCTCTAACTAAAATTGTGCCACTAAGAATGTTGTGTCAAATTGATGGAACATGCTTGACTCTATGAAGTGTCAGAACATTTCCCAAAGGCAATATCAAGTTGACACATCCTTTACCTTTGACTTCTATAATTTTGGAATTAGCCAAAGTCACTTATGGACCTTTGGAGGCATAATAAGACACAAATAGGGACTTTTCAATACATACATGTACATTATCCCCAGTGTCTATTATCTAATATAGTGGTTCAAAAATAGAAAGAACTTCGGGTCTAATAGACACATACCCCTCATGAGATTCAAGGGTGTAGTTATCATGTTGACCACAGCCTCCTCAGTTGTAAATGTGGCAGCTTTCTTTCCCTTTTTTGAAGGACAATCCTCGTTCTAGTGACCAACTTGTCTATAAGTCCAACACAAGGTTTGTTTTTCGATTTCTTCTGGATCTTGACCTTAGGTTTATGCATATTCTTTGTTTTCTTATCTTTGATTTTAGCAATAAAGTTGACACTAGGATTTACATCAATAGGCACCTTGACAAACTTCTCTTTTTAGCGTTCTTCTTGTATATTAATGTCCGTCATAAGCTCTTCCATTGATAAATCTCCTTTGCACAACTCAACGTTCATAGGTACCACCACCCGAACAGACCACACCTATAAAAGAAAGGTAAAGATACTTGTCGTAGGATAGGAAAATCACCAAAAGCAACATGGAGTGACAAAGGCTAAGAAAATCTTGCTAGGGTTCACAAAACACATGCATGAACTGTTGATGGTTGTGAAAGAGCGATAAGAAGTTTGTGCCTTTAACCCTAATGACCAAACGTATTTATAGCCTAACGCGCTCCCTAATCGTTTTTCCAATAAGATGTGGTTACACAACCATTCTTGTACACATTGTGGAAAGAACTGTGAGGTAAGCACTTTCCTATTAGGATTACTATATATGTTTCAATAAGAAATAATTAATTAACTTAATAATTAATTACGTAGTTGTGTCATAGTATAAAAAAGACGTAAAACATTCCCACAATCCACAATCTCGAGCCTGGCCCAGCCCAGCCCGACGAGGCGAGGCGAGACAAACACTTTCCAATTAAGATTACTAAATTTGTTTCAGAAAGAAACAATTAATTAACTTAATAATTAATTACGTAATTGTGTCATAGTATAAAAAAAGGCGTAAAACATTCCCATAATTGACAATCGCGAGCCTGGCCCGGCCTAGCCCGACGAGGTGTGGCATGGCGTGCGTGTGTTGTGGTCACAATACCCACCAAAGATGTGAGTATACTCTCCCCTAAGACCCTTTGGACACTAGTGTCACATATGATCTTACATATAAGGACCACAAAAACTTTAACAGTGAGCAATGCGGGATAAAATTCTTCTCTATTTGTACTAGACACAAAACTACATATCCTCCATGTACTAGTTGCACTATATTGGTTTTAACCCATGCTAGACAAATGATTGGCTAACATATCTATAACTAACACTATGACAGCCAACCGTGACGGCTACACGCTTATGGATAGTACGAGGTAAAACCACCCTCCCTATTACTTACATAATCTACCACGGGTGCTTCCTATGCCTTGCCATCGTTCATCTCCGATGACGTTTCATACCTATAGTACAATCATTCTGAGGACGATAAGGTCGGCGACCAGAATGACCATTATATTATCATTATGGATGAGAACATAGCCGTAATGCTGGAAGCTTTCCTAGCTTCCCAAAGCATGAAGATAAAGTAAGTTTACAGTGTTGTGATAATCACGCTATGCTATGGTAAGCAGCTCGTAGTCGTTTGCGTATATTAACAATACAAAAGCACGCATACATAGCACGGGCATTGATGTACTTACGTGAATATATGTAGGATAATCAAATTAAATCGTTTTGGTCGACCAAGATTCTTTAGGTTGTTAGTTGCAATGTAGATACGTGGAAATTTGTTGAATCACCCCGTCCATAATCATGGGCGTCCATGACTGAGGCCCCGCTTTTCATATGGATGATGAAAATCTACCAAAAACGGACTAGTCAGTTTGGGTGTGGGTTGCCTGCTGGTAGATGGTTAATTTTGCCATCCCTACGTATATTTGATAAATAAGATTACGGAAATGCATGGTTATACTCGTGTGAGTCAATATATGATATTTAGATCTGAATATCTTGAATAGTCTTCTCATGTTTAAAGAACATAGATTGAATGATACGAGGATGACAATTTTATGGCTCAGCTCCAATCTAGATATATGTGCGAAGGGATTGTACAATTATTATAACATTGATCGCAATATTAGGGTGACGTTTTTTCAACTTCTCCAAATAATTGGGTGGCAATGAAGTTTTGCCAGATACCAATCATTGTCTATCAAATTATATTATGATTAATTGACTTCAGTACAAATATAATTAGGAGCTTATAGGGTCACACTCATAGGATGCATAGTGAAAAGGAGCATAACCACAAGCATATGGTTAATTGGTTGATAAAAAGTTTAGAAAATTAACTAAAGCATTGATAGGCTGACTGGCAGGCCAATTGGCACACTAAATCGGGTCTAGTCACTCGACTAGATTGCGTCCAACAATCCATTTTTACCAAGTCAATCAGCCGATTGGATTCGCCCAATTGCCAAACTGGATTGAGTCTAGTAGCCCAACTGGACTGAGTTCATTTGCTTAACTGGACTGGGTCTAGTGACCTAACTGGACAACGTCCAATCTACTGATCGTACTGGGTCTAGTCACCTAATTAGATTGAGCCCAATGACTCAACTGGCTAGTCGACTGAATGACATTGGGCCAGTCGCCCGACTAGACTATCCAGGGGCGTCTATTGCAAAATGGCTTCTTTTCCTTTTTGTTTTGTATGGTTTATTGGAAACCACGCTTCCATGCCTTTCCTGTATACAGGGGCATAGAGGTCGAGGTTCTGACGCACCTTTTGACAATTCCTAAGAGGCAACTCTTGTGACAAAAAGGGAGGCACCTTTGAGAGTCCTTGACCAGCCCTCATTACCATAAAAAAAAGGGAAGAGGAGAGGTTGTGCAATGCTAGCACGTCGCCAACAGAATGAAAATTTCTTCTACATTGGCTCTTGAAGCATAGCATGGATTATCCTGCCATTCATGTGGGTGACACAGAAACGTAGATGTGTTGTTGGCTACGTTGGGAGGTCTTCTTTGATATATCTTCCTTCTTTGGTGTCTACGTTCAAATCAACTACGCGATAAAGGTATAAACTTACAACCTTCCTTCCTGCTATATTATTATTGATGAGAACTATGGATGGAAACATGGAGAGATAAAAAAATTATTATTTATTGCATCCACTATGCTTACCTTTCTCTCTCTCTTTTTAGATTCATATAGTGTAATCAGAGCCACATCAATCTATAATAGGATTTACAATGATATGTTTGATTTTTTAATATTGTTTTGTGCCATTACATGTGACATGAACGATTAGCTGTTAACGAGTATATCTATTTTAACTTCACATACATTCATGAACATTGTCCCATATGAAAAGATAAAATCCATACATGTATACACACCCAGATATATATATAGTATATATCTATATATAAATTATGTATGAAATATATTTGATATATCTATAAATCATACACATCTCTATTGAAAATATTTATTTTGGTTGATGTATGTATGGTTATGGCCAAATACCTTATTGTGTGCATGATATGGATGGAGTGTTTTCTATTTGACAAGTTTTCAGCTTGAATGTCGAGCCTCACCTTTTACTCTGTAAGCAATGTTTCTACTCTTTATTACTCCCCTCAAATAAAACTTGAGGTTTTACATACTATGTAATAGATATAAGAATAGAATAGGCATTGAAGGACTTTGAGTGACGAGGAAACCATGAAGATTTAAGAAGCATCCATGGAGTCATTGTGCTACACAAATGCAAGTTGAACATACATATGATACAAAGGACCTTAGGTTGATAGTAATTCTTTGTGGCTCCAAAGGATTACATTCGTATGGACATAAAATATATTATATGTTATATGATTATGATTATAGATTGTTGATATAATGTATATATATGATACATATTATAAGTATATCAGATGTAAACATGTATATGTAATAAATGAACCCCTCAAATAAATATTAATTCTTGGATGCTTTACAATAAGCATACACGTAAAAATCTTGATCAATAAAGTGTGGGCACACCAAAGCGTGGTATACTATTTATCTTGTGGAAGTGTGAGAATATATATATATATATATATATATATATATATATATATATATATATAGGTGTGTGTGTGTGTCTGTAAAAGGAAGGTATATATTCTATTGTATTAGATTTTGTGTCAAACTTAATTAGGTGACCTTCATAGGATTAAAAACCAAGAGGCATAAAGATGGTTATGACAAAGAGTTGTGCATCCATCTCTCAATAGATGCATTGGATGTGACAGGAAAATGTTGTCTAACTAAATAGTCAAGTAATCAGACAGAGATGACTCAAGATTTGTAAAATATGGGTTTTGTCTCAACGGAAAATTGTAGGATGCAAATATTCCAAATTAATAGTGAGATATACTGGTTTGAAAGAAAATAGTGGGAGTGTCATTAATTGAGGTCCAACTAATTTTATAAGAAATAGATTTTTGAAGTCAAAATTAATTTCAAAAAAATGGTTGAGTGATGCAAATATTTTCTATATAGATCAATGGAAAACACAAACAATCCTTTTATATTACTATGGGTCCTTTAGGATGAAATACTAAATGGTAATAATTTCAATGATTGGTTTAGGATACTGATAATTGTTCTCACATCGGAGAGGAATATCTATGTCCTGGACACACCAGTACCTAACAAACCATCTCTGAATGTGCCAAGCACAGAAAGGGTAGCTCATAAGAACAATTTTGATGAAGCCATGCACATCAACTATCTCATGCTATTATTAATGAATAATGAGCTCCAAAAGAAACATGAGAATATGGTTGTTATTGAGATGATAAGACATCTCAGGAACATGTATCAAGAACAAGCAAGTCAAGAGAGGTATGATGTTTCCAAGGCATTGTTTATGTGCAAAGTGGTGGAAGGTGATCTAGTTGAACCCCATGTACTCAAGCTAATTCGTTATGTGTAAATTCAATCTAGAATGGGATTTCATTTAGGTCAAAGTTTATCATAGATGTGATTCTAAAACTTTCTTTGGATTCTTAAAAGAAATTTGTCATGAGTAATAATATGAATAATTTTTTAAGCCATTGACAGAGCTTGGCATGTTGACAATAGTTGGTGGGAAAATGAAAGACAATCCCAATTTTGTGCTCATGTTTAGAAAAAGGAAAAGGAAAAGGAAATTCCAAGGATAAGGAAAAAGGCAAGAATGGTTCTAAGGATGGTGAAAAGTCTTTTGCACTTAACGAAAAAGGAGGAGCGCTGAAGGGAGGCAATTGTCACAATTATCACTAGGTTGTACATTGGAAGAGAAAATGTCCTATCTACCTTGAGGAAGTGAGGAACAAGAAATAGGGGATAAATATATCCACTTTGAGTATACATGTTACATAGATAAACATATATATTTCTTTAGAATGGGTATTAGATATCGTATATGGATCTCACACATGCTCAAATATAAAGGATATGAGAAGAAGAAGACCCTGAAAGAAAGGAGAGGTAGAGCTATGCATAGCAAATAGAGCAAGAGTACCACTGGTATAGGCATCTACTATTTATCTATGCCCAGTGGGCTTGTAAAAGAGCCACAGAGAAGATGTTATTTACATGCTATAAATAGGAAAACCATTTTTGTTTCATGTTTGGACAAGAATAGTTTTGAGTTATATATCAAAACTGATTTTTGTTCTATTTATAATATGAAATCTTTTATGATAAAGCCCCTATGTCTTATGAATTCTATTTGATATTTTTCAAGATACAGACCGATAACACAAATTCTAAAAAGTTGAAACTCGACGACTCAAACAAAATTTATTGATGGTATCTTCATCTAGACTACATAGTTGAGAAGTGTATTTCTAGACTCCATAAATATGGATATCAAGTCTCATTTGATTTTGAATCAACTGTATATGTGAATCTTATTTATTAGTCAAGATGACAAAAGAACCCTTTACACAAAATAATGAAAGGGTGAGCGACTTACTAAGACTTATACATACTGATGTATGTGGACCTTTTGGCACAAATACAAGAGGTGAGTGTCAATATTTCATCATAATTATTGATAACCTAAGTAGATTGGGCTATGTGTACCTTATGAAACACAAGTCAAAATCCATCAAAAAGTTCAAGAAATTCAAAGATGGAGTACAAAATTGATGTGTCAAAAGAACTAAATAAGTTCGTTCAGATCGATGTGGGGAATACTTAAGACAAGAGTTTGAGGCCCTTCTAAGGGATTGTAGTATTGTGTCACAAAGGACTCCACCTAGAACACTATAATATAATTGTGCATCTAAAAGATGGAATCGTACCTAGTTGAACAAGGTGTGATCCATAATGAGCTTTGTTGTTCTTCTAACATGTTTTGGGGATATGCTCTAAAACCATGACATCTACACTTAACCACATACCTTCTAAATTGCTTCAAAAGATACCATATGAGATATGGATTGGAAGACATCCCAATATGTATTTTACAAAAATTTGGGGATGTGAAGCTTATGTCAGGAAAATAGTTATGAAAGAATTTGACGAAGACGTAAAAAATGTTGTTTTGTTGGATATCCTAAAGAAATCAAGGGATAATACTTCTATATTCCATATGATAAATAGTGTTTATTTCCAAAACTGTTGTATTCCTCAAAGAGGAATTTATTTCTAGAGGAACCAGTGGGAGGAAAAAAGAACTTGAAGAAGTTCAATTCCAATAAAGATACCATTTAACCTTTGAAGGTTGATAAAGGAACAACATGAACTACAAATTGTAGTAGTCTCAAGTTCCCATAACACAAGACCTCGAAGGTCTAGTAGGATACGTCTTCAGCTAGAGAGAAATGGATTTCTTGTGATTCAAGTAGACAATGTGTTGTTGAGTGATGATAATGAACCAACTACCTACAAGGAGGTTATTAAGGGAACAAATTATGGGAAATGGCTTGAAGCCATGGGATCTGTGATGGACTCCATGTTTACCAACAAGTTATGGACTCTGGTGGATCCACCTGAAGGGGTAAATCCAATATGGTTCTATTGAGTCTTCAGGAAGAAAACCAACATGAATGGTACTATAAAAACCTACAAATGTTGATTGGTAGCAAAAGATTTCAAACAAATTCATAGTGTTGATAATGATGAAACGTTTTCAACGGTTGGTATGGTAAAATCCATTAGGATCATGCTTGCCATTGTAGATTATCATGACTATGAAATCTGTAAAATGGATATTAAAACCACATTCCTTAATGGGGATCTTCTAGAAGATGTGTACATGAAAAATCCTAAAGGTTTTATCGCTCCAAATGAAGCAAAAAAATTATAAGAAGCAAAAGTCAATCTATGGATTGAAGCAAGCATCTCAGAGGTAGAATCTTCCTTTTGATGAGATAGTCAAACAATTTGGCATTATCCAAAATAAAGATGATCTTCGTGTTTAAAAGAAGGTTAGTGGGGCATAGTTGTGTTCCTCATAATGTATGTATATGGCATACTATTAATGGGGAATGGCATTCCCACATTACAAATGATTATGGTTGAAAATACCTCTCCATGAAGGACTTAGGGGAAGATGTTATATATTAGGTATAAATATATGTAGAAATAGATCTAGAAGGATTCTTGTTCTAAGTCAAAGTACATACATTGACAAAGCAATGAACAAGTGCAACATGCAAGACTGTAAGAGAGGAAACTTACCCATGAACAATGAAATAAGTCCCTCTAGATCTCAATGTCCTAATTCTTATAAAGAGGAGGCACACATGAATAAGATTCCATATGCATCTACAGTTAGATCTATCATGTATGCTATCTTGTGTATGTGTCACAACGTCTTGTATGCTTTGAGCTTGACTTGTAGGTGTCACTCAGATTTTGGTGAAGGTCACTGGACCAATGTAAAGAGTGTCCTTAAGTACTAGATAAGAAGTAAGGATCAATTCCTCATTTTTGTTGGTGGGTAAGATCTATTTGTAAAGGGTTACACTGATGCAAGTTTTTAAACCAACAAGGACAAATATTGCTAGCAATTAGGTTTGTGATTTTCCACAATGAGGGAGTTGTGATCTGGGAAATTTCTAAACAAGATATTGTTTAATTGTACAAAGAGGTCCAGTACATTGTTTCCTCCATTGCAAAAAAGGAGATTGTATGGATCAAGAAGTTCATTAGTGAACTAGGAGTGGTTCCATCCACTAAAGGTGAAATAGATCTCTATTGTGACAGCAATGGATCCATTGCACAAGCTGAGCAACCCATATCACATCATCATTCCTAGCATATACTACACTCTACCATCTCATACAAGAGATCATACAATGAGTAGATGTGAAGATTTGTAGGGTACCAACTAAAAGAAATGTTGTTGATCCCCTGACTAAAGCACCTTCACAGCAAAAGCAAGATGGTAGTGTTAGATGGACTGGGCTTAATTTTATGAGTGTATAGCTCTAGTACAAGTGGGAGATTGTTGGTAATATGTCATGAGGGTCATCATGTGATGATTTTAAAAGGGATATTTTTATTTTATTTGGTTATTAATAAAAGGTAATTCTACTTATTATGTTTTTTTAGTATAGGGATAATAAATAATCCTAACATTGTCTAAAAAATATTTTGACTCAATGATATATGGTTTGGGTTGATGACCCAAACATAATATCATATGTATACTTAGAGAAAAATTCTTATTATATCCCTATCCAGTTCTTATTCTGAAAATATGGGACAAAAATAATACATAAGACTAGTATGTATGTTGAGTAATAACTATGTTCCTTTAGTCATTAAATTGTAAATCAACTCAGATACATAGCTACTTCTTAGAAAACAAGTGTATTGGACACACCCACCATGAGAATGACACGTGGAAGTCATGTAATGACATTTAAGAGTCATATCTCTAAGTCAGAAATGTGACGGGGATCCTTAGACATGAAGTCACTACAGTAATCATGTTTTGATATATGTACTTTGACACTAGCCCTGTGTAACTCTGAATAAGGGGTTTTGGAAATGTAGTGATTAGGTGTATTGTGAAACTTGTGGATTACTATGAGTTACATAGATCAAATTGGTCCCTCCTTTGTAGTGGTATCCTAGAAACTTGATAAGCAAGACTAAGAAAATACATGGTGATGCTCATTTGAGTCAATATATTGATATTGAACTCACAGTGTCTCAAATAGACTACTCAACTTCAAGAAACATTGATTGAATGATAAGAGTATGAAAATTCCATGGCTCGGTTTCGATATGGACATCTGTGACAAATAGATTATATGGTTATTATAACATTGAACATATACTAGGTTGGGGTTATTCTTCAAATTCTTCAATTTCTTGGGTGGCAATGAATTCTTCCTAGATACCAATCATTTTATATTAAATCTTAATATTTAGTATTAGTATCACTACCAATGTAATTTGGAGCCTTTTTAAAAAAACATTGGCCATTCTATTCATCCCGTGACCTGGGCTCGATCCTGGGACCTCTCACTAACAAATCGAGTGTCTAACCATCTTGGTTTCTTCTGTTAGATGACGTAATTTGGAGCCTATAGGATCACATGTATAGGATTCATAGAGAAAAGGAGTATAATCATGGACATATGATTAATTGGTTGTTAAATGGTTTATGTAACAAAATAAATAATTATGGAATGACCGGAAGGCCAATCAGTCAACTTAGCGAGGTCCAGTCACCTGGCAGGTTTGAGTCCAGTAGTCCAATCTGGCCATGCCAATCGATGGACTAGATTGATTCTAATAGCATGACTGGAGCAAGCCAATTGTCCAATTGGACTGAGTCCAGACACCCTACATGGTCCAATTGGTCAATTGGATGAGGTCTAGTCATCTGACTAGACTTGGTCTAGTGGCTTAGTTGGGCTAAGCCCAGTCAGCCAACTAGATTGGGTCCAATAGCTTGACTAGACTATCAAGGGGTGGATGTTGCAAAGTAGTTGATGTGTCTTTTCATTTCCCAAGGTTTATTAGAAATCATGCTCCCTACCTTACTTGTATATTGGGCCATGACGGCTACGGTTTTGACACACCTTTTGACAACTCTTGAGAGGCAACTCTTGTTAAGAAAAATGAGGCACCTTTGAGAGACCTTTGACCAGTTGTGATTACCATTAAGGAAAGAATGTGACAGGAGAGGTAGTGAAATTCTAGCATGTTGCTAAAAGAAATACAACTCCTTCCACATCAGCTCTTAGATAACAACATGGAGTTCCCCATCATCCACATAGATGAAATAGACATGTGGACACATTGATGTCTATGATTGGAGAAATCATTTTACATTATCTTCCATCTATATTTGTGTTAGCTCTATTTTTAGATGAAATTAGTGAAAAGGTATAAACTCACAACCTTCCTTCCTAATGTATCGTTGTTGATGAGATCCAAGGATGGAAACATAGAGAGACAAAACTTTGTTTTACTACATTGACTACACTTTCCTCTCTCTCTCTCTCTGTGTATTTTTATAGTAAAGTGATTTTAATATTATTCATGGTAATAAAATATTTTACCTCAATTAGTTGAATTATGTGGAGAATAGTATGTTTGTTCTACAAATATTTAATAACTCAAGATCAAAATAGTGCAAGGCATGTTCACCCTACAACCAATCAAAAGAAATGGTCTTCTTTGAGCATGCATGTCTCCCTTCTAAACCAATAGAGTAACCATGAAAAGGACGCATATAACCTTAACTGATAAAGTTTGTAACAAAGAATGTTTTTTGAAATACATCAAAACCTACACAATCTTAGCCCGATTGATTTATTATTGTTTGGTCTACATCTTTCAACACTCATGCTGGAATACATTGCATACATAATCAATAAATTAAATGTTTTATCTATATATCAAGCAGACCGCAGGGAAGTAAAATTCAATTATAGACTAGAAAATTTTATTTTTAGTTATATCTATACTATGATATGTTTGTTGATGAGTGTGCCTTATACATGTGATTACTTGAGAAAAACTTTAATTTATATTTCTTATGTTATCAATATTATATTATGAACTTTATTATATTATATACTTATCACTAGTATCTCTCACATTTGTATGGTTTTACTCAGTCGTTGGTACATTATTTTGTTTCCTTTTTAGGTTGTAACATTTCATCTTCTCACCATGAAGGAATCATGCCAGTTTATCCTCCTTTATCCATTATCTTAGATGGAGATTTTTGTTAGTTAGTTTTTTAGTACCATCATCCTTATACAAGGATACCATAAGAGGAGTGTGAGGAGTTTGATATATTTGATTTAGTTGCATTTTTTTTAAATATTCCATTCTAATTTGATGTTGTTTGTATATTATGTGTTTGATGAATGAAAGGTAAGTGGTTCTTTCCATATTATTCACTTAATATAAAAATGCTAGTTTTATATTTATTGTTGTTGATTGTCATTTATTTTCATGTTTTAATGATGAGAGGGTTATAGTGGAATTAGTCTTTAAATTTAATCTTGATGGCATAATCTCATTCTTAACTAAGAAATCGAGGACTAAAACATAAGAATGTAAATTCCATAATCATTTGAATCTAAATTGCATTATGTTACAATATATATATATATATATATCACAGCAATTTTCATCATTTCCAAGGTGTATTACATGACAAACAATTAGTTATTTGTAGAACTATTCAACAACCTAACATTAATAAGGTAGATATAGAAATGGATCCATATTTTCCAAAAACAATGTATAGACTTGGATCAAAAAAGAGGGAGAAACATTTTGAAAAAAAAAGGTGCCATAGTTTCTTTTTAAATTGGATTATAATTGTCAGGTATGCCAAAGTCCTAATCCTTTTGTGATTACCATGTCCTCTTTTTATCCTTCCTATCAGCATATCATAAAGTTTTTTTTATTAGGGTGGAGTCTCTAAAGCCTAATTATCACTAATGATGATATGTTAATAATCATCTTAATAAATTTCTTGTATGAGTAAAGAATTGAATATCTTCACAGGAATTAGATGTGGTGACTTGTCTGTAAGACCTCCTAATCATTTTTTTTATCTTGAGAACATGTCTAGATGCTTTATAATGTATGCCTCTATGTTCTTTCATATAGTATTTTGTTTGAGGGTCTATGTGCAAATTATCCATGTTTGAGGGTCTCCTTAAAGTTTGTGCATTGCAAGTTTTATGTCCTCTCTATCTTGTATGGACTTTTTGGATGCACTTAGATGATCTAACCAAGAATTTTTCCTTTTCATTAGTTGAAGTACCAATGGAAGTGGTCTTCCCATCAGTAGAGAACCAAAGGAAGTGGGCCTTGTTCTTCTTGGATTAAATACCAAAGAGGTTCCTTACCTTTTTCTTCAGTAAAAGCATGTTTGGCTTTTCATTGGTTAAGGAATGTTGCAGTTGTTTTTCCCACTGTTCGGGAAATCAGTCCGCACGGACGCATATACTCCCGCATATACCTATTCAGTCACCCTACCGCACCGCATATTACTAATCGGTCTACTAAGCGGTCATGGGCCGCATATACTCCCGCTTGACCGATTAAGCGGCCGATTAAACTCCGCTTTTTGAAAAGCTCACAACTAATGTTCATGCATTTCGTACATACATGCATATATATACACACATTTTATTATATATATAAATTGAGATATATAGTCATTGAATTATATGTATACATTGTAATACATATAAAAAAATCCACATGCATTTGTACATTTATTTGAATACCTTTTAATATATTAACATGTATAGATACATATACAATATACCTAAATATACAATCACATATTTGTGCATGTATATATACATTTTGATTTATTCACATTTATACACACTATACATATATTTGTACATAGATTTACCTACATTTTAGTATTAGTACAAATATTACAAACACATTCTATATATAGACATATATACATATATAAGCATATCATACATCATACATGCATATTAATATGTTTATAAGTAAATAGATGTATGTGCCTACTCTATATATTTTAATTTATGATCTCACTATATTATTTTATATATAATTAGTTTAATGAAATAAAAAAATCCAAAACCGCATATACTCCCGTATATACTCCCGCATACCGCATATACTCTATGCAGTACCCTCTCCGCCCGTACACCGCATACCGCTTTCCTGAACCATGGTTTTGCCTTCCCATTGGTTGAGGACCAATTGAAATAGCTGGTTTTGAGACCTTGTGTGCTTCCCTTGGTTGACTACCGACAAAGTAGATGGCTGGCTGGGAGGTGAAATTTCATCAATTGACCACCAATGAAAGCTTGCATAGAGTACCAATGGTTTTGTTGGTATGCTCTACTGATGATAATCTTGGTGAGTACCTGTCGATTTTTCCAGAGATCTTGCACTGATAACAACCACTGATGGTATCTATGCTCTCATGTATCGATGACATGGCAATGTTGTCTACAAATGGATATTTTTATCTCATATACTGATGGAACGCTTGGATTTGTCTATAATGAGGGGACACCCAACCAAATGTGCAAGCACCTTGATTGATAGTTGAACATCTTTGTTCACCTTTTCTCTCTCCTCTTGGTTATAGATCACCCATGTCCTTCCTTCTCACCTCGCTTGTGTAAAATGAACCTTGAACTGCTACAATAGAGCAAGACGCCATCAGTGACATCTATCGATGATAAGCATGATTATTTTGGTCTTTGACTTCATCATTATTTTCCTACCTTCTCTTCTAATCTGATGTACATTGAGCATCCTGGTAACTGCGAAACTTATATCCATGTCAGTGAAACTTTGATCTATTGTTCTCTTGATGATATAGAACCTTCCTTCCATGGACATTTTCTAGGTTGTTTTCTCTATGGTTCCAACTATTAAGTCTTGCACCTTGTCCTTCCATCTCAATCTTTACTCTAGTTGATTTAGGCCAAGAATCAGCAGCTATAGAGATTTTTTATGAGGAGGATCTCAGATCTTACAGAGTTTTATCATTGATTTTGGGATGGTCATGAAGCTCGAGGCTTCGCCTCTATTCTCCCTGAGTGGACTTGTCTCCACTCTCATCAAGAGAATGATATCATCTTTGACTCATTTATTACTTACTATTTACATGCAAACCGTGATCTTGTTGTAATATTCCCTAAAAATATTTAAAGGTGGTATCTGTGTGCATCTTGAACCTAGTACATCAAGGATATGAATTGCATATTGTACTTATGCTTCCTAAAGTAGTTTGTTAATGATAAAATATGATTGTTTATTATTTTCCTATATATTTTCATCTTCTGATGATTTCATAAGTTTAACTATGTCATTTTTGTGTATGTTGATAGCCTATGTGCCTTTAGGGTGTCAGGTACATGCTGATATTTCATGAGAACATTCTTAAAAAGGTTTTAATTTCATTTCTCTCACTTTTATGTTGTTGGAATTTGTAAATATAGTTCCTTTATTGGTAAAGTGATGGATTCGCCCATCTATTGTACTATCGTACTACAAGTTCCTATTAATGTGGTACTCAATATGATTCTGTGAAGACTTTTAGGAAGGATTTATTAGCCTCCATTACTCTTTGGGGGTGTGTTATATGGTAAGCATCGACATGGATAGAGGTGTAATTTTGTGCCATGTTTGAGAATATAGATTTTGATAACCATACATGTTATATCTTCTGATGGTGCTAGTAACATTATGAATTGTTTGTCATTGATGGATCTAATCAAATTGGTTTTATATAATAATATAATAATGAATTTAAATAATAAAGAGAAATGTAAGTTTTTGATTCTTGAGTATGTAGATCTATTCACTAGGTCCTCAAGGAAAATAGTGAAACAAGTAAATCTAATAGCAACATAAAGTTATAAGAATATTCTCATATCCAAATATCAATGAATATATAGGGATGCTTAGGATTGTTATATCATATCATCTTTAAACATTGTTTGGGACTCTGTAGTCTGACGAGAAAAGGCATAAGAGGTGTGGTAGTATGTTGGATTACAGTATGAGGGGTTGTTACTCAAAGTTTAGCATTGTAACATAATGTACCCAGGGTGGGACTAAGATTGGTGGATCCACTCTTGGGAAAATATCCATGGTGGACTCAGTCAGTGAGATATCAACCTATTGGTTACCTTTCTTTGACCTGAGGTTGTGTAAAGACATCTAGGAAATTTGGATATCCTTATATCTAATTCAATTTTCTAGAATGGATCAATAGTGTCTAGCTAGATGGTTGAGTGGTATATCTCAATCAGCCTAGGGCATTATTCAACATATCTCGATCAGGTAGAATATCTTATAGGTTTATTTGGTGTTAAACATGGATGTTCTTTTTCTTTATCAAATATCTATAGAATAATATGTATATGTTGTCTAACACTTTTGTAGGCTTGACAATGATACAAGTATGATTATGTAGGCGTATACCCTCAGCTACATTGGTAGTATTTATATATATCTAAATGTTTACAATTTACTTTCAATTGTTATCATCTAGTGGGTGACAAATGTCTCACATGTTATATCATATCATTAGGATTTAGGGTCACATTTCATATTTCTCCATATCATTTGTGTGACCGGTATAGTTACCCCTATAGTGGCAAAGAAAAACAATAAGAATGGATTCAGATCTAGATAAGGAGGTAGGTGTTGTCTGTGGGAAGGGATTTGGAAGGTAGGTGACGCTTGTGTGACATCCTCTAGAGATATAACATATAGGAGTAGTGGTCAAACATTGTACTTGTACACACAGGTTTGAGTGAGCAAGTTTTGTTATATGTGTTTTCCAGCTTGAAATTTTGATATTTGTGAATGGCCATTAGAGCATGTATTATATGAATTGTAAGGTATTATGTGCATGCCCTATAGTGATGTACCTTATGTAATTCCTATAAAGTATGCATTTTGATGAGATATAGTGTAAATTACTTGTGAACACACCTTGTATCAAAGACATGTATATTGTGGAATATGTAATATAATGTGGTGAACTCGTGTAAGAATTGTATGGTTTTGTTAATCTTATATGTGGTGTGGCATTAAACTTTTAGTCTATGATATATACTTTGATTATGTGGATAATGATGGTTTTATAATGGGGCTTTGTTTTGACTATTTATCTCTTATGGTTATGGGCCATCACAATTTTTGGTATTAGAGCCTCGCTTCACTAAGTCTACAAAGGCATAGGATTAGGTTTTTGTGTCTGTTTTTACACATACACCATATCACATTGGCTATGGTTATGCATATACAGTTGGACATCATGAAGAGCATGTGTGGAGTAGTTGCATTCACTTAATGGACAAAAAGAGGTAGCATGCCCATGAGGAGAGGATGCCTAAGCCTGAGAAACCTGAAGTGGCACCCCTTGAGCCGATGATGCCTATCCTTCTTGTCTTTTAGACCATTTTAGGATAGATGATGTCCACGTGCACTCAGATTGTAGTCTAGCTACCAGATGTGGTGAGAAAGCCTCAGACCTCAAATGTTGAGTCAATAAACTCTAGAAAGACATTTAAACTGTTGAAACACATAGGAGTGATAGAGTAATCGGGTACGATGGATATGCAAAATACAATTTTGAGGCTCACAGATCTTGATGCGGCTTTCTGGTTGTTGAACAAATTGAATTAGGACAAGATGAACCACACCATCTATATGTTGAATGGGAATTATATCCATTGGCAAGCCATTGAGGAGGAGAAGAGGTCAGGGGAAGTCATCTCTTGGATAGAGTTCAGGAGGGTGTTTGAGAGTAGATACTTCCTCCATCCTATCCAGATGAGAAGATTGTGTAATTTGACCAACTGAAACAGAGGATAATTATGGTGAATGTGTATGAAGCTAGGTTTGTGGAGTTATTATGCTTTTGTCTGCATATGGTTTTGACCGATACGAATAAGATCAGATAGTTTGAGAAGGGGTTGAATGCCAAGATGGCAAGGTTGTCATCAACTTTGGAGTCATGTGAGAAGTTTTTCACATTTTAGAATCTATGAGGAGGATGAAGAGAACATCGGTCTCCATTTGTGACAACAATGTCAAAGGAACTTGGTGTAGTCTGGACATTTCTTAGCATGATCCAAACTGTAGAGGTTTTTGAGTCACCATGGTAGTAGTAATGGCATTCCCAGTAGAGCATGGTTACATTAGAGTTAAGGATATAATAGTAGAAGTTGTAGTGATAGCATCAAGTAGAGTTAGAGGTAGAGGAATACCATCATATGAACTACAAAGTTCAGGATCTACCTCTATAAAATGATCATTCAGGTCGTAGGGTTCACCATAGAAGAAGTGTTCTACTTCCATAAACTGAGGCATTTGAAGATGTTCTTCGCATAGATTAACCATGAGGCCTCTCAACCTTAGGGGTAGAACCCGTAGGCCTCATACAAATATAGTAACATTGGAGCAGATGGTGTGGATAGGCCTCCCAAGACAGATCATTAAGACCCACAGGGAGAGGCGAAGAAATAGAAAGAGCATAAGACATTGTCCAATATTTCTATGCAATGGTCCAAAATGAGGTTGTATTCAACCCTTAAGTCATTACAGGTGATATGGAGACTTTTCATCCTGATTTGTCTACTTCTATATATATATGTTTTAGTTGATTTGGGTTCAACACACTTGTTTATCACCAGATATTTGATTGTACTTTTAAATTTGTAAGTTAGTCTTCGATTTGAACCTCTCTTTCTTGATAGTGCATTAGTTGGCTTTGCAGTTTTTCTCAAGGTGTGTCCATTATGTATTCTTGTATTCTGTGAAAGAATCAATCAAGTAGATCTTATGCCACTTGAGATGCATGGATTCGTTGTGATCCTTGGGATGGAATCATTAGAGAAGTATAGAATGGTGTCAGACTACAGATTTAAGGTTGTTGAATTTTGGGAGGGAGATGTATCTGGGTCCTTCCAAGGATATTGGGAGATTCTCCCCACGTGTTTGGTGCCTACTTCCATAGTTGGAAGCTATTTAGGCAGGGTTGTGAGGCCTTTTTGGCACATTTAGTTGATACTAAGGTAATGGTTTTTAGTATCTAAGATATAAATGGAGTTTGTGAGTTTAAGGATGTTGTTTTAGATGAGTTTCATAGCATTTTGCCTCCTCAAGAGAATGACTTTGAGATCAATCTTATTCCTGGTACACATCCCATAGCACAAGCACTATATAGAATGGCACCCGCAAAAATGAACAAGTTAAAGAAATAGATTCAAGAGTTGTTGGACAAAGGTTTCATCTAGTCGAGCACATCCTTGTGGGTTCCCCTATTCTACTTATCAAGAAGAAGGATGGATCCATGAGATTGTTCATAGATTATACACACAAAACAAGGTCATAGTGAAGAACAAGTATCCCTTGTTGAGAATTGATGACCTATCTCAGCAATTGAAGGGAGACACAGTGTTGTCAAAGATAGATATGCAATCAATATACCGATATCTAGGGATGTCGGTAGAAGACACCTAAGACAACTTTAGGGACTAGCTATGGGAATGATCACTTTGTTGTTATGTCATTTGGACTAACCAATGTACTACATCTTTCATGAACATGACGAGTAGGGTGTTCAAGAAGTACTTGGACCATTTTACAGTAGTCTTCAATATGATACTTTGATCTACTCCAAGGAGCAAATAATCCTGAACGACATCTTTAGTTGACCTTTGAAATATTAAGGTAGCACTAGTTATATGCCAAATTCAGAAATTGTGAATTTTATCTAACAGAGGTTTCTTATCTTGGCCATGTCATATCTAGTATAGGGATTTGCATAGATCCCAAGAAGGTGGAGTCAATGCTACTATGGTAGAAGCCAAAGACGCCAATAGAAGTGTGGAGTTTCCTTAGATTGTCATAATATTACATGTTCATTAAGAATTTTGGTACAATATGTTTTCTATTGATGAGGTTGACAAAGAAACATGTAGCCTTTGTTTAGATAGAGAAATGTTAATGGAGTTCATAGAATTTGAAGGAGAAACTGGTGTATGTGTTGGTGTTAGTATCACTAGATCCTAGTAAAGGCTCAATAGTTTTATGTGACACCACAAGGGAGGGTCTTGGATGTGTGTTGATGCCAGACAAACATGTGATTTCTTTTACTTTAATACACCTTAAGAAGCACAACGTGACTTCTCCTACACATGACTTGGACTTAGTCGTGGTAGTCCTTGCATTGGAAATATGAAGACACTACCTATATGGGGAAAAGTGTCATATTTTCACATATCAAAAGAATTTTTAGTATCTCTTCTCAAAGAAGGATCTAAGATTGAGGTAAATAAGATGGTTTGAGTTGATAAAGGACCACCTAGGAAAGGAGGATGTGGTATCATATGAATTAAGTAGAAGTCCATCATCATGCACATTGGAAACTATGCAGTTGTACTCCATAGAATATGCAAAGAGGGACATATCGGTGTCCCTAAAACAAATGAATGTGTAGATGGATGTCTCCATGCTTGAGAAACTATTAGATCACTTATATGTCAAGACCACATTGATGAGTAGATTATAGATGCACAGTAGGATGATAGTGTGATTCAGTCAATCAGGTCAGAACTAGGTACTGGGAAGCATGATTGATTTCAAGAGTCAAAAACTGGGACTATGAGTTTAACATGATGATGGTTCTTGATTTGGACGTGCTAAGAAAGGCAGTTTTAGAAGAAGTGCACACTTTGATGTACATGATGCATCTTGGAAGCACTAAAATGTATACTAATCTCAAAGATATATATTGGTGGCTTATATTGAAGAAGGATGTGCAGAGTTCAAGGCAAAGTGTTTGGTTTTGCAATTAGTCAACTTGTGTCACCAAAAACTCATAAAAACTATACAACCCCAAAAGATTTCATAATGGAAGTGGGATCACGTGACCATGGATTTTTTGGTTGGTCATCCCATAATAATCAAAGGAAATAATTCCATTTAGGTGATGGTTGACAAGTTCACAAAGGTATCACACTTATTTATAGTAAATACTACTGACTTGGTAGAGAATTTTTCACAGGTTTGTATAGATGAGATTGTACAGTTGCATAGACTGCCAACAACAATAGTATGTGATAGAGTACTGCATTTTACTAGCAAGTTTTTGGATCATTTTCACATAGTGATAGGAACGTGTATAAAATCTCATACATATTTTCACCCACAGATGGATGGTCAATTAGAATGACTGATATAGACTTTAGAGGATCAATAGAGTTCATGTGTTCTATAGTTTCATAGGAGATGATGTTCATCTTAGTTTGGTTGAATTTTCTTATAATAATAGTTATCAAAAGAGTCTCGACATTGCATTATATGAGTCTTTGTATGAGAGATGGTGTATATCACCTTATGATGATATGAAGTAGGTGAATATCATCTATTAGGCTTGTAATTAGTCTAATAGATGATATAAAAGATCAATATGATCAAACAATAGTTGAAGGTGACACAAGACAAACAAAAGTCATATGAAACTTATTGTTGCAGTCCATTGGAGTTCTAACTGGGGGATAAGGTCTACCTCAAAGTATCACCTTGGAAAGGAGTTCTCAGAATTGGCAAATGAGGTAAGTTGGCACATTATGGGGACTTTCTAGGATGTCACTTGTATTGGGAATGTGGCCTATAATTGGATATGCCACCTGAACTACAAAGACTACACAATGTGTTCCATGTGTCTGTGATAACAAAGTGTTATCCAAGAACAAATCAGATCATCTAGTTAGTTGAAGTATAGCTTGATGACATCCTATCATATGTGTATGGTCCATTGTTGATCTTGGATAAGTGAGTACAAAATCTGAGAAAGAAAGTAGTGTCTTGGTAAAGGTGTTACTACATCACCATGGAGTGGAAGAAGCTACATGGGAACTTGAGTAAGAAATGCATAGGAAATCCCAACTCTTTTCTCATAGGATTTTGGGGCAAAATCCATGTTAGGGGTTTATAACTGTGAGACTTTCGACCTATCTTAGCTTCATAATCATGTTTTTGTGTTTTAGTCACATGTCTACATTCTTGATAATGTATTCTTTGGTGTTTAGTTTGTTATTATTTTGTTTGAGGGTCTATGTGCAAATTACTCATGTTTGAGGGTTTACTTGGAAGTTTGCACATATCATGTTTTCTTTCCTCTCTCTCTTTTAGGGACTTCATGGATACACTTATATGATTTTCACTTCCATCAATTGGAGTGACGATGAAAGTGGTTTTCCATCCCATCAATAGAGGATCGATGGAAGTGTGTATGGTTCTTTGTCATTTGAAGACCGACGAGGTTCCCTTGCCTTTCTATCAGTAGAGGTATGTTTGGATTTTTGTTTGTCGAGGGTCGTGGTGTTATTTTTCTTTCTCATCATTGTGGATTGATGGCAATGGTTGTTCTTGTGACTTTTTGTGCATTTGTCAATTGACTACCAACAAAGCAGTTGGCTAGTTGGGAGGTGAGTTTTCATCCGTTGAGTACTGATGGAAAACCTACATAGAGCAGTAATGGTTTATTTGATATTCTCTATTGATGACACCTAATGAGTGTCCAAAATTGGTTTTTCCTGAGATCTTGCACTGAGGACAACCACTGATTGGATCTCTTCTCATGTATATCAATGAAATGGCAAGGCAGTCTAGCGGTGGATCTTTTGATCTCATTTATTTTGGATTATTGGGGATTTCCTACAAATGAGGTGGCAGACCAATTAAGGTATGTGCTCTTTGAATGATAGTAGGATAGCATTGATCACCTTTTCTCTCTCCTTTGGGGTTATATATACCCCCTTGTCATTCCTTCTCACCTCACTTGTGTGAGTGGAACCCTGAATTTCGACAACGCAGCGAGATGTTGTCGGTTGACAACTACCTATGAGCATCATGGTTTCATCGGTCTTTGAATTCATCATTATTTTACTTCCTTCCTTTATTTACTTATGCGTGATGAGCACTCTATTGACTACCAAGTTTAAATTTGTGTAAATGGAAATCTAATGTCTTGTTCTCTTGATGATCTACCACCTTCTTCCTTTTACACACATTTTCTAGGTGGTTTACTCCAGGGTTTTGATTGTTAAGTCTTACATCTTGTCCTCCCTTCTCGGTATTTTCTCTAGTTGCTTTTAGATTGTGGATCAAAAAAATATAGTGTGTGTTAGGAGGAGGATATTGAATAATATAGAGTTTTTTGTTGGTTTTGAGGTTTTGTTGTGAAGCTCAAGGCTTTAACATCATTCTGTGTAATTGCACTTGTCTCCACTCTGATTAGGATAGTGATATACATTTGACTCATTTATTACTTACTATGTACATGCAACCAAAGACCTTGTTGTAATATTCCCTAAAAACATTAAAAGGTAATATGTTTATGCATATTGAACATGGTGCGTCAAGGATGTGGATTGCATTTTATACTTATGTTTCTAAAGTAGTTTCTTGAATATGAACTTTGGTTGTCCACGTATAGTTTCATCTTCTGAGGACTGCATAAGTTTGAAGAATTTCACTTTTGTGCACGGTGATAACCTATGTTCCTTTAGGGTTCATATACACACTAATCCATTGAGATAATATCCTTAAAAAGGTTTTGAAATAATTTCTCTTATTGTTATGTTGTTGGAATTTGTAAAAATGGTTCCTTTATGGGTAAAGTGGTGGTTCTAACCATCTAGTTGAATTTTCCTATTGTAATTTCCAGGTAATGTTCTCAGTGATGGTTTGTAAAGAATTCCAAGAAGGATTTCTTAACCTCCATTACTCTTTGAGGGTTATGTTACACGGTTATCCTCGACGTGGATAGAATCCTAGTAATATGCCTTGTTTTGATCAATTATATTTTGATAACCATAAATTTTATATCTTATAAACCTTCTGTTAATATTAGCATTTGTCTTTTATCGATGGCTCTATTTATAATTTATTTGATATATCCATAGAATAATGAATTTAACTAATACTAAGAAATTTAAGTTGTAGAGCTCTAAGTTTGTAGTTATATTCCTTTAGGTTGTTAGGGGTAATAGTGGAATGAGAAACCTTGTAGAAACCTAAAGTTGTGAGAAAATGTTTGGGCCATATATTAGCAAATATATGGGGATGCTTGGGGTACCTATACCCTATCATATATAAATCGTATTTGGGACTCGGTAAAGGCCAATATTCTAAAGAGGAATGTCATATGAGATATGGTGATAAGTTGTAATATGGTATGAAGTGTTGTTAACCTAAGTTTGGCATAGTGACCTAATGTTCCTCACTACAAGCCTGAGTTTGGTGGATTCTTTATTGAACAAATATATATGGTGGACTCAGCCAGTGGTATCTCTACCTATCGATTACCTTTCTTCCACCTGAGATTGTGTGGAAAGATCTAGGGAATCAAAGATGCTTGGAATATGGATGGATTGATAGAATGGCTTAATAGAATTTAGGTATATTATTGATTGGTACACATCAATCCACCTGAGGCATTATAAGATATATCTCAGACAAGTAGCATTTAGTTTAGGTTTATTTGGCATTAAACATGGATGTCATCTTGACATGGAAAATATCTATAGATTTTCATATGTATATGTTCTCTAAGTTTTCTTCTAGGTTTGATAACGATACAGGTATGATTGGGTAAGCATGTACCCTCAAGTACATTAGTAGTCTTTATATAAATTAATTTTTTTATTTTTTATGTTGAATGTTTATCATCTGGTAAGTAGTTCATGTCTTACATGTTATATCATATAGTTGGGACTTGGGGTCTCATCCCATGGTTTCTCCACATCTTTTAGGTGTGTGGAAGAGTTATCGTGTAGTGGAAAAAAAGATCAACAAGGAGGGAGTAGGCCTTAGACAAGGAGGTAGATGATTCCTTCATGAAGGGATCTCATAGGTAGGTGATGTTTGTGTAAGCTCTTGTAGAGATGAAGAATATATGGGTAATGTTAAAACATTGTCTGTGTACACTCGGGTTTGGGCTTCACATTATGTTATATATGTTTCCCAGCTTGAGATTTTGACATGCATTCATGGCCTTTAGATCCATAGTTATACACGTTGTAAGGTTTTATGTGCATGCTCTACAGCAATGACCCTTTCGTAATGTCGATATAATATGCATTTTGGTGAGTTATTGTGTAAGTGAGTTGTGAACACATCATGTATAAACGACTTGTATATTGTGGGATATATGATCTGTTGTGGTAAACTCTTGTAATGGTTATTACATGGTTTTGTTAATGTTATCCATGGTGTGGGATGAAAATTTTGGTCTATGATCTCTAAGTGGCTTATGTGGATAATTATGGCTGGTATTTAAGTTAGGTTTTTTTTAGTAATATTATTATTTAGGTGATGGTTGTTATATTAACCATTTCCCAATGGGTGAATTAGTTGTTGGTTGCAAGCGTATCTTTAAGACATAAGATGTGATACCATAAGATTATGGTTCTAGGTACAAATCATAACATCTTTTATAGTCTATAGTCAAGAATAATAAGTTGACTACATAGAGGTCTTCTCTCCAATTCGAAGAGATATGCCCATAATTGTGGTTCTTGCTTATTATTTCACATAAAAATATAGAGTGCGAGAGTGCACATGGAAATCACCTTTTGCATTGAGAGTTGGAGGAGTACATTTACATGTGTCATTTATTGGTGTTTCTATTTAGGACTAGGATGATTGTGTTTTCAAACTAAAAATAAAATATGGACTACAATAGTCTTCCATATGATGGTACAAGAATCTTGACTATTCCATAATGTTTGCATCACTACACTCATAGCATGTATGTTTTTTGTGTATTACGCGACAACATTTCAAAATTTATGGATCTCCATACTCTTACCCTTCTACACATATGACGTTCTTATCACTTGTAAAATAAATCAGAATCCATGAAGCTAAAAGATATTGCAAAATTTGACACAAAGGATCTCTATGAATCCCAAAAAAACTAGGATGGAAATATATAGAGACCAAGAAAAACAAAAAAATCCTTCTATATATAAAGAGATGCATCAAGAAGATCCTACATATATTTTGAATGTCCACTACAAAATATACTGATTTGCATGTGATAACATGTTATTTATATAGACTTTGCACCTCATGCATAAGAATAAGAGTAGTAGATATATCGAGGTCCATGTACTAGTGCACTTTAGAGTCTACATCATGCTATGATGTGTATAAACATGTATATTAGGTTGGTTATTGGTGTTATCTATGGGTTCATTACATAATTAGGTAAGGCAAACTAGAAAAGATGGTGTTGGCCTCATCTATGGAGTGGTTCAAAGTGTCTTGTCATGTTAGTTTTGCTACAAACCCATATAATAGGATATATGATAAATTATTTCCTTATTCTATGTGGTTTAATTAGCAACTACAAGGCTACATGTTATCATATATCATGTTTTCAACGACAAAGACAGCCTAGGCCTTGGCAGAACATGCCAATGATGAATGTAGAAGATAGGACTTGTCAAGGATGTTAACCTTTAAACAAGATCAAGAAATAGTATAATGTGATACCCTGAGTTCTATATGTTCAGAAAAGGATTAAGTAGATCATTTAGAAGAACATTGATAGATTACACTTCAATATGACAAAGTAGAGGATAAATATGATGCAAATTGTCATAACGCAATCCATTTGATGTGCTTACCAGATCATTTCATAGGAGCAAGCTCACGAACTTTTAGATTTTCTCAATGTCAGTACATGGAAATAGACTCACCAAGCTATCTTAGTGGAATTATAAGTTGCATACAATTATTCAGGGGGAAGGGTTAAATTCAAGGTGTAATGGTAATATATTCCTTGAATTGTGATCCTTCTGGAATTCATGACCCCACTATTGATCTTTATACACCAACACCATATGTGATTTGTATGAGCTAGAGTTTATACTTTTGGGCCTATAAATAAAGGCTCTCTCAGGGTTAAGATGATATACTTGAGTTCTTTATTTAATAAATTTGTGCATGTATTATTGTATGAGAAATCTTTCTAGCCTTTTTACTCCTTTTCTAATAATTTCAAGAAACTATATGTATTCTCCTTAACAGTTACCCTGCATTGGATTAAGCATAGAAATATAGCTTTCTTATTGGTTGGCATGTGTTCATACATAAATCATTCTCCACTACACATTCGTGCATTTTAAAATCTAATTTTATTATGTCTAACAACCATTGATGATTGTGGGTTAGTAATTAGGGATAGAAGTTCAAAATGACTATAAGCATTCTTTTTTTCTCTGATAAAATATTATTTTTTAATAAAATCTCCTTTGAGATCATGATAAGTTTTAGTTCTTTTTCATTTAGTTGCATACCAATTTTCCTTTTAAACTGTTCATTGAAGCACCCTAGAACTATAGAGAACAATGAAGAAGAAGTTCATTAACTACAAATTGACTACGATGGATATGAGAAGATGGTATAAATATATTTTTCCCTTGTTTTAGAGATGTCATGTGATTGAGACTTTGGGAATAGTTTTTTTTGCATCGAGAAGTTGAAAACCACTTGTTTGCACGTTCTTAGGCCCAAAAATATTAGAAAAACTACTATCTACAAGTGATGGAAGGATGCATAGGAAATAGTCATACAGTTGTGTAAAGAGACATATTACTCTTTGACTTCTATATAGAAAAAGAAATCATATATGTAGGAACATGAACTTTCACTTAGTAAAGATTCATATGTTGATTGTCAACTCTATTGATCGACTATCCGTATATCTTACAAAATCAAGTGATTGTCTAGATTTTGATCAATGGTCATCCTCTACTACTTAATTCTAGTGGTTTTCTTATTGGGGGTAGAGACTTATACATGAATCATTCTCTCTTGTGCGGGAAAGAAATAAGACAGGTAATCTTTACATTACATGAGAGCAAATTATACATACTAGAATGAAAACAACTTCTAGTTTAGAAAGGAGGGATTGTGTAGCAATATCATTTGCTATTTATTTGAAGTATGTGAGAGATTGAAGATCTTGCTTTCATGGAGACTCATAATGAAATGTCTTGGACTTTTCCACACAGAACAAACCTAAGGGGCACCATGTTTTCTTTTTGCAGATTTATTTTGAATGGGTCAAATTTATAAAGATTCAGACACCAATGCATTTATATTCTTTGCAATGATTCAGATCTCAAACTACAAACTTTATTTCAACTTCAAAGGAAGAGATAGAAGAAGTGTTAGATCCCAACACCATTACGCATTTCCAACATATATCCACTACATGAATTTATATACTAGTTCATTTGGAATGGTATCAAAATGCCACATCTAAGGATATAGATGTTGTTTTGGCAGATAGACTACGTGATTAGAATTTAACATTACTATGAATGTATTAATGGGAAAGTAATTTAAGACTATAGCTGGTTGGTGTTGGTTGAATATATCTCCTAAGTATTCTTCATTTTTTCAATTCATAGATACCAGCGTGTAATACCCCATGTTGTGGAGCGTTCATTGTTTATATGATGGTTGATGTGTTCAATGAGGTCCAATGTGCTTTTGAGTTGAAAACATCATCACCTAGGTTTAATCCTTCCATACAAGTTTTCACTACTGACAGTCTCATAATGCAAGTAAGTGTCTTCTCCATTGTTGTAGAGAGGACACTAGAAGTGCCAATGTGTCTTTTTTGCTTCTCCACATTAGTTAGCAGATATTTATGTTGCAAAATCTAGAGGAAAAGTCTAACTCACTTAGGAAGTCCCCCTTCCCATATTGCCTTCCAGATTGTCATGGTTTTAATGTTTTGATTATCTTTGATTCATCTGTATGAAACTGATGATGATAGGGTGACATTTGTTTCAAGAAACCAGGCCAAGAGATTAGCCTCAATAGTGATTATAGGAGTTCTCTGTGGTGGTTACAGGAGTGGGAATAGTTGAGATTGTATTCCAAAAATCTTAGTGCAAGTGTGCATGGATAAAGTGCTAATTTCCGTTACCAGTATCCTCAAACATTATATCAACTATGGTTGAATCAAGGCCAACTGGTACTTGATTAGATTTTTGGATGTCTAGAATGGATTTCCTTCTCACCCACTTGCCCTTCCATACATCCATTTCTTTAATAATTGATGATAATTGTTTGATAGTTTATCTTGGAAACTTCAAGAATTTTCTTGATGAAGCTCCATGCAGATGAAAAGTGTCACCTCTAGAAAAGAATCATGAGTTAGACCCATTGTTTTGATGTTTGTTCTTGAAATAAACAAACATTCTTTATCATAACTATAGTATTCTAGTTAGGGCATCCTCGATGCCTATCCCACCTGCATATTTCTTTTTAAGTGATCATTTTCCATACTACTAAGTAGTGTGGCACTCTCTAAAGGACTAGGGGAGTTGAATTTATGAATATGTTTATTGATATCATCACACAATTGAGGTGATAGCTTAGTTATTTGCATTTTATAGATGGGTAATGCTTGCAAAATTGACTTAGTCAAGGTTAACCTACCAACTAACTAGAGATGTTGTGATGTCTAGTTGTTCATTCTATCTTTGATTGAAGAAACAATCTTCCCATCACTTTTCTCACTGGATCAGTGATGAAGAAATGGTGATCCCAAGTATTTTCCAAGTTCGTTTTTCCATTAGAATCATGGTCTTCTGATAATAGATCTAACAAAAACATTTGATGTGTTTGACGAAAAGAAGCACTTTATTTTTCTTTCTAGACAATCTTCCCTAATACTTTGTAGAAACGTCAAGAATCATGATCATGGTACTTCCCTATATGAGTGAGGCTCAGGCCATCAGGAGAATATGATCATTAAAACATACATGAGTAAGAGGCATCCCTCCTCTACTTTAAATCATTGTCTTCAATATACCTTCCATGGTTTTACCAATAATAGCTTGGCTTAATCGTTTAATACATAGAAAAAAAACATGTCGACTTATGAGATCACCTTACTTTACTCCTTGTGAGGCCTTGAAAGGCTCTAGAGTTTCCCACTCTTAAAGGATATATGTATTCCCCTTGTGATATTTCCATTATATGATTATAAATATCTATGCACACCTATCTTGATAAGAGTATCATGTATAAATGCCCAATGCAAATGATTAAAATACTTTGACAATTCTAATTTAATGCAAATCCAATTCCTTTGGGAATTCATGTTCTTCAGGGAATTGATAACCTGCTAATTGGTGAACTAGGAGAATTTTATCACCTATTTTATGGCCTACAAAAAAAGTTGATTGTGTAGGTAATTACCATAAGTTTAGGAATGGCATAATGTATTCCACAATAACTTTGGAGAATAGTTGAAAGTAACCATTATTTAAATAGATATTGGATCTCTCACTACATTGTTGGAGTGTATTGAGTTTTAGTATGAGAATAAAATGTAAAATCACAATTAGATCAATTTATTCTTCCGCATATGAAAGCTTTAATGATAGTAGGAACAACTCATTCCCAACATGAAATCAATTTCTTTGTAGAAAATGACTACCGACACCATCTAACACAACCATTTTCGATGGTGGCATCAATAACATGAACTTTTTAATTTCACCAAGCTATAGAGTAGATTTTACTGTAGACAGTGTTCATCAAAAAGAGTAGATAAAAGGCTAGAATAACTAGAAAATCATTTAGATTAGGTTAATACTACACTATCATCAGATCAAGGAAGCAGTTGATAATCATAATCTTGATTTTGGTTCTTTCTTGCTCCAATTATTGTGCTCATATCTAATGGAGGTAATTTTTTTATAATGTCACCTACTTTGACAAAGAATCTAACAAAAAACCTGAATCAATCAATATGGGATCTTTTTTCAGCTTCCTCACGAAGGACAAGTGTATTATATTTTTCCTATAATATAATGGAATAATTGACTTTTATAAGTGTACTATGGATTGACATTGTACCTGCATCTTGTTGATATGGTTCTTCTTTTCTTTATATTGTTTTTGCAACCTTTTTGAATCCCATTTCACTATGGCCTTTTAGAAAGAAGAAAGTTCTTCCAATGAAAGAATCATGTGCACTATGTTGCAGTAATAACCCAACTCGATATTTAGGGATAAGCTTTTGGCAAGCTTTGTTCCTGAACACTTGACGTGTTGAGCGTGTAGAGGTATGGATAGTAATCAAGATAGGAGTACGGTCAAACTTTACCTGAGGAAGGGTAGTAATTGAGGCTTCATTGTTATTACTAAGCCAATTCTAATTGGATACTAGTTTATCCTGCTTTCAAGCATTATGTTGTGGTGGAAGGTAAAGAGTTGTCAGTGTGTCTTCAAAATAGCCAGACCCATTTTCATAAGAGTATCTTTGAATTTAATACATGCAAGTTTGACAATATGTTTCTCACCTTGATTTTCATTGATGTTCGACATAGTGTTGAAGTCTCCCATGATATCCTAGAGGCATCACCAATATGTAGTGCTAGCTCCTCAAGTATTTCCTAAAGGTATTTATGTTTAGTTGGGTTTGGACTAGTGTAATGATGGTTAATAGCCAATTAATTAATATTGCACTGGGTAAGCTATGTGTGATTATAATAAACATCAAAGGTGCATCTAGCTTTCTCCCACATCATCCAGATTCCACCTAATAAGCCAATGACTTCAAATCTATGGGAGTAGGAGAATCCCACCTTCTTGACAATTGTTGTTTTATTAAAACTACTACACTATGGTTCTACAATTTGTCAAATGTTTAGTTGATGACAAGCTTTCAACTTCTTCATAATGTGAAATTGTGTGCCTCAACAAGAACCTTGCACATTTCAACAACAAAGTCTCATTTAGAAATGTTTGAAGAGAAAAGTTAGTCTTTATTTAAAAGTTTGTTTGTTGTCCCATGGACTACTCTTCACCATCAGCTTGCATATTAGTATCAAGATGTGGGAAGCTGACACCCATCTAAGTCAAGACATTCTAATGTTGGGGGAAAGAGACTACCTTACACACTTTATAAGATAGTGAACAAGCCAACAATGTGAGGAATCTATTCCATGAGGTTAGTAGTATACATGTCTTCTTCATAGACATCTTTGATGGATGTATGTGCTACAATATCACGGTGGAGGCAGACATGGAGCCATGTTCTTGTGAGGTGTTTTGTTTGTCTGAAAAGTTAGGAATTCTTCCATTTCTAAAAATAAAAATCTTCCAACAAGACAACAAGAAATTGTCATTGATTCCCCCATGGATAACCCCAACAAATCATGGAGGAAGGAGACAAGAACCCCATGTATATGGAGTACAACAACAAACTATAAATAGGACACCCCAGCTATTGGTGGGGTAAAGTTCAACACAGATGTAGCTACGCATAAAAGGTTGGTGGCCTTAGCGACAGTAGTCCCATATCATCAAGGAAAATGGTTGGGTGGATGAACTAAGGGAAGTAGATTGATATTGTGTGGGAGAGGGAGATAGAAGCTATCTACCTTGTTTTACAATTACAAGATATTTTAAGTTCATTAAAGTTAATGTGGAGATAGACATCAATTTGGAAGTCAAGTTCATTTATGATTATGCACAAAAGGCTCATGTTGTAGACCCTTTGGTTTAAAGAATCGAGAATCTCTTGTTTATTGGGTGGGAGGATCATCTCACCCATGTTAGAAGAAACACAAACTAGTTTGCAAATAGCTTATCTAGGTTTCAACCTAATAACCTTTCTTCATTACTTATTTCAATCCTTTCCCTATAAATTTAGATAGCATTTTATCTAGTAGTGCATGTAATAGTAGTACTAGTACATGGTTTCTTTCTTCTCATTTATATCCTTTTAATATTTCCTTTTGCATTCCCTTCAATGATTATAAACCAAGGGAGAGAGAAAAAAAGGGGAGAGGATGCAGGATGTAAGATGAGATGTAAAAGGAGGATGGAGCTTATGGTGAGAGAGTGAAACAAAGTAATAAGAGTTTGAGATAGCATATTGTTTTATAACAGAAAATACAATGTAATATACATGCAAAACAAAGATAATATCATAGCATAAATAAATAACACAATGTGTTATGAATAATAATGGGTGTAAAAATGTTTCTACAACTATACATTGATGTGTTGGTTTTTTTAATAAAATGGAACAAAAAGACATTGTGAAGTTATCTTTTTGTAGTATTGCATTCCATACCATCATGATGTGTTAGATGAGGTATGACATTTTTTTTTCTACTTTCTATAACTTTTTGACCCTAACCTCCTTACATCCTCCTCTTCTATTCTCTCTCTCTCTCAAAATGTGGAAATGGCTCACTTTCTCCCCCTCCCTCTCCTAGTTTCTACATTTCTTTCATTTCTCTTTCACCTCATATGCCCATCTAACCATGTCCATGTTGGTATGTATGCCCATAGAGACAATAACATGATATAGTAATGGGGCATAATCTACTTGATTTTATTATCATAAAGGTAATTGTGTCTATTATGCTTGTCTCAATCATGAGATGAAGACACATATATAGTAGATGTCTAAAGAATGATGTTACTCAATGACATACGTCTTCAGGTTGATGACCTGAACAATGAGATCATATGTATAACAACAATAAATACATTCTTGTTATGTCCATAGTCAGATATTACTATGGAAAAAAATTGACAATATTAATCCACAAGACTAAAGTGTGTGTTAACAAATGACAGAGTCTCATTAGTCATGATATGTGATATCAAGTCAAGAACACATGTACATGTTAAAGAATAGTGTATCGGACAGACCCACCGTGATAGTGATACATGGAGACCATGGAAAGGTATTTAGAATTAGCTCTCATAGTGATAGTGGTGATTGTGGTTCTTAGACCCGAAGTAACTACACTCATCACATATAGATCACAGTATTTTGACATCATCCATCGTGACCTTGAATAAGAGTAGCCATAAAGGTGATGCTCAGGTGCATTGTGACACATGGGGACTGAGCGTGAGTGATGTAGATGGTAATTGTTCCTCCTACAGGAGTTTGATATCCTAGCCACTTGATAAGTGAGACTGACAAACATATGGCTATATTCGTGTGATTTAATATGTGATATGTGAGATCACATGCATCTCAGACTACCTGCTCTAGTTCAAGGACCATGGATTGATCGTTGAGAGGATGGTGAATCCATGCCTTCAATTCAGTATGGATATTAGAGACAAAGGAACTATGTGATCACTATAACACTGACCATGGATTGTAGGTTGAAGTTGTTCTTCAACTTTCCAAATTACTTAGGTAGCAATGATGTGTTGCTAGATACCTCTCATTGCTTGTGCTATCATAAGTTGGTTATGGACATTCATTGCTGATAACACCCAAATTCAGGCATTTATGCGAAGCAATTATTTATGGTTTTGTGTCATTGTAGCCTTAACATGCCCAAAATAACTCTAGATACTTATCATTTCATAATTTATATATCTTTCAGAGATAAAGTCACTCAGCTAGCCAATTTTGGGACATGCAGGTATTGAACCTGAAAATACATCTATTCTCTAATATTTCTCCCCAACACATGATTTTTGCAGTAGCTAGGCTTCCATCCATCATGACAGCAACACCTGACGCGACTGAGATGCTCGGCATGGTCGTGCCAAGGACATGGGTCAGCTGCACCTGCCTCAACCATGACACTTGTCTCGCCCGTGACACCTGCCTCAACCGTGACACATGTCACGATCGTGAAACCTATTTTGCCTATAGTACTTGCCTCTACCATGACACATATCTCGACCGGTACTCTCAACATGGTCGTGCCAAGGAAAAGGGTCAGCTACACCTGTCTCGACTGCAACACCTGCCTTGACCACGACACCAGCCTCGACCGTGATACATGCCTCGATCATGACATCTGCTCCTGACTACTACAAACATCTCGACTGTGACACCCATTCGACCGCAATCCCCAACATGATTGTGTCGAGTCTGGCATGGTTGTACTGAGGCAAGTGTAGCGACTGAGGTAGTTGTCGTGACTATCTTCCATTTTCACCTATAAATACTCACCCCTCGTGACTTAGAGAGGGGTTCGGAGATTTTTTGGTTCTAAATTGTGGTTCTGCAAATTCTTAGTTCCCATATCCTTGTAGCTGAAGTGCTCAACCTATGTCCCTCCCACCAGGTTGTTACCATCCACCCTCATTTTCTACCATCATTCACACATATCCTACCATTCCCAGCCATCTTCCACTACCATACACCCACCAAGCTATTGTTTGGTGCAGAATCAAAGAGAAAGGAGGCCAAGGAGTCTTGAAGACCAAGGAGGATGACCCAAAGATGAGATCCAACCTATACGGAGGTTAAGGAGCGAAAGCCACCTCTCCTCTATGGGCTAGATCTTTTTTTCTTCTCCTTTCTTCTATTGTTCTCCATTGTTTCTATATAAATCATGTTCTTCCATCATTGTTCGGTGACGACTATGCTTGTCCATAGCAAGTTGAGCTCCTTCTTGGCTATGTAGCCTGTTTCAGACATGTTTATGTGCTTTTACCTTAATTGAGTAGTTTTATTCTAGGTCTAGTATGTCTTCTATTCTATCTTCCTGTTGTGGTTATGATTTCTAGTTTAGTTGATCTCTTTCTTGCTTGAACTTCTATTTCTACCTATATCGAGAGATTTGTTGTAGAAATAGGTAAGAGAAGGTACTTTGGATTAGAATATGAAAGGAGGATAGTTCAAGGTGATCTATTCAGAACATAGACCTAGGCACAGCTGGGATCAGCCCGACACGGTCAGGCCCACTACCAGGTTCTGCCCAGATCACTCATGTTCCTAGCATCTCAGAATAATCTAGACCTGAGAGGGTATCTAGAATATTCTAGGATGTTGATTTGTCATCCTCGAAGGAGGTTTCATATCATTGATGGATTTTAGTCACGCTTAGCAAAAGTGAGTGGGATGACCCCACAGGAACAGATACCATAGTACATACTATGTTTGGATGTTGGTTGCTTGCCAGGGTGTTTGAGAGTTGTCTATGCTGAGAACGGGTACATAGACTGCCCAAATTGTGGTTACATATCCAAGAACTCCTTCTCTTTGATGAGTAGAATCCTATACACTCTCTGTTATTTTCTTTACTTTGTTTGGTTTTACTTCATGAAAATCTACTAGACTACTTCTAGCTCCATATTTTTATCAACTATTGGACTGGCTTATCTGACTTAAGAGTGAGATCTTAAGCATCCTAAACATCCCCACGTCCATGTGTTTGATTTTGTATATCTATTTCAACTTTGTAATTAAGTTTTGTGGGTTCTTGAAGGTTTTAGATTATAAATTTAAAGTCTGACCCCCTTCTTCTCAAGGCTGATCAACTTTTAGTGTTGTTGTCGGGGACGTGGTTTTCGACATTTACATGCTTAAAAGATTTTGTTCTATCATCCATAAGCTTGTATATGTATGCATAATTTTTCTTTTGTTTTATACATACTTGTCCATATATACTAAATAGTTTTCATTTCTTATACTTTTCATCCATGGACCTTACTTCAGCAAGACAGGTCATCTTGTCCACCTATCCTCCCGAGTTTTTATACAGTTCCGATTGCTGGAAAATAATTGAAAGTCATGCTCTATAGCTAGTTGAGCTATAATCGCCTCCACTATTGTCATAAGTTGAAATTCCAACAAAGGATATGACCAATCAGACCTCAATTTTCATATTATCATGGGATCAAGAACTAATCAGAGCAGTGAATCTAGCTGGAGAAAGTGTCAATGCGCTAATCTCCTCACCAGTTCCTTGTCTCCAAGAACACGTCGACCCGCTTCAACAACTACTAGAAAAGCAAGATCATCATCTCAAGTAGCCACCAAGGTTTCAAACCGCAATAGAATTATACTTCAAACTGTTGAACAAGGATTTATCCAAAAGCATCAGTTTGATACAGTAGATTTCCAACATAGGTGCATGGTGGAATTGATATGTTTTGAAAGTATTGCTGCTCAAGTCCAACAGCTTCATGATAAGGATGTTGAACAGGGCAGGAGGCTTCAAGAGCTTATCGATTTGGTTACCACGTGATTTCCAGTGCCACCGCACATCATTGAAGATTACAGTCATCAAGACCATTCCATTGGGCCTGAAGTGGAGTATGCCTCACCGTCCTATTCAGACCATCAACTGGATTCACAAGGATTTTTCAGTGAAGACCAACCCACCTGAGGAAGCCCTTCATTTTATCTAGATGATTCAGTTAATCAACTAATGGAAGATACATGCCATACGCATGAATGGTTATATGATGACGATGATGATGACCCTTATCCTCACTAGGGCAGTCAAACAACCTCTTAATAGGGAGGTTAGTTTGAGGAACCTGAATCATACCTTGATCTAGACCAGGGTGATACCTCTCATATTGAGACATGCCACTTCACTTTGAGCAGTACGTCGATCATGGTTTGGAATAATTTGTTCGATGAGGATGACGACGACAACTTCTCAAATTGGAGCATTGAGTATACTTATGAAGAAGAGTGGGAGCAACATGAGCCGACATTGTCCACTAACCCTTTTCAAGGCTAGTTGGACATCGACAGAGCAGGATGGACAATCCACTACAACATGGTTGTTGAGCATGAAGATACCCTACACCCCATAGAGTGTGACAATCTTGGGGTAGTAGAACCACAAACAGATTCACCTGGGGATATTTCTTTTTCAGAATATGATTGGATGGCTCATATTGTATATAAAAACTTGTCTAAGCATCCAACCTCAAGTTCAGAGGTGGACAGAGAATAGAGGAGTACTCTAGAAAACTTTCATCCTATCCTATCCATATCATCCTGTGTCGACATCCTAGGGCCTACATATTCATATTCATACCTTAATGAGTACCTTGAGGATGACATGACAAAGAATTCATCTCAATGATGTACAAATCAGTTCTAGCACAGAAATGACTTCACCAAGTTGCTCAATTTTGTTCCTCTATTTCAGACTCGAAAGAGCTCATATCTCCAACTAATCTGCTCCTACATGGTGGGCCCAGTCGGCAAGACACGGATAACATGGATCCCAAAACTACAGATTTGGGATCCAAGTGTAGGAGTTGTAGGGCAGCCACCCCCTATTACCTACCCAATATTTCTTTAATTTTAAATTTTAAATCCATACATAATAAAATCAATTCAAGTTCTATATCTTTCCTCTAACTATTTTTATTTCCTTTGCATCATCTAGATTTCTTTTATTCCTTACTGCATGCATTCCCTCCTTTTCACCCTGACAGTTGCTTTTGGTCTAGCTTTTTGAAAGAAGTTATTTGGTATATCTTGTGGTTCTCTTACGGTGTTTGATTCTGACATTGTTTTCAACGCCCTCCACCCTTTTTTCACTTAATCTAGATTTTTTGAAACTAGCACCCACCCGAGCCAACCTCAGCACGGTCGTGCCAGGCCGGCACGATCGAGCCACTCCCGTGTTTTTGCCCAGATCTTGTTCTTTCCAGTTAACGATCAAAACTGAATTTTCCCCTCTACACGACTGTGCCCAACTGCGCACGACCGTGCTGGCTATCGTGCTACTCGATAGGTATCTTTTCATAGGCAGTCCCTCGTCAGACAGTCAAAAGTCGGTCAAACTAACAATATTGTCAGCTTGACTAACTAATGTGTCGGTTTGTCACTGACTTTTTGGCCTTTTTGACCGGTTGTTACGCTCTTGACCGACTTTTTCACCTTTTGACCAAGTTTTCCTACTTTAACCTGAGTTGGCTGCCGCTTTATAGTTTTCCTACCATGCTGGCATGACCGTGTCCATCCTGAACATTATCATATTTCTCTCCCCTTGCTTTCTCTATCTAGGAGACGAGCTCTGACTTCTCTCTAGAACGGCTCCCCCACTTCTCCTCTCCACCGCACTTTCCCTCTCCCCCCCCACGCTGCCCTCACGCTAGTTGGGCTTCCCTGGCAATCCCTTCCGCGTGGGGTCGCTGCTTCGTGGGTGGAGTTAAGGTGCCATCGCCACTGCTTCACCTACCTCGGGGCCTTTTCCCCCTGGCTTGATGATGGGCTGCAGTCACCCTCACCTGTGGGGGTCTTAAAGACGACGTCCGCTGCAAGCTACCGCGGCAGGTGCTTCCTATCAGTACGAGGGTGTTTTGTAGGGATCTTAAAGGCGGCATCCTTCTTCCCCGATTCGCCTTTACTCCACCTTAACACGGTCCACGCAACATCGGAACCCTCAAAAACCAGGCGAGGAGTTCGACCAGCCCCTACGGGGGTCTCAGTCCTCCTAGGACCCTGTGGGGGTTCTGGGTGCTTGCCACGCTTCATCGACGGCACTCTCACGGTGGTCCCTGGGCAGAGCGTGCCGCTGCTCGACTCTACGGTGGTGGCTCGTTGACGATCTGGTTAGGTTCCTAGCTACCCGACCAGCGCGGTCATTCTGCGGCGGGGATCTTCCCCCTGTGTTGGTTTGGTCCTGGTCCTTCGAGGTGTTGTGCTTCGCCTGGGTCTATGCCAGTGCTCTTCTCCGACGATCGGTGTCCTCGTCCCCAACGTACTATCGCAGACCTTCCTCTCATTGCTTCCATAAAATGGGTGAGAGGTTGATCAGCTCTCCGGAGTCTCGGTTCCTCGGTGAACCCTGTCGGAACAAAGGAGGGAGGCCTGTTCCTTGGCATGTGGCGTTCAGAACCTTGGCGACGGGGATCTGGCGGTGCTGTAGGGTTCCCCTTGGCGTGTCGGTGACGACGACGCTTCCCCCTCGGCCTAGGGTTCTTACTCCTTGATCGCGGCGGCCCCAGCGGAATATAGGGTTGCATTACCCCATCGCTCCCTTGTTTGTGGCGGCAGTTCAGGGCGGTAGGGTTAGCCCTTACCACCGCTCTCCACCGCGGTTTCCTACAAACCTCACGCTGCGTCGGTCCCTTGAACCGGGTTCCGAGCTACCCGGTTGGGGGGCGGTCTGAACCGCACCTATGTGCTCATGCCTCTAGAAGCTTCTCTGAGCCAAGTGTGGGTGTGGTTGGACCGGGTTCGCCGAGCCGGTTCTCTCCCTCCCGCCCTGGTGGTCACAACAGGAGCCTGTTCAAACTTGCACGCTCGTGCGCAGCACGTGCATTTTTCCAGAAGCTTCATCTGTGGCGCTAGGCGTGGCCCTGAGTGCGGTGTGACGTCAACAAGGGCGTCACACGCTGGTGCCGTCTGGCGTCAACAGGCTTGGTGCACTTTGACTTCAGCCTCCTCTGCGACCCCTGGGCACTTTGCATGTTTCTTTGTGATGACACCACTGGAGGGTTGCTTCACCGAGACTCCTCCCTCTCTGAGGCGTGCGAGCGTGGTCTGGCGTCACTACACCTAGTGCGCTCTAACGTCAGTAAGCACTACCCTCCCCACCTGTCTTGCTGCCACGTACACCAACCCATCCTAACCCTATCGCCCATGACTAAGGGAAAGACAAAGCGGCATTCCTACCTCACCTCCTCGATCCTACGCGAAGAAGCGGAGGAGCGTGCCAAAGGTGGTAGAGCAGTGTGGGCAGCGCTTGCTCAAGAGAAGGGGAAAAGAAAGGTGAGCAGTAGAGGATCACCCCTTCATACGGTCCTGCGAACTCAGTCTGACTCTCGGTGTCATCCGCCTGGGGGCGATGGTGGCTCTAGCAGCGGGACCAAGGAGGACGACTACGGCGGGGTGTGTAAGGACAGAGATGTTGGTGACGCTGGGAGTCGACGACACCCCTCCCAGGTACCTGCGGAAGCAACAAGGCATGGGCAGAGTCGACGTCGTGGCGGTGGGTCCACAGTGCGGGTCAACCCTATCCGGAGTCAGACACAACCTCGCCGCATGGCGTCCCAAAATCAACAGGGGGTTGCAGGGAGGTCCTACGCCCAGGTGGCTGCTTCAGGCCAGGCAGTGACAGTGTGGCCTATGCGGGAGGCGACGACGGAGTGGTCTGAGTTGGTGAAGCAACAGTCAGCGACGGCCTCTATCCCTGACGACATGGTGCTCAACTTCATCGAGGCAACCCATGACCTAGAGAGGGGTCTCTTCACTGACATCCCTACAGGAGTGATGGAATCTTATGCGGACGCATGTGCCAATTCGTCTATCATCTATGTTTTGGATGCGGCGCCACATGAGATGGTGATCAGAGGCTGGCTTCGGAGGGTGTGGAGGCCCCAGGGTCAGTTCCATCTTGCACGGCGTGATGGCGGCTTCTTCGACCTCCGGTGCGAGCTCAAGGAGGATCTAGACCTCTTCCTGGAAGGGGGTCCTTGGTTCTTTGACAACAGATTGGTGATCTGCCGTGAGTGGACGCCATCGACCAGACTGACGAGGGATCTTCTGTCCTCAATCCCTTGCTGGGTCACCTTCCCTACGCTCGGGCATCTGCGCTCCCTCGAGATCTTGGAGTAGGTGGCGAGTTGCGTGGGGAAGCCGTCTCATGCAGGTGCTTGGGTGTCTGTGGCTTCGGGTGCAGCGCAGGCCAAGGCTTTGGTGGACGTCCCTGCTGATCGTGACCCACCGAGCGAAGTCTGGGTCTGCTTTCCGGGTGGGGAAGCGGAGCTGGTGGCGGTCCAATACGGTCTTCTACCAGCCCGGTGCACCTCTTGCAAGGCGTTCGGGCATGGCCTTCACAGGTGCCCCTTCATCACCGACAAGGTCAGAGTGGACGCGCAGCGGCGACTAGCCAGAGGTGAAGAGCGGCCCTCATGCAGGCTACGCGTTGAGAGGCATGGTGCTGAATTGGGCGAGCTGCCCCAAGGAAGAAGCAGAACCAAAAGAAGGCGGATGCAGAAGAAAGGACCAAGTGATGGCGGAAATGCAGTGACTATGGCGAGTGTCGAGCCAGGGGCGGACGACATGGGTGCTGAAGGCGAGTTGGATGCGACCCCTATCCTGTAGGTCCCGGAGACCAACCCCCCTAATCATGCAGTGTCGGCAGGCGACGACGACCCCCTTGGTGGGCTCGACGATGGTGATCTGGAGGCTTCCAACCCCTACGATCTTGGACCCAGGGAGGTGGTGGGTGGGCCGAGTCCTCCTGGAGGAGAAGGCACATCCGCCACACATCCTGACTGGGTTCCAGAGCCTGAGGTGGGACCTATTCCTACAACAAATGAGCGTCGCCTACCAAGGCATCAGCTAGGAGAGGCAAGCATGCCCTGCTCAGATCTAGTGCGGCAAGCATCAGGATCTCAAGATGTGCCATCAGCATGAGGCTACTACTCCCGACGATGAGAAGGCAGAAGGTGGTGGCTGCTCTACCGGTGCTGGGCTACCCCCTGGAAGGTGAAGATGAAGGAAGCGAGAAGGACAAAGTAGGTGAGCAGGAGACGGATGCGGTAGAGGAGGCCCTGACTCCTCCTGATGTCGAGGTGGACTCCCAAGCGGAAGCTTGCGAGTCGAGGGTAGCCCCCCTTTACATGTTTCTATGTCAACAATAACGTGCAACGTGCGCGGCTCCTGTGAGTCGGCAAAGAGGAAGGTGGTGGCCCTCCTCATACGACAGCAAGGAGCGACGATGGGTCTACTTGTAGAGACCAAGCTGATGAAGGACTTGGGAGGAGACAGGGTGGTCAAGGAGCTCTTTCCGAGTGGGCGGAGTTGTGTGTCCAACATCGACGCCACAGGGAAAGCGAGGGTCTGTTGGGGATGGGATCCTCGAGTTTGGGCAGTACAGGTCATCGCCTCGTCTGTACAAATGGTGACAGCCTGGTGCACCAACATGGGAGGATTGCGGGTCCTTGTCTCGGCGGTGTATGCCCACAACTAGCCTCAGTGACGGAACTCCCTTTGGGGTGAGTTGGAGGCGACCAAGCCTGCGGCACTGGTCCTCTAGCTTGTGGCGGGGGACTTCAACGCTATCTACAGTGATGATGAGAAGGCGGGAGGAGGTGAGGTGTCCAGGAAGGCTATGAGGGAGTTCAACCTTGCGGTGGAAAGTACATGCCTGGTGGAGTTGAATACTTATGGAGGCATCCTCACCTGGTCGAACAGAAGGGTGGCAGGCGAGCGGGTGTGTTGCCGATTGGATCGGGTGCTGGTCAACAACAGGTGGGTGGGCCTCTTCCCAGCGGCCCACGCCTATCTATCCTTTTCCCACCTCAGTGACAATGACATTTTGGTCACATCCCCGTTCGCCACACCGGAGAAGCGTCGAGTGAGGCCCTTCAAGAGTCTCAATGCATGGGCCAGCTGAGACGGCTTCTTGGAGGAGGTTAGGAGCGCCTGGGGTCCCTCTGTGCATGGGAACCCCCTCTACGTCGCCGCCATGAAGCTCAGAGCCGTCAAGTGCAGACTTAAAACTTGGGTGGAGAAGAGGGGCGATGTCAGCACGATGAGGAAGGTGGCGAAGAAGGAGTATGCTGCCATCCAGGACGATTTGCAGCAGTCACCTTGCTGCCCTGACTTGGTATGGAGGGAGAAGGAGGTCAGGGAGTGGATGGATCAGCTCGACGCTGTAGAGGAGTTATTCTTCTATCAACGTAGCCGTGTCTGATGGATCCATGATGGAGAGCGCAACACGGCATTCTACTAGGTGGCAGTGAAGAGGAAGGGGATGAGGGACACGATCCACTACCTCATCAATGAAGACGGAGCACAAGTCAGTAACCAGGAGGAGATCGAGGGGGAGGCGGTGGCCTTCTACAGCAACCTCTACAACTCCAGCGACGACCACACCCAATAGATGCGACTCCAACCTACTAACTTGCTAACGACGGCACAGGGCTGGAATCTTTGCAGGCCTTGCACGCGTGAGGAAGTGAGGGACGCGGTGTGGGCTATCGGGCCGGACAAAGCTCCGGCCCTGATGGGTTTAACGCCAGCTTCTTTAGAAGTTGTTGGAGTGTCATCGGTGAGGACGTGACAAACGCCATCTTATGGATCATGCGGGGGGGACATGGTGCGGGAAGTGAATCACTCCTTCTTGGCACTGATCCCGAAAAAGGATGGTGCCACTTCTCTCTGCGACTTCAGGCCCATTGCCTGCAGTAGCGTGCTCTACAAGATCTTCACCAAAGTGTTGGCATAGAGGTTAAAGGAGGTCATAGGGGGGTTGGTTTCACACAACCAAGGGGCATTCATCCCAGACAGAAGCATCTCAGATTGCTCCCTCCTTGCAGTAGAGTTTCTGTATGGTTTCGACATCAAGCGCTCAAGCCCAAAGTCCTACTTAAAGACGGATCTTTCAAAAGCTTACAACCACATCAATTGGGAAGCCATGTGGACAATTATGAGTAGAATGGGCTTCCCCCCCACCTGGACAGGATGGATCAGACAGTGTGTGACCACATGTTCATTTTTGGTCCTTGTCAATGGGCTTCATGCGTGGTTATTCAATAGCTCGCGTGGGCTGAGACAAGGGTGCCTTTTGTCACCCCTCCTCTTCACAATCGTTATGGAGTACCTTACCATGCTCATGTCCGAGGGTGAGTGTCAAGGGAACTTCCGCACCTACAAAGTCAAGCGCACGGCCGTCATGTCCCACATCACTTTTGCAGACGATGTGCTCATCTTCGTGGAAGCCACTAGAAAGAGCCTTCGAGGTATAAAGAAGATCTTGGACGAGTTTAGTGCCAAAGTGGGGGTTCATGTCAACCCGACCAAGTCCAAGTTGTTCTTGTCCAAAGCTGCTGCGAACAACGCCACCCTTCTGAGCGGGGTACTGGGATGTCAGTTGGATACACTCCCTACACGATACTTGGGTTTCCCGTTGGCTGCTAGGAACCATAAGGTGGCTTTCTTTAACCCTTTCCTTGACCAAATGAAGAAGATGATATCCAAATGGCCCCCGGAAAAAATAACCATGGCAGGTCGGTGTCTGCTGACCAAAGCAAACCTGCAGGGCTTGGTCACGTACTGGGCCTTGCAAGGCCACATCCCGGATAGTACGTGTGATCGCATTGAGATGCTTATGGCGGACTTTGTGTGGGGTTCAAACTACCATCCCATGCGATACGAGTGCCTGGATATGCCTGCTAAAGAGGGAGGTTTGGGGATCAAAGGGGTCAGGGACATCAACCGGTGGGCGTCGCTTAGAAGACTTGTCCGGTTCCATACCTGCCCACATTCACCGTGGACCCAGTGGCTGCGCAGACGTTATGGGTTTGCCCTCCCTGACCCGATGTTGCTGCGGCACGACGTGTCAAACTCATGGAAAAATATGGCCCGGTAGCCACATCTTCGACCAAACCAATAATGGCCTAGTGAAGCTCAGCAACCCAAACACCAACCTGTGGAAGACCATCCAGCCGCAGCAAGCCCCTGCGTCATTGGTAAAACCATTTGGGCGGGGACTCTCATCCATAGGTGGAGTTTCACAATTTTTAGAGCCTTTCATGGGGCTCTTGCCACTGCAGATAAAATCCACGAGTGGAATATCGAGGCCAGCGATAGATGTACCTTTTGTAGACAGAGGGAGGACGTTCAACATGTCTTCTTCCGCTGCTGATTCTCCAAACACGTCCTCTCGCATGTCATGGACCTTTGTGGGCTGAGGGTCCCGGTGAATGCTACCATCACCAAAACTGCCAACCTTATAAAAGATAAAACCAGGGGCTGGAAGGGATGGAAGTGGCTGGCCATCACAGCCTGGACGTGCACGACTTAATTCATCTGGAAGTAGAGCAATGAGAGGCGGCACAACCAGCAATCCCTTAGTTCTGCGGAGTGCCGGGACCTGGTGGTCAAAGCCACTAGACGACTTGTGAAGGTACGAGGATGGAGTTCCACTACCCCAAACCACATCAGCAGGATGTGGGAGATCCCTTTTACTGCTTAGCTTTTGCTATTTTCTTGTACAAAGCCCATGGGCATAGACGGGGTTTTTGTAGAGTTACCCCTGTATACACATCCCTTTTTGTAGTTACACAGGGAGGGTGGGACGCACCCCACACCGTGCTTATCGGGTATGCGGCGTGTCCTGTCAGCATGGGTTTCCTATCTGAGGCTCCTCCTGAGCCTGTTTGACCCGGTGCTTCTCACACCCTGGGGTCCCTTATACGGGTGGTTCACTCTGAACCTCCCTCATCATTTTTATTACCCGTCTATTAATATAGACCATTCCGATGACTGTGTCCAGCCTAACATAGTTGGGCCAAGCATGACTGTGTGCACCCCATCCTATAAATATACTCGGGCCAAGTATTTCTTTCCCACACCACCTTCCTGACCTTTTTCCCCTCACCCTAGCGACACCCTAGCGTGTCGCCGCCATTTTCCCTTGCTTCATCCACCTTCTAGCAAGTCAGAAATGGCCAAAGCAATAGCAACCCGGCCACAACAGAAGCCCCTACCACCCATGACAATAGCAGATCCAGCAACATAACAATTGAGTTGGTACCACCACAGCCACAACTCCATCTGTGCCGCCACCCCGTACTCACCTTCCGCCGCCTCTAGTCACGATAAGTAGTGACCCAACGCACGGCCATCACGACTGCCCCACACCGCTTCATATTTTTTTCCAGGCACAGAGACCTGTTCGTCGACTCTGGTGAAAGAAACAGCCATCAACTCCATCCGACCATGCCCATGCATGCACGACCACGCTGAGCGTTGATAGGAATAGATCTCTCCACCTAACCAGTGCCCTTCTCCGCTCCCCTATACCACTGTTGGCACGAACGTGCCAGGAAGAAGACGAGCATAGCCGTCAAACCTGTCACTACTTTCACTTATGCTTCACCTCCGTTCTTCACCTCCACATGCCCGGGCCCAGATCTGCATGGTTGTGCCCCGAAGGAACAACCTGAAATCATCACCGTAAGAGAACCATGGATACAATGAGAAATAGTTTCAAGAAGTTGAAGAAGACAGTGTCATGAAAGAAAGGGGAAGGAAGCTCCTTGTCACCAGCAGGGCACGAGAGTTGATATCCGCCTCGCTCCATGTGAACCATGAACCTGGTATACGAAGATGAGACAATGCACTCCATTTCAATAGGGTTCAGGTTGCACAAGACCGATTCAGATTACCGCGGCGTGTCCTCCACTCTAATGGACACTTATAGTGGTGATCCGTTGGAGGAAGTCTCGAGTGAAATATGGTCTAGAGCATGTCGCAACACTGAGCGCCATACTTTGACAGGCCATTAGGAGGGCCCATCGGTAGTAGGGGCGCACAGAGCTTCATCTTTAAGGGATCAGCATTGAGTGTCAGCAGAGCAGTCGACATCTTTACATTGATCAACTTCATTGTGTGATTCAGTCCAGGGGAGAAGACACCACCCTACTGCTGAAGGTGTTAACTAAAAATCCCTCCCTTCTCCCCTGTTCAAAAATATGAATCAAAACCAGTAGTTTGAAGCCTTAATTAAAGACAAGCACAGATTGGTGGGCCCACAATATGCCGACCCCGCCACACTCATCAATCTTGGGATACAAGTATGGGTCGACAGATATTTTGCAGTTGTTGGTCTAGATATCCTTGCTTACATGCATTGCAATGCTTATCATAGACTCACCTGTGAGTCCTATGCTACACTCGAGACTCTAAAGGACCACCAGCACAATGTCATGCATTTTGACCTACTGAACCAGAGTCGACATGTCATTGAGGGTCACCTCAATAGCTGGTTGCCACGCTCTGTTGAGGACTATGTTGAGATGTCCAGGGGCTGGCAAGAGATAGGGGACAATGATTTTGACCCTCCTCAAGAATGGAAGATTCTTATGGGGGAGGATAGATGTGTTTCTAGATCCACCAAAGATTCACACATCCACAACCCAACACTTTGTTATCTGCATTGGGTGATCGTGAAGTTTATCCTGGAGAAGCAGGATTCAAGGGGCGCTCAGTTCAGCGGACCTCTACATTTTGTGGTGTGAAGCAATAGGAAGAAAAGTGAATGTGGGGAACTTCATCATCCGCCACTTTCACAACTCTTTCAAGAAGAAAGTCCATGCTAATGGCAGGCATTATCACATTCATGGCATGCCATCTTGGGATTGGAGATGGAGATTTGGTACTTATGCAGGAAAAGGCTGAGTGGTCCAAGTTGGACTTGGATCATTTGATTTGCTCGGGGATGATCAAACAGTGCAACACATGATATCTTTATATCTTTGGTCACAATAGGCACAGGGTACTACTTCCAGCAAATGTAGAGTTTGCCTGTCGGACAGTAGTCATGGACGTCTCTCTACTAGATGCTCAAGGGAACATTCGTCAGGTAGGTGATACTACAGGAGTATCTTTTTCAGCGCCACCAGTGCCAAAAACTCAGGAGGCTGAGCAACAGACAGGGGCGACCTTCCAAAACATCCCATATCAGAGAGGGCCCTACACATATATGCCTTTAGTAGATTACCTACAGTCTCCTCAGTAGGAACAATATTCCCCAAATCTCAACTTGGGGCACCTATATGAGTTCATGACTGATTTTAGGGATGACTCCAACAAACGGTTCGATGTGTTGGAGTAGGATGTGTAGTACCTCAGACAAAGGTTTGACATAGTCTTCCCTCCACCACCCCCTCCAACTTTTCAATAGCCATTCCAACAGCCCTTCCAGCCATTCTACCAGCTGACCGAGGACTTTGGACATTCATTCTAGTTTTAGCAGGGAATGCACCAGGACTATGAGAACCCAGTAGGCGGCATCAACGATCTGAACCTATATATAAATAGTGACTATCAGTAGCAGTTGCTTTCCACAACATCCACAACTTGAGATTTGCTTGAGGATGAGAAAAAAATTTAAAAATTGGGGTGGCAGGGTGTACCACCCTCTATCTTCCGCCTTTCCTTTTTATTTCTTTCCTTGCATGCATGCATGTTTATTTTCTATGTTCCTTGCATTTAGCATAAATTTTTAGCTTTATAAGACTTTGTTTCGTAATTTGTATCTTTGCAATTAAGGTTTTGCAATGCAAATCTTAGAACTAAATGTTTATCTTTATGCCTAAAAGTACAATTTTCATCTTAAACTTCTTGATCTTTTGCTTGAATTGCTCATTGACTCTTTCCTTAAGTCTGGTAATAAATCTAAGGTTATGCGCCTTTTTCATAGCTTAAAACATTATTTCCTTGATCTATGTTGTGAACGACAAATCCAAGGTATAAGACTATTGCAAAATAGTTAGAGAATGATCAAAGACTCCTAGTTGTGATTTCACAAACTTGCCTCTATTCTAAGGATCCTTGAATCATAATTACTACTTTTCAAATAGGTATCAAGGATAATGATGAGTTTTGAGCTATAATCAGTTTGAAGTGTTTTCCTTGATGAACTACGTGCCCTCTCACCCTAGATTGAGTCAAAAAGATGAAAAATTAAAAATTTGCAAAAGAGGCTTGGCCGCCCACAAAATTCCAAAATATCAAAATAGTTCCACCCAAACCTACAAAATAGAATGCAGAAAATAAAAGCCTGAGTGTGAATAAATGAGCATTGTTTTCTCTTTTAGGATAGTTGAGGATGGTACCCATTCAGTGTCGAACTGCACTCATGAATGCGGGTATGTTGTTCCTAGTAGTTATACCCTAAGACTCATTAGAGAGTCACTAGGAACCCCTAGAAGACCTATGAGATCATCCCAGTAGCAGGGTTTGTTCGAATGCAGTATGAGGAGTTCATCTCATTCTTTGGGCCAACTGGCTGAGACTGTAGGGACTGTTGCTCGTTACATGGATCAACCCGACTTAGATTTGGATCCTCAGAAGTCATTCGAGTGTTTTTGCTTTTGTTTCACCTGAATAAGTGGGAGGTGTGTTGTTCCCGATTGATCTAGATGAATACATGATGATGGCTCATTCCTCATCATTTGTGTGATCAACTTTGTGGCAATGATTTTATGTTGTATAATTATGATTCAAACCCTCATGAGTATCGACAGGTTGTGGTGAATTCACTTAATCTTACATGGATACTCTTTGATCTTACTTTAGCAGGATTGTGCTCGATTGGTGGGGGTTTGTTTTGAAATGGCATGGGTCAGGAGAATTAATGTTTTAAACTATTTTGCTTAGCCTTATCATTTATCTCCAAGCTTAATTTGGATGTTATCTTTTTGTTCTTTGAGCACAGTCTTGTTTGAGGACAAGCAAAGGTTTAAGCTTGGGGTGGTTGATATCACCCAAATGCAGGCATTTGTGCGAAGCATTTATTTATGGTTTTGTGTCATTATAGCCTTAACATGCCCAAAATAACTCTAGATACTTATCTTTTCATAATTTATATATCTTTCCGAGAGAAAGTCTCTCAACTAGCCAATTTTGGGACATGTAGGCACCGAACTTGAAAAGACATCTATTCTCTAAGATTTCTCCTTAACACATGATTTTTGCAGTAGCTAGGGTTCCATCCATCGCAATCGCGACACCTGACGTGACCGAGATGCCCAGAACGGCCATGCTGAGGACAAGGGTCAGTTGCACCTGACTCGACCGTAGCACTTGTCTCGCCTGCGACACCTGCCTCGACCGTGGAACCTATCACAACTATGACACATGTTTTTCCCGCGATACCTGCCTCTACCACGACACATATCATAATCTCAACACGGCCATTCTGATCCCGGAACAGTTGTGCCAAGGAAAAGGGTCAGTTACACTTTCCTCGCTCGTGACACCTGTCTCGACTGCGGCACCTACCTCGAACGTGACGTCTGCCTCGATCACGAAGTCTATTGAAGCGATGATTTTGAGTCGCATTTATAGACATATTTTACTTGTGTTTTATGCATTTATTGGTCATTTTGATGGTTAATATTGCATGATTCATTTACTTTGGTCTATGATCCTTCTATATGTCAAATATCCCTTATTTTAGTATTTTGAGGATAAATGAGTACAATAATATGTTTTATTTCGGCTTATGTGGTTTTGTGTTGCAATTTTAGGAAACATGAATATCTACTGTTGTCGATACCATCGACACGACCAACAGAAGTCGATGGTATTGAGATACCAGCAGGTTTCTGGTGAGAAGACAGTCGATACTATCGACCCTAAAGTCGATACTATCGACACGAGGAGCTTCAGTGACGAAAAAAGACAAAAGCGACACCTAAGAGAGTCGATACCATCGACCCTCATCGATGGTATCGAGTTAACATCAGTCACGACAAAGAAAATAAAAGAAGACCAGCTGATACCACGCAAGGTCGATACCATCGACTCGCGTCGATGGTATCGACACTGTCAGATACAAGTTTGCTTCAGATCGATCTAAATCTGACGGATGTGATAATTTGGCAACCTAACTCGGTGATTATACCTAATGAAGGCGGCCAAGAGAAATCTATCACGTCATTAGCCGCTGCACACGTCCCGAGAAGGTGTGGAGAGAAGAACGGAGCCCAGAAGCACGCCCCAGCCATTCCGGACGCCGAAGAAGATGTTTTCCACCGCCGAAAGGTCAGAGATCGTGCATTCTACACCAAGGAGCGCTTGGATCTTCTCCGTTTAGGGGTTTCTTTACTTATTCGCATTTTTCTCCATGTTTCCCCTTTTCTCTACCATGTTTTGCTCTGAGATGAACATGTGGGGCTAATCCCCTTTAACTTTAGGACCAGGAGTAGCCCGGGGAATCATTGTATGGCAATTTTATCATAGTAATTCATCAATTATTTCTTAAATCTGTGGTATGAATTCGTTTTCTCAATTATATTGTTATGCTTGATCACCATAATAATAATCTAATGCCCTTAATTACTTTGAATGAAGAATTAACGGTTGAAAAGAGGCGAATATCACATTAATTAACAAATCCCTTGAACAAGGTGATGTAATATTAATGGTGGAAACCTAGAGGTCGATTTAAATGCACCTAGTTTAGGGTATAGGTTACTACGACGGTGGAACCGACCTAAACATAGGTAGTGAATTGTACCGCGACAGTGGGCAATTCTGACTACAGGCCACTACCCGGAAAGAGAGATAAATCTGAGTTGCTATATAGAAATTCATGCAATGATAGCCCGCGGTGAAACCGCAATCCTAAAGATCTCCACTTGAATTGATTAAACTAAACCTTTAATCGATTGTTTTGTTTTGTTTTGTTTCATTTTATTTTAATTTTACAAAAACTTTCAACTTGTTAACCAGTTTAGCTGATTGCGAGTAGTTAGTAGTAGTCTCCGATAAATTCAGTGTCCCTGAGTTCGACTTGGGCCTCACAAAGGCCTTTACTATATTGATGCGTACACTTGTGTTTGACGCACGGTAAAATCATGTCAAGGTTTTTTGGCGCCGTTGTCGGGGATACGACAATTGTTGGCACTACGAGTGCCGCAAGAGGCCACTCTAGGCCACTTTTTATTTTTATTATTTTGAAATCATTTCTAAAATTCATAGTCTATCTTTCCAATTTTTGTCATCGTCTAGCACGGTAATGAACTCAAATTTCCATTTTGCAGGTATTGTGCATGGTGCAGACGCGTAGCACCGACTACACACAACAGGAACCAGAGGTTCCACTTCTGAAACCGGACGACGAGGAGTATTACAATCAAGACCACTTGGAAGAAATAGATTTTGAATCCGAACAAGAAGAAATGGCAGAGGAACAGACGATATGGGAGAAGATCAAGGCGTCTTCCTCATCTGCTTCAAAAGGGCCAATCAAGAAGCAAGCGATCAACATTTTGACGTACAAGATTGATCTTGCATTAATTAATCTAGTCAAGTCAAATGAATTTCATGGGATAAAGAATGAAGACCCAGTCACTCATATAAGCCAATTCATGGAGAACTGCGACATGATTAAAATTGATAGATTTCCACAGGAGACGCTCTACCTAAAGCTGTTCCTGAGTTCTCTGGTAGGAAACGCATGAGAATGGTTGCACAATCAGGACGATGAATATGTGGAATCATGGAACCACATGGTGGAGGTATTCTTTGAAAGGTTCTTCCCGCCCGAGAAGACCAATGACATGATCAGGAAAATCCACAATTTCACCCAGAAGGCAGGAGAGACCTACTCTGAGACCTGGGAAAGGTTTCAGATCATGCTTAGGAGGTGCCCGCATCACGGGCTTGATAAGGAGACACATGTCAAAATCTTCTATTTTGCTCTTTCTGAGAATGATAGAAGTAACCTAGATTCCGCGGGCTCAGGATTCTTTTTTAACAACACGGACACGAGGTGTTGGGAAATTCTAAAAAACATGGCCAAGAAGAAATCCTGGGGCGACAAGGATGTCGTAGAGCACGTTCGAGTTGTGGGGGAATCAAAGGCAATTAAAGAGCTGAATGATAAGATGGACCTTCTAGCAAAGAAACTGCTTGCAAAAGAAGATACTGAATCCGAGGATGAAGCTCAAGTCAAATTCATGCGGCAGCAGCAGGGTAACAGAAATAATGATTACTCATGGAGGAAGGACAAGAAATTCTCCTGGAAGGATCCGAATAACTTTTTGCAGGACCCCGATGCAAAACCCCAGCCGGTGGTGGAGGATAAGAGCACAGAGTTGCTCAACCAAGTGATAAAGCAGAACCAAGAACTTATGAACACTTTTGGTCATAAGATTAAGCAAAAGGGGGAATTTATGAATCAGTTTGGACAGACATTGCAGAGCCATGGGGCTCAGACGAGGACAATAGAGACGTCGATGGTGCAAATGGCAGCTGAAATAGCCAATCTGAAGAAGCCAGTGCAGCAAGGTTTTCCGGATAACACAAACGTTCCAGGAGGAAACCAACAGGCGAAGGCTATCTTGCTAAGGAGTGGCAAGAAGCTTTTAAACCCCAGGGCCGATGAACCAAGCAAACCCCAGTCTGAAACTGAAGGTGAGGCCACTGAGGAAGTGCCAATTTCAGCCACTAAGCCAGTTGAGGAAATAGCAGAGGAAGTCACTGTAGATCCCGTTGTTGTTGAAGAGGAGACACAGAAAAGGACACCATATGTGCCGCCGCATCAAAGGGCACAGGCTGTCCCGATCCCATATCTGAATAGTGTGAAAGAAAAGAAGGTGGACGCCCAGTTCAAGAAGTTTTTGGACAGTTTCAGAAAGCTCTCAGTCAACATCCCATTATTAGAGGCAATAGAGCAAATTCCCTCTTATGGAAAGTTTTTGAAAGACATCATTACTAAGAAGAGGAAGATCCCTGACACGGAGGTTGTAGTTCTTAAGGAGCAGGTGAGTGCCTTCATCATGGGCACATTGTCACCTAAGAGGCAGGATCCGGGCTGCTTCAATATTTCATGTTACATTGGTAAGGTGAAATTTGGCGAAGCACTGTGTGATTCTGGGGCAAGCATAAACTTGATGCCTCTTTCTACATTCAGGAAATTGGGATTAAAAGAATCAAGGCCGAGCAATATGACAATTCAGTTGGCAGACAATTCCGTGGTGAAGCCTTATGGTATTTGTGAAGATGTGCTGGTAAAAGTAGATTGGTTTGTATTTCCAGCGGACTTTGTCGTAATGGAGATGCAAGATGAACAAGGCAATGAGTTACTACTTGGACGACCCTTCCAAGCTACAGCTGACATGATACATGAGATGGGGAGAGGTCGTTTGACCTTGGGTATCGCCGATGATCGGTTTGATATGGTCATGCCTTCCAGCACCATGTCATCTAAAGCTAAGGAGTAGTGTCGCATGGCGAAGCATTTTGATCACAATATCTCACTTTGTCTAGGGAAGCCATTTTTAGATATGGCTAATGTAATGACTAAGGTGGAGAAAGGGACATTGGTTGTTGACATCATGGAGCATACCAAGGTTGTATCCCTTAGAAAAGTTGTGGGTTTTCCTAATGATGAAGAGGAAGACATCCCTCCCTCTACTGAGGATGAGGCAATAGCAAGTTCTGTTTTTGATGCATATCCAGAATTACCATTAGAAGACTACTTGGTCAATATAACACATGATTGGATGAGAAGCAAGTCACTACAGGAGTGCGACAAGATGCTTCAGGTGCTTCCATGCTTTTATGCTAGGTACTATGAAGACCTTGGCGAACTCCCACCACCGCTTCAGTCATCCTTAATCAGCCCGCCAGATCTGGAATTGAAGCGATTGCCACCGCACCTGAAGTACGCATTTCTAGCTGAGGAAGAGAAGCTTCCTGTGATTATATCGGCATATCTGAGTGCCGAGGAGGAGGACCAACTATTGATTGTGTTAAAGAACCACTGAGGTGCATTCGGGTGGTCAGTCGCAGACATCAAGGGGATCTCCCCTACATTGTGCCAGCATAAGATTCGGCTCGAGGAGGGAGCCAAGCCGGTGATTCAGCCACAATGTCGACTAAATCCTAGCATGATGGAGGTAGTAAAGAAGGAGGTGATCAAGCTCCTTTCTGTAGGTATCATCTATGCTATATCCAACTCGACGTGGGTGAGTCCTACACAGGTAGTCCCTAAGAAGGGGGGAATTACTGTTACACATAATCACTTAAATGAACCTGTCATGACCCTCTTGGTAACCGGGTGGCGTGTATGTATAGACTACCGTCGATTGAATGCTGCTATGCTTAAGGATCATTTCCCTCTTCCATTCATTGATCAAATTTTAGAGCATTTAGTCGGCCGATCGCATTTTTGTTTTCTTGATGCTTATTCGGGGTACAATCAGATTTCCATTGGTCCTATGGACTAAGAGAAGTCCACCTTCACTTGTCTGTACGGAACATTTGCATACCGCCGTATGCCTTTTGGTTTGTGTAATGCACCAGCGACATTCCAGTGTTGCATGCTTGCCATCTTTTCCGATATGGTTGAACGTTGTTTGGAGGTTTTTATGGACGATTTCTCCGTCTATGGTGCGTCCTTTGACGAGTGCTTATGTAATTTGGACAAGGTTTTGCAACGTTGTGAGGACACACATTTGGTCCTCAATTGGGAAAAATGCCACATGATGGTAAGCGAGGGGATTGTGCTTGGACATAAAGTGTCTAGCAAAGGGTTGGAGGTAGACCCGGTAAAGATCGAAGTTATTTCCAAATTTCCCCCACTGAATTTGGTTAAAGGGGTTCCGAGTTTTCTAGGTCATGCCGGTTTTTATCGCCGCTTTATAAAAGATTTCTCTAAAATCGCCAAACCATTATCTGAGTTGTTGGAAAAGGATGATGTTTTTTATTTTAATGGCAAGTGTTTACATGCGTTCAACGTGCTTAAAGAAAAATGGATTTCTTCACTAAGTTGTTTGAATTAATGTGTGACGCGTCCGATTTCACAGTTGGGGCTGTTTTGGGACAACGTGTGGACAATAAACCTGTTGTAATTTTCTATGCATCCAAAACCTTAAATGACGCTCAATTAAATTACACGACAACCGAAAAAGAACTTCTCGCCGTTGTTTTTTCTTTCGAAAAATTTCGGCAATACCTTGTTGGATCAAAAGTCATGGTATGGACGGACCACGCCGCCATTAAGTAATTGATGGAGAAAAAGGATGCCAAACCTAGATTGATTAGGTGGATCTTGCTTTTACAAGAATTTGATATTGAAATCAAAGATAAGGCGGGCTTTGAAAATGTGGTCGTGGACCATTTGTCTAGGTTGGAAAGGATAGATGAAAAGGATTTGCATATACCCATTACTGAGACATTTCCTGATGAACAACTTTTAAAAGTGAAATCGAAAGACCCTTGGTTTTCCTATATTGTTAACTATCTTGCCTGCAAAATTATCCCGGATGATTGGACATACCAAGAGAAGAAGAAATTTTTCCATTCTCTGCGTTATTATTTCTGGGATGACCCTATTCTGTTGAAGCAGTGCAGGGATGGTGTCTTACGCAGGTGTGTACCAGAGGTGGAATACAAAAGTGTTATTCGTCATTGCCATACACTACCGACGGGTGGCCACCACGCTAGTTCTCGCACTGCAGCCAAAGTACTTGAAAGTGGCCTATACTGGCCTACTTTGTTCAGGGATGCTTATGATTTTGTGCGGCAATGTGATTCCTGCCAAAGGGCAGGTAACATTTCAAAAAGACAAGAGATGCCCCTCAATGTATTTCAAGAGGTTGAGGTGTTCGACTTGTGGGGTATTGATTTTATGGGACCTTTTGTGTCCTCAAATTCTAACTTGTACATTCTTTTAGCTGTTGATTATGTGTCGAAGTGGGTAGAGGCAATACCCACTAGGACTAATGATGCCACTGTAGTGTGCAGGTTTGTCAAAGAATATATTTTCTGCAGGTTTGGTGTACCAAGAATGATCATTAGTGATGGAGGTACGTATTTCCGGAATCAAAAGTTCACGGCACTATTGAGAAAGTACGGGGTAAAGCACAACATTGGTACCCCGTACCACCCACAAACTCAAGGGCAAGTGGAGGTCTCCAATCGGAAGATTAAGAAGATCTTGGAGCGTATTGTGGCTTCCACGAGAAAGAATTGGAGTACCCTACTACCGGATGCTTTGTGGGCGTACAGGACGGCATTTAAGACACCTATAGGCACTACGCCTTTTAGGTTGGTTTATGGTCGGGCCTGCCACTTGCCGGTGGAATTAGAGCATAAAGTGCATTGGGTGTTGAGGAAGCTAAATTTGAGCTATGATGAAGCGGGAAAGAAAAGGTTGTTTGATCTCAATGAAGTAGACGAGCTGAGGATGAATGCATATGAAAGCTCGCGTATCTACAAGGAGCAAACAAAGTTGATTCATGATCGCCATATTCAAATGTGCGTCTTCAAGAAAGGAGATCGTGTACTTTTGTTCAACTCCAGGTTGAAGATGCATCCTGGGAAATTGAAATCCCGGTGAAGTGGACCATTCACCGTAGAGGAGGTCAGGCCACATGGCGCAATCATGGTGCGTGATGGTGAGACAACATTCCTGGTTAATGGACAACGATTGAAATTGTACTTCGGTGAAGATTACACAAGGAAAGTGAATGAGGTCAAACTCATTGCACTTCTGGATGCATGAGGAGTTTCAAGTCATCTAGCCTAAGACGTTAAATAAGGGCGCTTGTTGGGAGGCAACCCAGCCATCTCTAGTGTAGTTAGATTCTTTCACATTTTGTACTTTGATTTGATTTGATTTCATTTTTAGTATAAAAAAGATACCGTGATCGTTTGCTTTATGTGCAGGACTGAGGCAGAGCCGATACCATTGACTCTTGTGTCGATGGTATCGAGATGGGTACAGGTTGTCAGCTGCAAAAAATCGCTCTGTGTCGATACTATCGACGGCCTCGTCGATGGTATCGACACACCAACAGGTTGATCGCAAAGTTGAGGTCGATAGTATCGACATGCATGTCGATACTATCGAGATCTCTGGAGATATTCAGACACAAATTGTCTCAGTGAAGTCGATACCATCGACATGCCTGTCGATGGTATCGACCAAGTTACAGGCAGAAAGCGGCGGCCGCGCCTCGCGAGGGTGTTTCCCTAACCAGAAGTCGATACTATCGACTTGCGTCAATAGTATCGACGCGACACATCACCGATCAGTGAGAGGAAATCAACAGCAATCACTGCATCGAGAGATTCGATCCGTGGGACGGGTCGATACCATCAACACCTGTCGATAGTATCGACACGTCATCGATCCGGGTCCCCCACATCAAGCCATCGACGACCGTCGATACCAGCGGCAGACGGATTGTGCTACAGGAGTCGATACCATCGACTCGCGTCGATGGTATCGACAGGCATACAACAGCACCGGCCATGATTATATAAGGGGTGGATTGTCATCATATGACGTCACAACTTCAGAGCAATCCTTCTCCACTTGTGTCGTGCGTCTTTGTGAGAAATCGGAGCCCGACTACGAGCATCCACGACACGCGTTCTTCACCGAGCCTTCATCGAGCGGAGATAATCTTCTCCGACCTTCTTCGAGCTCCATCTTGTAATCTTTCTTCTCCTACGACAATGGTGTTTATCAAGTAGCATTTGCAAGTTAACCCCTCATATTGAGTAAATTGCACTTTAGTCCAAAATAAGCAAACTTTGCTTCAACATTATTAAAAAAGGATTGAAATTGAGATATAAGTCCCTCTTGAGCCTAAAATTACTTTTCAATAGATAAGAGCAAGCATATAATCCACCTTATTAAGCAAAACATCTAGGGTTAAGGCTTAACCCAGGTCAGGGATGGTACACATAACTTCTATCATTATATATGAATAGACAAGAAGGAATTGTCCCTTCTAATTGACGTGTTAGTGTCAACCTGCTCTCCCATAATTGTCTCTTCCTTGTTGTTGTTCTCCCTTTGATGGGTAGGACTTTCTCAAACTCTCTTGGTTACCACAACCAGAGAAGACAACAATTATCAGAGCTTATTGTTGTGTCTGGGAAGCCCCTATTACCCCTCTATTTATAGGAGGATCAGGGTTGCCAGTCGGTTTGGGAGTCGAAGAGATGAAATTTCATGAATTTTGTGGAACCTGCTAATGTCAAACCGATCGGTTCACCTATAAACTGAGCATCGAACCGATCCGTTCACAAGTGATATGATCAGTTCAACACTTGAACTAGTCATTTCACTATGTTTCTTATTTGTAATTATTTTGGCAGTTAATATTTGATTAATGTATAACATGACGTCAGCATCAATCCTTGATCCAATCTCATTGATTTACCAAATAGCCATTTCACAACTAGCAGATCAGTTCATGCACTTGAGCCAATCGGTTCACTTACTGAACTGGTCAGTCATTTCAGAATGCAAATTGCCAATGTTGTTTAAATTGAATACCTAACACTTTAGTAATCAATGTTAAACATCATTTATGAATAAACTCCTATTCCAAGTGCATTCCTATGTGTGTGACCCTATAGATCCCAAATTATGTTTGTAGTGAATGTCCATAACTAATTTATGACATCACAAGTAAATATTTGTATCTAGCAAGGCGTCATTACAGTTCCTCCACCGACTGCATCCATTCCACGTCCGCGGATTGTCCATCCTTCCGCGGAAGTCAAGGAGGTCTACGAGGAATTGATGAAGTGCAAGATTGAGCCGACCCGTTACATCGACCGCAACATGATCCGTAATCTGGAGTTTGAGGCTAATCTGGCCTACGTGCTCAAGGGCCAGGCGAGGCATACAGGCAGGAGGCCCGATGAGATGGAACTCCATGCCGATGGCCAGCCATTCTTCAATGAATGGCCAACATACAAGGAGCTAGTCGCAGAATTCATGGCGTCACTGGATATATGCGTCGTGCCAAACGACATCATTGCCATGGATCGCTAATGGATAAAGGGTTGTGTTTCTTTCCGGCTGTACAACAATGATTACACTCTCACCCTCCAGCAGTTCAACTCTATCTATAACTGGAATCATGGGCGACAGCAGTACCGGCGGCCAGACAACCGGACTGATTATGATGCTATCTTCGCCGAGCTAGTGACTGTGCCTCCGGGCAAATCTGTGAGCTACCACAACGCGGAGGTAGCGGATTTCGAGCATCCGTTCGTGTAGATTCTTCACCGCATGTTGTGCACCACTCTCTTTGCTCGTGGTAATCTGTCTCTCAGCAAGTTCCAGGAGACATACTTGTTTTTCTTGCACAAGCTACTGAAGCGACAAGAGTGTAACTGGGGAGCGTTTTTCTTGCAGCGCGTGTTGGCTGTAAAGAGGAGCACGCAGAAGGCTCCAATTCATTTTGGAGGGCTCATCACACCGCTGGCCCACTATCTTGGGTTGAATTTTTCCCAGTTGACTCCTCTCTCCAACAGAAGTAAGGTCAATTTGCAGCATCTTCACCGCTCCAACCTCATCTTGTTGCATGATGGATTGGCGTATGCACACTGCCACATTAATCACGCTTATCAGGAGTGTTCGCTCCCTGACCCCGTCTTCCATATTGAGGGCGCTCAGCATTTTCAATGGCCTGTCATTGCCATCGAGATTTCAGATGAAGACGGCGGAAATGATGACAACAACAATGATGGCGATGAGGCTGAAGAGGAAGAGGAGGCCTACACTCCTCTTCGTGCACGAGTAGCACCTAGGAAGCGTCCTCGCATGCATCCGGGTGCATCTTCATCTTCGCAACCTCCGCCACCACTTCCCTCGCAGCAAAGCGAGGATGTCTACTCAATGCAAGGAATGTATGCAATGTTGCAGGATATCCATCAGACGCAGCAGCAGCATACAGCGACATACGCCAGTATTCACGATACAAAGAACCGGCTGCTTGACAATCAAAGGGCTATTTTTGAAAATGAGCGCCTCCTCCTCAACAACCAACAACATATTCACGACAGGTTGCAAAGGATGGAGATGCAACAACAGCCCTTCTATGATCATTACTCGAGCCAGAACTACTTTGGGGGGTATCCACAACCTCCGCCCATGCCCCAGTATGATCCGAGCTTTCAGGGGCAGTACCCGTCTTGGGACCCCACGGCCCCGCAGTACCCGCCTCCACCGGAAGAGTGATCGGTATCTCTGTTCCACCCTTTAAGGTTGTTTTTGACTATGAGGCCATAGTCGAATTCAAGCTTGGGGAGGGGGGGTTGGAACAACTCTATCCTTTAGTTTTCTCAGTTTTTAGTTTTATTATTTTGTCTTTTGTTTTTCTTAGTTCTTAGTTTGTTTGTAGGATCCACATTCTATCTAGTGTAATTGTGGATGTCTTAAGTCATGTGTCATCTCATTTGCTTGTACATGGGAATCAAGGGAAAATTAAAAAAAAAAATAGTGTTTGCAAGCTTGTGTTGTTAAACTTTGAGCACATAACTTAAGAAAATGATTGGGTTTGTCAACTTTAAAACAGAAAATCACAACTGTACATTCCTAAGGATTCATGAAAAGTGGACGGAATTGGTTGTTTCAACCTAAACTGACCAAATGATAATGAGACCTTAATTTGAAATAAGAGAGAGAAACCTCTTAATTACCACACAGGTCAATAAGGAGGGACACATAATAATTTACAAAGGTTCAGTAAATTAGTCTTGTGATCTATCCACCTCATTGTTTTTCATAATCCACCATAAGAATTGGAAGTACATTACGGTTTTAATCTTTTTGAATGCATCTCATGTAGATAGGTATTGCATTGCACATTATTTTCACATGTTTTGCATGAAAATAAAAAAATAGAGTAGCTATACATGCACATTATCCTTAGGTGTGTGTCATTTAGCTGCATTCATAATTTTTATGCTTACGGTACATCATGTATCTTATTTCTTCTTAAACAATAAGGGTGATTAACTTGTTCCATACCTTCTAAATGCTTCAAACTTTTGAGCTATGCAGAAAAAGTGAGCCCGACAAATAATTCATTGTCATTATTGGATATAAAGGGCCTTAAAAAGAAGAAAAAAAAAGAGAAGAAAAATATGAAAAAGAAAAAAAAAGAGAATTGAGAAGTAAATAGGAATGAGAGGGAGAAAGGAACATGTTTTTCACTGCATATTAAGAAGAATAAGCACATGGTGTAGCTTGTGTAGATATTCCATCTCACCTTGAGATGGAGTGGTAGTGCATGCATCATTACACCCAAATGTAGGCATTAGGGCATTTACACTTGCATATGCATCATTTAGGTCATTTTTCTTTTGTGCATGTTGAAACAGTATAATGCTTCCATTTCTTCTACGAGCCACCCATTCCATCCACTCGTTGCTCGAATTGGTAGGCCACCGTGATTTTCTCCTCACTTATGAATATCAGGAGAGCTGCTTCCATGTAGATGGTAGTCAGGGCGAGCAACGTAGCATAGGAGATCACAAGATGCACTGAGTCTGAACCGGTGAATTTTATTATGTTAACTGCCTTATATGATAGTGTTCATCAATTTTGAGGTAGATATCTTTTATGGATGATTATTGTCGCCTTTAGGGTAATTATCATTCCCTGGTTAGTAAGGGTCGGAATGTGAATGTCCAGTGGGGATCATATGGTGATGTTTTTTGTGATGATTTGTTCTTTAGTTGACCCTCGCAATTCTATTCTAAAGTTTAATTGCTCGAGGGCGAGCAATGTTCAAGCTTAGGGGAGTTTGATGCGATGATTTTGAGTCGCATTTATAGACATATTTTACTTGTGTTTTATGCATTTATTGGTCATTTTGATGGTTCATATTGCATGATTCATTTACTTTGGTCTATGATCCTTCTATATGTCAAATCTCCCTTATTTTAGTATTTTGAGCATAAATGAGTACAATAATATGTTTTATTTCGGCTTATGTGGTTTTGTGTTGCAATTTCAAGAAAAACGAATATTTGCTGTTGTCGATACCATCGACAGTGGTCGATACCATCGACACGACCACAGGTTGTCAGCCGCAAGAAGCATCACAGAGTCGATACTATCGACACAGAAGTCGATGGTATCAATATACCATCAGGTTGCTGGCGAGAAGATAGTCGATACTATCGACCCTAAAGTCTATACTATCGACATGAGGAGCTTCAGCGATGGAAAAAGACAAAAGCGACGCCTAAGAGAGTCGATACCATCGACCCTCGTCTATGGTATCGAGTTAACATCAGTCACGACAAAGAAAAGAAAAGAAGACCAGTCGATATCGACACCGTCAGATACAAGTTTGCTTCAGATCGATCTAAATCTGACGGCTGTGATAATTTGGAAACCTAACTCGGTGATTATACCTAATGACGGCGGCCAAGAGAAATCTATCACGTCATTAGCCGCTGCACACGTCCCGAGAAGGTGTAGAGAGAAGAACGGAGCCCAGAAGCACGCCCCAGCTGTTCTGGATGCCGAAGAAGATGTTTTCCACTGCCGAAAGGTCGGAGATCGTGCATTCTACGCCAAGGAGCACTTGGATCTTCTCCGTTCATGGGTTTCTTTACTTATTCACGTTTTTCTCCATGTTTCCCCTTTTCTCTATCATGTTTTGCTCTGAGATGAACATGCAGAGCTAATCCCCTTTAACTTTAGGACTGGGAGTAGCCCGCGGAATCATTGTATGACAATTTTATCATAGTAATTCATCAATTATTTCTTAAATTAGTGGTATGAATTCGTTTTCTCAATTATATTGTTATGCTTGATCACCATAACAATAATCTAATGCCCTTAATTACTTTGAATGAAGAATTAACGGTTGAAAAGAGGCGAATATCACATTAATTAACAAATCCCTTGAACAAGGTGATGTAAGATTAATGGTGGAAACCCAGAGGTCGATTTTAATGCACTTAGTTTAGGGTATAGGTTACTACGACGGTGGAACCGACCTAAACATAGGTAGCGAATTGTACCACGACAGTGGGCAATTATGACTACAGGCCACTACCCGAAAAGAGAGATAAATCTGAGTTGCTATATAGAAATTCATGCAATGATAACCCACGGTGAAACCGTAATCCTAAATATCTCCACTTGAATTGATTAAACTAAACCTTTAATCGATTGTTTTGTTTTGTTTTGTTTCATTTTCTTTTAATTTTACAACAACTTTCAACTTGTTAACCGGTCTAGCTGATTGCGAGTAGTTAGAGTAGTCTCCGATAAATTCAGTGTCCCTGAGTTCGACTCGGGCCTCACAAAGGCCTTTACTACATTGATGTGTACACTTGTGTTTGACGCACGGTAAAATCATGTCATCTATCCTAACCGCTTCAAACATATCGACCATGACACCCATTCAACCATGACCCCCGGTACGACTGTGCCGAGACAAGCGTAGCGGTGTCATGATCATCTTCTGCTTTTTCCTATAAATACTCACCCCTCACAACCTAGAGAGGGGTTTGGAGATTTTTCTGGTTCCACATTGTGATTCCGCACATTCTTGGTTCCTAGAGTCCCGTGGGAAAATTCAGAGGTCTGAAAAGGCTGAAGTGCTCATCCTACATCCCTCCCTTCAATTTTCTTCCATCCACCATCATTTTCCACCACCATTCACCCATATTTTCACCATTTCCAGCCATCTTCCACCTCCATACACCCACCAAGCTACTATTTGGGGTGGAATCAAAGATAAAGGAGGTCAAGAAGTCTAGAAGACCAGGGAGGATGACAAAAGGATGAGATCCGGCCTATACGGAGGCTAAGGAGCAAAATCCACCTCTCCTTTGTGGGATAAATCCTTTATTCTTCTCCTTTCTTCTACCGTTCTCCTTTGTTTCTGTACAAATAATGTTCTTCCATCTTTGTTCGGTGCCAACTATGCTTATCCATGGCTAGTTGAGATCCTTCTTGGCTATGTAGCCTGTTTTGGGCATGTTTATGTACTTTTACCTTAAGCAAGTAGTTTTATTCCATATCTAGTACGTTTTCTATTCTATCTTCTCTTTCTAGTTATGATTGCTAGTTTTGTTGATCTCTTTCTTGCATTAACTTCTATTTCTTCCTATATTGAGAGATTCGTTGTAGAAATAGGTAAGAGAATATAGTTTGGATCGTAATCTGAAAGGAGGACGGTTTAAGGTGATCTATGTAGAACCGTAGACCTAGGCAAGGTTGGGACCAGCCCGACACGAGCGGGCCCACTACCAGGTTCTGTCCAGATCACACATGTTCCTAGCATCTCAGAATATTCTACCTGAGAGGATATCTAGAATATTCTAGGGTGTTAATTTTTAATCCTCAAAGAGAGGTTTCATATCATTGATGGGTTTTAGTCACGCTTCGTGAAAGCGAGTGGGATGACCCCACAGGAACAGATACCACAGTATGTACTATGTTTGTATGTACGTTGTTTGACAGGGTGTTTGAGGGTTGTATACACCCGAGAATGGGTGCATAGACTGCCCAACTAGTGGTTACATAGCCAGAAATTCCTTCTCTTTGATTAGTAGAATCCTACATATTCTATTTTGTTTTCTTTATTTTGTTTTGTTTTACTTCATGAAAATCTACTAGACTAGTTCTAGCTCCATACTTTTATCGACTGTTGGATTGCCTTATCTGACTTAAGAGAGAGATCTTAATCATCCTAAATGTCCCCACATCCATGTGTTCAACCTTGTATATCTAATTTGACCCCGTATTAAAATTGCGGGGGTCCTTGAAGGTTTTGAGTTATAAATTTAAAGTCCGACTCCGTCCTCTTGAGGCCGATCAGCTGCCAACATAAATTGGGATCTATAGGGTCACACACATAGGATGCACTTGAAATAGGAGTTTATTCATGAATGATGTTTAATTTGATTACTCAAGTATTTAGGTATTCAATTTAAGCAACGATGGTCAGAAATTGACTGACAGGATGGTGAACCAACCAGTTCAAGTGTCGAACCAATCGATTCGAGTGTCAGGTCAACTGGAAACAACATTAGCTGAAATGTGCTTGAACCAAGGCATGAACCGACCAGTTCACTTAGTGAACTGGTCATTTCAAGGTTTGAAATGACTATTTCATGTAGTGAACTACTTGGTTCAATGATCAACTCGATTGGATCAAGGAAAAATGTTGATGTCATATTGTGCATTAATCGTGCATTGAAATCCCATTTGTTGGCAAAAAGGAAAGCAACTGAAGTGATCAGTTCAAGGGTTGAACCAACTGGTTCACCTTTGAACCTACTGGTCCAACTTTGAACCGACCGGTTCACCATTCGTAGCTTCCAGAAAATTCATGAAATTCCATCTCTTTGACTCTCGGATGAACTGGAAACCCTAACCCTAGGCATCTGATATAAAGGAGGGCAGTCTAGGCTTTTAGAGACACAAAAATATGCTCTGACAATTATTATCCTCTCTCATTATGGTAACTAGAGAGACTGATCAACTCCTACCCATAAAAGGAAGGCAAAATAAGGGAGAGATGATTATGGGAGAGTGGATCAATGCTAGCACATTGACGTTTGAAAGGACAACTCTTTCCTATTGACTCTGATAGTGAAACGTGGAGTTCCCCATTGCCCACGTGGAATACTCTAGAGGCGAGAGGCATTTTCACTACTATGAGGATGTAGTCAACTTCCCTCTATGGTGATCAACCAGGAGGATGACGTCGACAGCCATCTAAGTTGTCTGAGTGCAACTTGAGAAAGAAGCATGTTGCAGCAAGAGTTGTCGTTAGACATGCTCCAGGACCATGTATATCTCTTGCTACTCTCTTTCCTAGACACATTGTTGTTGACATGAATGGATAGTTCAAGAATCAGGAATCAATTTTTTTTGTTTTTGTTGCCTTATATGTTGCCTTGATATCCCAATAGTGGTATTAGAGCCATGTCAATTTATAGTGTATCTAGATTTAAATCAATATAATTGGATTTATTTTCTTGCATAAGATGGAAATATTTAACTAGTTAATGTGCATATCCAATTAAAAACCACATATGATTCCAAAAATACACATATATATGATATAAATGCAACTTACACGCGTCCACATAAAATTTGGTTTTGATGGTGGATGTAAAGCATTGTTACGGTCAATAAACCCCTAGATTTTTTGTATTCGGTTAGATGGTTGTTTTTACTATTTATATCTTGATTTTCATACAAAGTATCTCTCTTCTTTTCCATATGTAAAAGTTTTAGTATTTTCCTTCCTATGCTCCCCTCGAATGTAACTCGAGGTTTTCCTGTTACAATATCATATGTTAAATAGGTTTAGATTAGTTTTTAATTCATGTTATGGCAAAGAAGACATTCTTCTCTAGACCAACTGACCATTTCTTAAGATGAAACAATCGACTGGAGGAATGAGGAGGATATATGACAGGAGCATGAACTGATCTACTGTATCCCAACCAATCGGCTAGAGGAGTTCAGACATTGCTTGAACCTGAGACCAGACAACCATTCAAAGAGCTCAACCGACCAATCAAGAAGTGTAACACACATGAAAAACTTGATCGACTAAGTGTGGGAACGTCAAGTGTGGTGCGTTGTCCATCTCATGGAAGTGTGATGGTAGTCATGTTGTCCTACCAAGAAGATTACATTACTATCATGTTGGGTTTTGAGTCAGACTTAATTGTGTGACCTTAATGAGATTAAGTGCCTAGAAGCATGAAAATGACTATGGCAAAGAGTTGTGCATATCGTCTATCTATGAATTGCATGAGATGCAATTGGAAAAAGTTGCCTACCTTAATAATTGATTATGGACGTTGGTGTTGGTTGAGTAATAACTCAATTGTTTTGGGTCTTGGCTCACTAGAAAAGTTTCACATTGCAATATATTGAATTTATATGTGAGGGTTATCAATTTGAACAAAATAGCGTGGGCGATAATTAACTAAAAACCTTATTAATATCGTCAAACTTATCAAATCAAATCAATCAAAAGTTTTTTGACAAAAAGTTATAAATTCTCTTTTGTTAAATCTAATGGTGAACACAAGCAAATCTTCATTGCGGTCAGTTCTTAAGAAGGGAAAATTAAACAGGACAAACTTCCATGACTAGTTTTGGACTTTGAGAAGAGTTATCAGTGATGAGCATTAGCTCTATGTTCTAGATAAATGAGTGCCTGAGGAACCTACTCCGGATGTGCTTGGGGCTAAAATGGATGCTTACTTGAAGCATGCCAATGATGTTGACATCAAAAACCTTATGTTGAGTTCTATCAGCTATGAGTTTCATGAATAATATGAAAACATGGACATTCTCGAGATGGTAACATATCTTAAGAATCATATAAAGTATGAAAGGAATAATGTATCTAAAGTGTTGTTCGAGTGTGAACTAATAGAGGGAGATATGGTAGAGCCCCATGTTCTCAATATGATTGGGTATATGAACCATCTAGAGAGATTGGGATTTCCTTTAGGTCAAGAGTTGGCCACATATATGATTTTGCAATCATTGCCTGAATCAAATAACCAATTTATCGAGTGATGCTACTTGAGTAACTTGGCCAAGTTGTTGTCTGAATTACTTGGCATGTTGTTAAATGTTGAAGTACAAATGAAGAAGGACAAACTGTGATGTTGATCAGTGGAGTGGACTCCAAAAACAAAAGAAAAGCTACAAAGAGTTCTGAGGCTAAGCTAAAGTCCAAGTCTTCTGCACTTAAGATAAGGAGAAGGGTAAGTGTAAAAGGAATATGTCCTTTTCACTTAAAGAAACACAGGAAGAAGAAAGAGATAGAGATCTCCACATTAGGACCCAAGAAGAAGTAAGCTTAAACTATGCGGAGCAAGAGTTTTTGCCACTACAGTTGGAATCTATCATTCATGTAATGGGCATGTAATAGAATTAGTGAATTGCTATTATGTACCATCCATTAATTAAAACATCATGGGTCTTGTTTGGACAAGAATATTATTTGATGTTTTAATTTCAGAGATGAGATCTTTTACGGAAGTGGTCATAATGTCTATAGTCTATACTTTAGTTATAAAAGACAAGTATATTGAATGACTCGATGACTCAAACAATGAATACTTGTAGCATTGTCATCTATAGCACATAAATGAGAAATGCATTTCTAGAATCCATAATGATGATTATCTAGACTCTTTTAGTTATTGAACCAACAAAGATATGCAAGTGTTATTTATTGGGTAATATAAAAAAGCACCTTTCATGAGATGCAGTAGGAGAGTGAGTATTCTATTAGGACTCATACATGCTGATGTATAAAGACCTTTTAAAATAAATGCTAGAGGTGGTTAATAGTACATCATTATATATGTTCATGTTCTCAGTAGATATAGAAGATTGTATTCAATGAAATACAATTTTAAATCTCTTGAAGCATTCAATAAGATCATGAATGAAGGACATAACTAGCTTGGTATAAATACTAAAACACTTCGACATGATTGATATGAAAAATGGTTTAACTAAGAGTTTGAGGACCTTTTGGTAGAATAATGTATCATGATGAACTCAACCTGAAGCAAAATGATAGTGTATCATGATAGTGTATCAGAAAGAAAGTGGCATACCCTAATTGTCATGGTGTGATCATCAATATATCTAGCTGATCATCCAATTCCTTTTTTGGGCACATGCTTTACAGTAAAACAATGTACCGTCTAAAATGGTTCAAAAGACAGCATACAAGATATGGTATGAGAAGTGTCCTGATAATAATTTTTATAAGGATCAGGATTGAAATCTAATATAAGAAAATAGTTTCTTGAAAATCTTTATCCACAAATCACATAAATGTTATTTTTTTAATACTACTTTTATATTCCAATCCAACAGCAAAAAAAAATTTGCCAGGATGGTTGTATTCCGAAAGGGAATTTAATTCTAGAGGAATTAGTGGGAGAAAATTAGAACTCAAAAAGTTTGAGACTAATAAGAAAACATTGAACCTAAAGAGGTACAATAGGAACAAGAAGAATCACAAGTTGTTGTGAAATCTCAAGTTCCTAATATAACACAAAACCTCATAGATCAGTAGAATACAGCTTGAGTTTGAAAGATTGTGATATCTTGTAACTCAAGAAGGTGGTGAGTTGGTCATAGACAATGAGACAACAACATACATAAATGCTATTGAGGGACCAGAATTTGAGAAATGGCTTTAGGTCATGAGATCAAAGATGGAATTTATGTACACCAATAAGGTATGACCTCAGTGGATCCACCTGAAGGGGTAAGACCCATAGGGTGCATCTGGGTCTTTGAGAAAAGATTGACATGGATGGTAATGTACAAACCTATAAGGGCATATAGATTGAAATGAATTTCAAACAACTTCAAATTGTTGGAAATGATATAATCCTTTCACCAGTTGTCATGGTTGAATTCATCAGGATCATGCTTGTCATTGCAGCTTAATATGACTATGAGATTTGGCAATATGGATAATAAAATTGTATTCCTTAATCGGAATATTGTAGAGGATGTGTGTGTGGCACATCCTGAAGGTTTTACAAATCTAATTATTTAAATAAATTCTATAAGATAATATATGGATTGAAGGAAGCACTCTGGGCTAGAATCTTCTATTTGACAAGACACTCAAAGAGTTTGACTTTAGTCAAGATGAGGATGGAATCTATGATTACTTTTTACTCAGAGTCTAAATTGACTAAACCCTTGTTTTGATGATGACTAACCATTCCACTTATTTGTGTCTAATACTTCTACTTGAGTGATTTTAGATTAGGTAAACATAATCCAAATGCTTATACTTGCGCATGCTAACTTGGAGAAATCAAAACATACCTGCATAAAGATTAAGATTGAAGAATAGATAGTTTTATCCATAGATCATTGATGTAAAACACTTTTAATTATTGTATGACTTGTAATTAAGCTTAGGAAAAATTAAGAGTACTTAAATTGAATATTTAAGTACTTTTATTACACTTTCCAAAATTCATCACATGCACTTTTATTGGTCTAGTTTCACTCACATGAAACTCGACTGACAACGTTGTGTGGGTCTTGGTAACTTTCAGGGTAGGTCGGGTTTTCCCAAGACAAACTCGACTGACACCCTACACTTACAAAACAATCTTAAATCGTCGGCCAAGTTTCGTCTAGTATAAATTCGACCAACAACTCAAAATATTTTGTTGAATAGTATCGTCGATCGAGTTTCACAAAAAGTAAACTTAGCCAAAAATATTGTACAAAAAAGTGCAGAAAAGTGTTTCTAGCCACTGGAGTGTTGCAAAAGTTGAAAATATATATGTTTTAACACTTAAAACGACCAAAATTCATCGGTAAGTGTCTATACTTGCTAGTAGGCAACCTCAACTATAAATAGGACCCCTTGGGCTCCATTCCACTATTAGTGAAGTACTATGAAGGTCCCTATATTATAGTTGAGTGCCTCCAAGAGCCGCCTTCCACTCTTAATATTAATCACTTGCTACATCCATTATAGTGAGTAGGATATTTGTGAGAGAGCTAGTCCTACATGTATATCTTGTGAGGCTCTCACTTCCTCCACCTCTCAATCTCTCTTTCTACCATGAAGATGAAGATTCACTCTCTTGGCTAAGAGAGGTGAAGATGAAGAAGGAAAGAAATCCCTTGGTGAAATCTTCTCCTTACCCTTCTGGACTATGCTGGAAACCACCAAACCCCCCCCCCCCCAACACACACACACACACAACACAACTTTTTGGAATCAAATTGTGTTGACTCTGCGATGTAACAACTTGCAATTCCGTCATACACAAATATCAAATGAGAGAACGATACTTTGCTGACCTGGATCCAGATGCTCGTTTTTAGAAAGATCCACTGCCTTGTACTCGTAATCCAACCCTATTCACGTGAAGGCAATTAGCACAGATTACGCATAAAAAGACCACGTCAGGAGCAGGACGAGATCCAAAAACAACTAGCTGGAGAACCATGAACATTAAAGGATATGGGATGGCGAAGCTAGCTTTATATAGCGAATCCTTTGAAGCCTCTGCTTACCTTTGAGGTTGAGGACAATCCTGACGCGCTCCGAGCATGAGCTCCTCCAGTAGGAATACAGCCTCAGCTTGGCGTTTCCAGTATTGGCAGTGGCAGGAGAAGGTTCCTGTGGTGAAGAAAGGGAAATAGAACTGGTAACAAGAGCGTGCAAACTGGAAGAAGCTCAGCGACGAACACTTACCATGGCATCCAGCTGACTGCACCCAGCGGCAGTTGTGCGAGAAACTTATGAATTTGTACTCCTTAATATCAAAATAAAAACTGTACAAGAGTTGTTAAAGATGAAGGTGCACGTATAGACTGGTGTCCCGGTTCAGTTCACTGTCTGGCTGGTACTTGAGACGAGTTATGGTGTGTGTACAATTCTGTTTCGACTTTATGTCTGTCCAACTGATTTTTTTCTTTTTAATGTGGAGAACCTTGTGGAGCAGGTCCGCCTTGGATCCACTCCAGCAGAGTAATCCCCAAGATTAAATATATGATGAAAAGTCATCCCATGCCAGACCCTATAAGATAAACTTCAAGGCGATCAGTTCCTGGCCGATGTGTCTACAAGAGATCTTTTCACTGAAATTCGTCAAAACGAGAGAGATTTGAACCGAAGACCTCCCATTCAACGAATCACAAAATTGAAAACAGGATGCATTTCCACTGCACAAAAGTCTAAGGGCCTATCTGATTGTATATAGTTGGAACTAACCCTAAGAGTTTTAAAACACAGTATTGAAAACAGGAAATTTAATTGCATTGGGATTCTTTTGGTTGGATGTGGTTTCAGTTTTTTTATTGTACCGTCAACTCTTGCAGCAGTCAGTTCTGTTTTTCTGTTTATGCAGCAGCTAGCGGCAGTGCTAGCACTGGAGTAGGCCCATGATGTGGAGGTATAAGTAGAGAGGAAGGGATAGTAGCCTGGCAGCGTCATTGTGGCAGCAATTGAGAAGACAAACTGCACTTGGGTGCGGTTTACTTGCTTGATTTTCTGTTCAAATGAAAGCACAATTGTAGCTTAATTTCCAGCTGCGTTCTGATAAACAGAAACTTTCGTAGTTAGAAAACGAGCGTAGTAATAGCAGCATGTGTTTCAACTCGGCCGAACCAAACAGACTCTAAATAAAATTCTTACAAATTAAAAATGATGGATTTGTATTAACAAAGCAGAACACTGGTCGGAGATGCGCAACAAGCAAGTAATGAGCGCGGATGTTGTAAAAAGAAATATTGGGAGCGATATTAAATTTCGCGTGCAAAGCGTGCGCAAGGGGGGGGGGGGGGTGGGGTGAATAATAATGCTTCAGCACATTAATGGTCTTTAAATTACCGGGACCCTTGTTTGGTGTACATTGATGTTTGCCAAAAACCACGGTTGTTGGACATGGCATAATCTGTCCCCATAAGGCCATACTAACCAATGGGACCTTTAGCATTCAATCTCCCTCCTCCACATTTCTACTTTGCGACGACAGCACAATAAAAGCGTGGAGGTAATAAGTAAATGCCTCCTCCACAAACGGAAACGGCAGACTTCGAAGGTTGTCCTAAGGCGCTTTTGATTCGGTTTTGAGACGTGCTTTTCTCATCACGTCATGAATTTGATTCTGGCGGTTTTCGCTAATATATGGCAACTACGGATGACAATGATACTCTGGGTTTGCAGGCTCAGATATTATTAAACGGAAACTGGTCAGCGTCCACTTCCTATTTACCAGTCGGGCAGAGGGAACAGGTGCAGGATTTGTCGTCCGTGCAATGGTCGCCATCGGTGTCATCCACAGACTCGTTTTTTGCATGACCGCGCGTCTCACGCGCGGAGACCGTAACGCGCCTCACACCTAGGGTCGGGTAGTTTAATTGGGGAAAAACCGATTTTAAGGGGGTGATTTGGTGAACACTAATTAGGTGATAGGTAGAGGTTATGTAATGAATAAATAAATTTATTTTACTCATAATTTTTGAACCGTGGTTAATTTTTGACAGATTCTTTACACAAAAAATGCATTCTAATAAGAATAATCTTAATATATTTTTCAGAAGAAAAAAATACAAAAGTGTTATGTAGAGATGATGTGATGAGAGATAAGTTTTTTTGTTTATAACTTTTTTACCGTGATGAATTTTTGAATGAAATAAAAATCATTAGATTTGCGATAAAAAATACAATCAAATAAAACTAATATTGATATAATTTTGAGAGAAAATATCATTGATCTTTATTTTCTCACAAACAGAAACAAAAATGAGAAGAGAAGTAAAAAGAAAAGAGGAGGGAAGTGATGATGTAAGATCAGAGAAGCGAGGAGAAAAGTAATGGGGGGAGATGAGGAAAGTGAGAGAACTAAATAAGAGTGTATTCATCAAGTAAATAGGAGTATATTTATCATTAATAGGCGCGTACTCGACATTTATAGGAGTAAATTCAACATTAATGGGCGCACATACACATAAAGTAGGTGTGTATAAGAGGTGGGAAATGAGAGAATTAAATGGAGGAGATGAGGGAACAAGGCACATATTCATGACCATTAGGCATGTATTAACAGGTAAAAGCGCCTAAAAATCACTAAAAGGCGCCCAAAGACGGTTAAATATCACCAAAAAATGACCAACAAGCGCCCTAAAATGCTGAATATATATACTCACGAATGAGTAAAAATGCCCAAAAATGATTAAAGCGCCCAAAAATCATAGTCCAAAATTGATAAATATATGCCCAAAATTAAAGCTCTTGAAAAAGATGCATATGCACCTAAAAATGGCTAAAAAAGGCCCATAGTTGGTTAAATAGCGCCTAAAATGGCTAAAAGACCCTAAATTGATGAATAGTGCCCAGAAACAAAGTTCTTGAAAAATATGAATGTGCACCCAAAAAGGCAAAAAAAAATTGCACAAATATCGCTAAATATCGCCAAAAAATGCCTAACAACACCCAAAAATCACTAAAAGTGCTCAAAATTGATGAATACATGTTGACAAACAAAGTGTTTGAAGATGGTAAATATGCATCCAAAAATAACTAAATACCCCCAAAGATGGCTAAATAGTGCTAAAAAATGATGAATATATATATATAGCAAATGGTTAAAAGAGCCCTAGCCACTTTTGGGCACACTAACACATTCATTGGGCATCATTTCATGGGGCATTGATTATGTTCGTCATGTTTGAGCATCATTAAGTGTTATTGGGTGTCATTACCCATTTTGGCGCACTTACCCATTCTTGGGTGTCATTTCATGGATCGGTGATTATGTTCATCATGTTTGAGTGTTATTAAGTGCTTTTGGGTGTCAATTACCCATTCTCAGGCCCACTTACTCATTCAATGGGCATCAAATGGATAAAAGTGCCCAGAAATAGCTAAAAGCACCCAAAAAATGAATATGTGCCCAGTAACTGATTAAATTTGCATAATCATTACTCCTCCCATATTTCCTCTTTTCTCATACTTCATTCCTCTTTCTTAATTACTTCCCTCCTCTCCTACTCTTATTACTTCCTTCATCCTCCATCTAATTACCCTCTTCTTCCCTCATTATTTCCCTTCTCTTCCCCTCTTCTTATTACTTCCTTCATCTTCTCTCATTACTTTTCTCCTCTCTGTTCTTCTCATTACTTCCCTCGTCTTCTCTTTTTTCATCTTCACTTCCCTCCTCTTTTATTTTCTCTCTCGCATAGAAAAAGAGACAAAAAATAAAAACAAAAATGAGATAACTAGTGGGACTGTTGGGTAGGTGGGGAATATTGGGGGATAACTAGAAGGTGAATGGGTTATGTGGTTTGGGTGGGTGGTATTGGGTGGGTGTGAGCTGCACATACTAGTGCTTGAGCGTCACCAAAGTTTAACTCTTTTTGTATGGTTCAGATTTCCATTAAAAACTCAATTTCGTATGATGTAGTCGGGAGTAGTGGTTTAATGAATTAAATCATATCAATAATAATATGGTATTTATGCTTCTTCTATTTTGTAGAGTATTGCATGAAGCCATTGATTTTGCTTGCAACATTTGGCAGTATCATTATTTTGTTGTTCAGGCTGGTTAAAGGAAGAAAAAAACAAATAGCAAACTTTTGCAAAAATCTTTATCTAAATAGCACCCCCGACTCATTTTCCAAACTAACACACTTTGAGGGAAAAGTGCCACATTAGTTGGCTTTTTGTAGCCTATAAGTAGAGCTATTAGGAAAGTGTCACGTTGTTTAGTGTTAATATTGATTTCACTTTAGCAACTAACTAGTGTGCCATATTTGGCATTTTCATTTAACTCATGGGCATGGTCAACAAATTGTCTTGATATGTCTCATCTCCTCCCTCTTTTTCACTATGAAACGTCTTTATGCCACATTTTGTGGGTTTTTCTTTCTATCGACGCCCCATGAAACCTTTGATCCTTCTTCTTTCTCTATGCTTTGGCATCCCTTGCTTCCTCTTTCTCTTCTTCAACTTTTTCCCCTCCCTTTCTTCTACTTTCCACAAGTTCAGTATGGTAGTGGCTGCTCGCGAAGCTCTTATCAGCGACAACAACTCAGGAGACATCACTGCTCCAGAGTCACCACTGAAGATACCTTTTCATAGCTCTGTAGGCAAATATTTACCCCTTCTTCCTCCTCTACACCTTCTTCCTCCTCCGCCACTTCCCCTTTCATTCTCATCCACACCTTCTTCCTCAACCGATGGTTCTTTATCCTTGGACACTTCCACCTTCTTCCTCAATCACATGTTCTTCCTCCATCGACGCTTCTTCCTTCTTTCTCCTCCGGTCATTCTTCCTCCTCCGACACATCTTCCTCCTCCTCCCCCACTTCCTTTGTTCACTGGACAACATGTGACCTGGGTACAGCACATCCTTCTCCCCTCCCGCATCTTCCTCCTATGCCTCATATTCTATTGATATATATGCCTAGAGAGTTGATCAAATGATGATTGTAATGTGGCATCATGTACTTATTTCGATTGATAATAAAGGAAATATTCGTCTATATGTTTGTTCAAGTATGAAATGATGGTATCACATGAAAGATGTCTAAAGAATGATGTTACTCAATGATATATGTCTTCAAGTTGAGGACCTGAATAATGAGATTATATATATGATAAGAGTATATAGATTCTTGTTATATCCCTATCCAGATATTATTATAGAATCAATAAATAGACAACAATAATACATGAGACTAGAATGTGTGTTGATTGATGATAGAATTTCATTTGTCATGATATATGATATCAAGCCAAATATATAGGTACTTGTTAGAGAACAGTGTACCAGACAAGCACACCTTAAGAGTGATAAATGGAAACCATTGAATGATAGTCACAATCAATGCTCATAGTGATAGTGGTTAGTGTGATTCTTAGACTTGAAGTCACTACACTCATCACATGTCATTTGACATACATTGACACCATTCAATGTAACCTTATTTAAGGGTTACCACAAAGGTGGTGCTCAGATATGTTGTGATACATGTGGGATTGAATGTGAGCGATGTAGATGGGATTAGTCCCTCTTGTTGGAGTTGATAAATTGGCCACTTGATAAGCAAGACTGAGAAACGTACGGTCATCCTCGTATGAATCAATATATTAGATGTGAGCTCACATGCATCTCAGACAGACTACTCTAGTTCAAGGAACATAGATTAAATATTGAGAGGATGACAATTTATGCCTTGAGTTCAATATGGATATCAGTGACAAGAAACTATAAGATCATGATAACATTAATAATAGATGTAGGTTGAAGTTGTTCTCTGACTTTCCAATTACTTGGGCAGCAATGATGTATTGTTAGATATCACTCATTGCTTGTGATGTCATAATATAATTATAGACATTCACTGCCAACGTAATTTGGGACCTATGGGGTCATACACATAGGATGCACATAGAATAGGATTCTACTCATGGATAAGGTTTAACTTGGTTACCAAAGTGTTTAGGTAATCAAATTAAACAACATAGGTTGTTAGTTGGCTGACTAGAGTGCCCAATCGACCAACTGGGAATGTGCCTCAATCAACTGAAGTGTCCAATCGACCGACTAAAAAGTCCAATCCAACGACTGGACGATCAATAAGACTAGATCAAGGATTTATGTTGATGTCATGATGTGCAATAATTATTGCATTGAAATCTAATATTTTTGCGAGGAAAACATTCCCATTGATCGACTGAATGTTCTAGTCAATCGATTGACATGCCGGTCGACTAACTCGTGACTCGTAATAGCCGAAAATTCATGAAATTCATCTCATCGTGTTCACGGGCTTTTGGAAACCCTAGCCCATCTGCTCCTATATAAATGGGGGGTAGTCAAGGCCCTTAGAACAAGTCTCCTCATCTCAATGTTGTGATTATGTGAGAGTAAGAGGAATCTTACCCATAAAAGGGATAGATACCCAAAGGGAAAAAGGTCGATGCAAGCCCTTAGAACAAGTCTCCTCATCTTAATGTTGTGATTATGTGAGAGCAAGAGGAATCTTACCCATAAAAGGGAGAGATAGCCTAAGGGGAAAAGGTCGATGCTAGCTCATTCACAATAGGAGGGACAACTCCTTCCCATCAGTTCTAGAAGAATGACATGAAGTTCTCAATGGTCTGTGTGGACTACGTAGAGGTGTGGAGGTTGTTTCTCACTCTAGGAGAACATCGTCAACAACTATTCGTGGAGATACACTAGGAGGCCGCCACTGACAATAGTTTGGGTGTTGGATGAGAAAGAAGCATAACGCTACAAGGATTTTCATTGGACTTTCTCTAAGACTCGGTATATTTCTTGCAACCATTCTTCTCGTTCATAATTATTGATGCAATCAACTGGTATAGGGGAAATATGGTAATAAATATTAGTTATATTGTCTTCTCTGATGTTATGTTTTCTTATAGCGCTATTAGAGCCACGTCAATTTACTATGTCTTAGGATTTAGTTGATATGATCAATTTTTAGTTTTATCATCTATTACATGTGATTTAAATATCTAAATAATTATGTGCATATCTGATTAAATACCACATACACTAGGGAATATCCTGAGAATATTATATATATGTTATGTACTTGATACCCGCATGGGTAGATTCATTTTATTTACCCATGCCTTTCTAATACTCGTGCATTTCCTAATTGACATTATACTAGCACCTATGGGAGAGGAGTGAACTGTGCCACAAAGAGCAATGAACCATTGTGGAGAAGATGCTACGGAGGAACGAAAAAGAGGGAATTCGTGCATAGAAGATTTTATGGTGGTGTAATATTGTCGAAGGAGGAGTTTCTAAGGAAGAGGAGGTAGTGAAGGATTAGCTTCATATCAGGAATCTGCTCGAAGGCTCGACTCTATTGCTACTTGAAATTGCAAGGAAGATGGAAAGGTGCCATATATTTCCATTAAAGCTGATTCGTCCTCCACCTTCCTTCTTTTCATTAAAGCCAATTCCTCCTCCACCTTCCTTTATTCTCAATTCATCCTTCCTATTTTCCCTTTCAAATCACAGTTATGGGGAAATCGAGGGGCATACATAAAGGGGATAAAAGAGGACTGTTACTAAGGGAGTCTTAGTTCATGTGCAAGTTGAAGGTATGGATGATGATACAATGGATAATAGCAACTTCTATGACAGTGATGATGATTTTGTCATGCTATCTTTGTGAAGAAAGCTCACAAAGCGCCAGAAGCTCTTGATATTTCTAATAAAGGGGTTCATACAAATGAGGGAACAATTGAAAAAGATAATCATAATGACACAGAAATTAATGAGGAGAGGAGTGTTAATGAATACATTGAAGAAGATAAAGTAGGTAATCGAGAGATAGTTGATGGGAAGGGAAAAGGATTGGTTAGTAAATTTAGAGGTAATATTCATTATTCTAGTGATCTGATATTTATACTCTTGCTCCTTTCTCCTTAAAAATTAACTACTGATATCGTTACTCTTCTTACACCTTCCACTAAAAAGCATTTTACTATTGGGAGAACAAATTACATTTTGTCTACTGTGTTTATACATGTAAGTCATATTTGCAAAGAGAACTGACATGTTGTAATAAGAATGGAGTAAAGTCAATGTGAACTATATAATTGTGCCCTAAATGAACCTTTTGTAATACAAAGTGGTAAGTTGTATTCTGTTAGAGAAACATGTAATGATAAAATGTAAACAAGACAAAAGTATTATCATCGGTAGGAGAAGATGAGGTAAAAGTCCATAATACTAAAAATTTGTTTCAATTACAAGATGTATACTTGTATTATTGAATTTGTGTTTCTCTTACAAAATACAATTTCAATTTACAGAATTCTTGTCTCTGTTACAGTATATTTATGCATGTAAGTCATATGCAAAGAGAATTGACATGTTGTAATATGAATAAATGAACCTTTTGTAATAAAAAGTGGTAAATTGTATTCTGTCAGAGAAACATGTAATGATAAATGTAATGGTTTAAAAAGGCACACATTTCAACAATTTTATGCATCTTTTTTATAATTCCATTCCAATTATCATATTATGCATGGTTATATTCTTAGAATATTGAACTTATGTCAAGTTCTCTATACAAATGTAAAAATTCCATTTCTAAATCATTGATGTTACATCAATGGATACATCCAAATTAGGAATGGATTGGTTTTTAGTGAGAAATAGCTTAAAATAATGAAGAGTACAGCATATGCCAACCTAATCAATATGCCACAGCTAAAAGTTGTGTTTGGAGTTTTATAGGACATTATTGAGAATTTTTTTGGTTGTGATGAGTTTGAGATGGAGAAGGGTTTAAGAGTGAGAATGATAGTAGAAGATGTTGGTGTCATTCTAGGAATACCATGTGCAAGCATTGATATAGTGTCAATCAAGAACTCACAGGTAGTTAGGAATGTTCGGGAGATGTTTGGGGAGGAATTGTTTTCCAAAATGAAAAATAAGGTAGAGAGGAAGCATGCATTGCAGGAGAAAAGGATGAAAGAACCGGAGTTGCTAGAACAAGAGTTGCTTCACAAGGAAAACCTTGCCAATACATGGCAAAGAATGATGACTGGTGATTCTGAGGTTGATTTCCAAAACATGGTAGGTGTTGGATGTTGTACCTCATGGTCACATTCCTTGTACCAGACACTGGGTACAATGCACCGTTGTATATCTTAAACTATCTCAATGATGTGACTAAAACTCCATCCCTAAATTGGGAAAAGATGGTCAACAAGCAAATTTTCCAGCAGATGGAGTTCATGAAAGAACAAATTAAGACATGGAGATCAGGTGAAATAACATAAAAGAAGACCCTTTATGCCACTGGTTGTATGGTATGCTTATATGTAAGTATGAAAACCATATTTACTTTTGTGTAATTCCTTCTTAAGTAGGACAATAAATTGAAAATGTATTAAATATAAGAGAATGAATGTAGGTTTGGGACCCTGCAGATTACAAATATTGTGAAACCCAAATACAAGAATGCAAAGCTGAGGGTTAAGAAATGAGAAACTACACCAAACAGGACAAAAGAACTGTCAATAATAGGAAAAGATGAGGTAAAAGACCATATTACTGAAAATTTGTTTCCAATACAAGATGTATGTTTGTATTACTAAATTTGTAATTCCCTTACAAAATACAATTTCAATTTATAAAATTCTTGTCTCTATTATAGTTTATTTTTGTAGTACTCGATTGTTCTTTATTAAAAAATATGTGTTTTCTATTACAAAAGCTTTGTTTCCACTACAAACTATGTGCTAGAATTACTGAAACATTGTCTCTATTACAATTTTCATGTTTGTGTTACAAAATTGTTGTTTCTAATACAGAGATTGATTTCCTATTACAAAATATTTGTCTATGCTACAAAAATGTTGTTTGTCTTGAAAAATGCAAGTATCTGTTACAGAAATGTTGTTTGTATTGCAAAATACATCTATGTATTTACATCTAAATCTTCTATGTACAGTCCATACATGTTCTAGAAAATATGAAGGTGGACAACAGTGATGACTGGGAAGTGATCAAAGATTGAAAAGATATACTATTTAAATAACATGGAAAAAAGTTCCCATACTGCAAGTCCAAGTGTATGCAACAAGGGAGGAGGAGTGTAAAGTCAAAGGAAAAAGAAAATAGTTAGATGAAGAACCTGACACAAGAAATGATAACTTGGTAGATAGAATAAAGTCTCTTAAGGATGATCTAGCAAAGCACAAGGAGATGTGCACAATGAATTTCTTCAAAATTTTTGCATAGGTAATGGAGGAAAATAAGAAGTTGAAAATGAGGGTTCATAAATTGAAGGAAGTGAACAAAATTTTGAAAAGACAATTTAGCTCTGTAGAGGAATCACCACAGTTCACTGCACTACATTTGAGCTCTGTAGAACATACACCTCCAATAATAAAAGAAGCTCCAGTAGCAGAAAGACAAGAAACACCTACACCAGAAAATAAGGAAATGAAGATGTTTGTCAAGAAGAAAAAGAAGCTAAATTCAAACCTTGGAAGCATTGAAGAAAATGTAAAGATTAGAAGGGAACTAGTGGTAAGTACATATCTTTATTTTTTATATTCATCTTTCCTTGAGTATTACAGGAAGTGCATTACAACAAATATTAATAATCTTTGTAATCTAACACATATACATGGAAGGAATGCAAACTTAATTGGATATGAACACTTCAAGGGTGATCAGTGGAAAAAAGAAGTAAAGAACTTCAAGGAGAATATCAATGAAGTGTAAGAGAAAACAAGAATAATTATGTGATACATACATATAATCAACCTTATTTAACATATTGGGCTTAAAAAATTTCTACAAGTCAAGAAGGGAATGGTATTTTAGAGATGACACATGTTTCATGAGAAAACAACTATCAAGGCTTCTTTTCAAGAACTAAATGATTGAATCTCATGTAATGTTGACACCTCAAGATCTAATATAGATATAAACTTTTCATGTAAATTAAGTAGTAATGTTATGTGTAATGAACATGTGATGGATTGCTTTGGGTACATTCTCAAAGTAACTTCAAGTAAGAAAAGAAAGAAACAAATCAAAAGGTATTGCTTGGAAATATATGTCCCGGTAAGAATGATCTACAAATAGAGTTTATGTACTAGTATAAATTTGTATACTAGTGACATTGCTTGAGTTAATTATGTACTGATGTAAATTTGTGTACAAATGGCATTGCTTGAGTAAATTATGTACTGATGTAAATTTGTGTTTCTTGTAGCAAAAAATAGACATGGGTGTACAGAGCATTATAGTAGAGATAATAAGTGAACTACTGAGTCTGATCAACATCATACAAAGTGATTTTGATAAGATTGATTCGTTGTTCACTATTTTGAACAATGACACACATTGGCATCTGTTGGAAGCTAATTTCATATAACAGAAATTTAGGGCATGTAACTCTCTTGCTAGAAACTCATCTTATAAGAGAGAGGTGCAATGATGGTAAGTATCAAGCATTTAACTCTCTTTCTATAAACTTAGCTTGCAACATCAATTCAGGGCATCTAACTCTCTTTCTAGAAATAAATTTGTTATTTTGTTTTAGGTTGGATGGCTTTTGGAATACTTGAGATGATTGTCTGATAGAGGGATCCATATGTCTAAATGGGAAGTTGAATATGTTGACTGCACACAATAGGCAGAAAATGAGGTGGATTACGGCGTGTTTGTTATGAAATACTTGGAATGATTGGTTAATGGACACAATATGACCTTTACAAATGAATACATTGTGGCAATACAAGGTGATATATTTTACAAGATGATGACATTTGGGAAATTAAAGAGCATTAAAGAAATGCAAGAGGCAAAGGGGAGCATTGAAGAAATAAAAAGTCTAAGGGAAGCAGTGAAGACATACAAGAGTCAAAGTCGAGCATTGAAGAAATAAAAAAAGTCAAAGGGAAGCGGTGAATACATGTAAGAGTCAAAGGGGGAAGAGCAGAAATGATCTTATTTGTAATGTTTGAAGATGTGACTTGGATATACATATGAAACCAACTATGATTTGTTCTAGTAGACATGCACGATAAGACTGTAGATGTGTTCTAGCACAACCTCAGCCTTTTGAAATCATTAAAGTTGTTACTTTGATGCAGTGATCAAAGTGGAATGTATAAACCTATTATGATTGTAAGGAAACATTTTTTTTTTGTGGAAATTTGAATTGGATGCTTGTGAAGATGTTTTTTTGTGTTACTGATACAGTAACTTCTCTGTGTTTTATTTTGATGATTTTTGTGTATATTGTCTTGGTTGTTGTGATTGTATTCTGTTCTGTAAGTAGATCATAAATGTTGTAACTAGAAAGGATCGCATGTAATAGGAAGGAGAAGAATGTAAGGAGAAATAGTTGTTCTATGACGAGAAGGAGAGTAATGTAATAGAGGGTGATTTTCTATAATACAAATTGGATGTGTCACATCTTGCTCTTTCAAGAGAATGAACCTAGGTAGCATCCTGAATCATAACAAGAATGAACATCATGTAATGAGAACAGAGAAACAAAAAAGGGGAGGAGAAAAGGTAACTAAGGATTCTATTTTGTAAGTAGATTATAAATGTTGTAACTAGAAAGGACCACATGTAATAGGAAGGAGAAGAATGTAAGGAGAGATAGTTGTTCTATAACGAGAAGGAGAGGGGTCTAATAGAGGGTGATTTTCTGTAAGTGATTGTCAATTACAGCTACCACAATGAATATCCCATTCAACACGAGTACAAATCCAGAAGCACCATTACAAATCCAATATCACCGTTACAAATTCAGAAGCACCATTAAAAATCTAGCAGTGCCATTACAAAATCCAGAAGCACCATTACAAATCCAAAATCATCATTACGAATTAAGCGGTATTATTACAAACCCATAAGCACCATTACAAATCCAGAATTACCATTACAAATCCAGCAGTATCATTACAAATTGATAAACACCATTACAAATCCAATAGCAACATTACAAATCCAACAACACCATTACAAATCCATAAGTAGCATTACAAATCCAGCAGCACCATTACGAATTCAATAGCACTATTACTATTCCTGTAGCATCATTATAAAAAAGTACATAAGTCAAGTCCATAAGAACCTAGGTACCAGGCCGTCCAACACAGTTGAATTTGATACAAACATAAACAAAAGGAAGAATTTTTATAAAATTGATGTGTAATCCATTGTCAATTACAATTACCACAATGAGTATCTCACTCAACACGATTACATTATATTTCAAATCCAAAAGCACCATTAAAAAATCTAGAAAGCACCATTAAAAATCTAAAAACACCATTACAAATCTAGAAACACCATTACAAATCCAGAAGAACCATTACAAATCCAGCAGCAGTATCAAAGAAGTATATAAGTCAAGTTCAAAAGCAGTGGAAGGATTACAAATCCACCATAGCATAAACATCTTTAGCATGAAGACCTTGCAACTTCCAAAATAGAAACCATACTCAGTTCCTGAACATATACAAACCAAAAAGAAAGATAAGATGACAATGATGTAGATACATAAAATAGGTAAGACACATATACAATATATATTTAGAAAATAGGTAACATATACGATACATATTCGTAGAACATGTACAATATACAATATACATTTGCAAAATAGGTAACACACATATATTTCTTCGAAGGATAGTTTTTGCAATCATGATTGACACCGTATTATAATCAATTTTTACATTGTCTCGCTTTAGACTTGGAAATCACATCTCCAGATTTATACCACACATCGCTCTAGGTCTTCCTTTAGTCTTACAAATACTAGGAATAATGACCTTGAAAGTATAAGAAGTTGTATTAGAACTAGTGACACCAACATCAACAACATCTTATTACAATAGCTCCATGACAAGGATCTATATCATTGTTCTTGCATGCTATGTTCACAATTGAATTACAAGTAGAAACCAGATGAAGTGTACTCCTAGTGGATGAATGCATAACAGATACTCTTCTAAAAACCAAAGGGTGATCTCTATATCCCTTACTCCACATCATATATATATATATATATATATATATATATGGCTTAGGAAGAGTGCAAAAATCATGATTCTTTAGATAAGTATGTACCTACATGAAATTGCTTTGAATTATAACATGAAATAATTACAAGATAGCATATCAGTGGATGAATCTTTCTTCAAAACATGGGACAACTAGAACCACCAACAAGATAGACCTCAAACACACCTTCATCACAAGCTTCCTTCATGTTATACACCATACTTTAATGAAGTTCATATTAAAAGATATAAAAAATAGACTTGGTGTATATACCTCTCATTTGCACATCCAAAGACCACAATGAAGCCAAAGACAGATTGTTTTACTCGTCATCAAAATCCTTGAAATTTTCTATCTCTGACACATAATAATAAGCAGTCTCCAAGATACAAACAAATTCAAAGAGAGTTTTTCTACTATTGATGTAGCTTCTAATGAATGCATTATGGCTCTCACTTCTTTGGGTTGTCCTCATGCCAGCAAAAAAAGAACCCTGCATAAAACATGACACCCACTACCACGGATGGCATACACATCACAAAACTAACTAATGCATAATAAGTTGTTCTCTTTGACTACAGAGCTTCATCTCTCTTCAAAGTTGTATGTGTCATCTACATTCTAGACAAAATCATTCAAACCACTAATGATCTGATCCTTTTTAGGTATTCCACAAAGTTTAGAAGGAAATTTACGTAGAATGTGCCAGCTACAAAAATGATGCTTACATGATGGAAAAGAAGTAATAATCACAGTATTCATTGTTGGGTCTTGATTAGTTATGATGGAGATTGGCTCTTTGTCAAAATACAATAAATATTTATTAAAAACCCATAGAAATGACTCAAACTTCTCATCCAACGACAAGGATGGAGCAAATAACACTATTTTGTGATGGTGATAAACACCACCAAACATTCTAAAACCCATTGAATATTTATTGGTATGATAAGTGGTATCAAATACAATGGCATCACCAAAGAGCGTACAATCATCAACATAGACGAGTCACAGAACCAAATGTGTTAAGCAACCATGAGAATCTTTTTGATACATATAAAAGAATTTAGAATCCAAGACTTTGAAGCTTGTAAAACAATCTAACACCATATCCTCATCATGATCGACAGACTCTTTTCTCTTCCTATTGAGGTGTCCATGAGCTTATCTACTTGTAAATGTCAACTTGTCATAACCACCAGAATCAGATGTAATTAATACAAGCTTCTTAGACACTGGTATATTGGCTTGGCTCATAGAAGAAATCATGTCTTTTTGGCTCTGGTCAAGTGATGAATTACACTTCAAATAGTGCAGATGAGCAGTTTCCAAAGGATCATGATTGTGATCCTCAACAAATGCACTAACAACCCATATGGAGGAGGACTTGTCTAATGTCAATCGGAGCATTGCTTTACAACCACATCTTTTCATTGAACGTCTATGTTTCTTAGACAATTTATCATTTAGATCAGCAACATCTTCACAAACAGGACTCAAAAGACCATTAGATCTCTTAGAATGCCTATTTTTACCTTTTTTTTTTTAAATCGGGGACGAGGAACCGCAGGCGGCCCTCCATCATGCATTAATCGGCTAAATCAGCCATAGTCACGTCTACAAAGCATGAAGGAAAAGAACTGGTAAAAAACAAACTAGGACAACTACTACTGCGCATAATGTTTGCAGCCATATGAGCAACTCTATTAGTACTATGTTTACTAAAAGAAAAGGAAAAGAAATCAAAGGACGAAACAAGACTTCTAATATCGGCCATAATGGCCCCGACGTAGTCACGACGCTCCACAGCAGAGTCGAATGCCTGTACCACCGTCTGCGCATCACACTCGACATCGATCCTTCTGAACTGAAGAACCCTGCTCCACTCCACCGCCTTCCGCACGCCTAAGGCTTCTGCCTCCGCCACCTACTGTGTCGGGTTAAATTTGAAACCTCCCATCGCTTGCACCCTTCCGGTCTAGCACCTTGCCACCCATCCCATCGCTGCTTGTCCGTCCTCACCTCTAGAAATGTCGACGTTAACTTTGATGATCCCCCGCTCCGGCTTCGACCATCAGCTTCCTCTGTCTGCATCGACATTGGTGCATGTGCTCGGTGGTCCTTAATCAAAGACATGGCATGTACGAAGAGGTATTGTATCCCGGTGTGCTGCTCACTGTACATGCGCTCGTTTCTGCTCCTCCAGATCGCCCACAGCGCTGCCACTAGCTCATCTCTATCCGATGATAGGTCTACATCCAAAATCCTCTCCACCGTGATGGGGACATCGCCACTCTGTACTTCTTCCATCAACCTTTGAACATGTCCACTTCTCGCATCCCATAACTCGGTAGCATTTGGGCAACGAAAGAACATGTGTAGGATGCTCTCCATCTCCGAGGAACATAGCTTGTAGTTTTTGTTCTCAACACAATGCCTGTCGTAGAGCCTGCCCAGCGTTGCAAGGCCACCTGTCGCAACTCTCCATAGGAAATGTGCAATCTTCGGGACCCAGCCTACGTGCCATATTTTCCTCCACAGTTGATGCCCCCTCCCTCCGTATGTCGCCTTGCCTCCTCCCTACCCAATAGGCCGAGCCAGTACGCTGACTTGACTGTGAAGTTGCCTCTCGGTGTAGGCCACCATGTGAAGGAGTCTGTGATGTTCATAGAGCATAGAGGGATTGCACAAATGCAGTTCACGTACTCCTCTGGAAAGAAATGTTGAATGATTGTTCTATCCCACTATTTCCCCTCGTCCATCATTAGTTCCTTCACCATAGTTGGTTCACCCTCCTCTCTCTCACGCAACCCCCTCAACTCTCTGCCCTCTCCAGGTAGCCAGACGTCATCCCATATCTGGACTCCCTCTCCCTTGCCTATTCTCCACTCCGTCCCTTCCTTAAGCAGCGCTTTTGCTCCCCACAAATTACGCCATGTATAGCTGGGATTATACCCCCTGTGGGCTCCCCAAATAGATGTCCTCGGGTAATATCTCACTTTGATTACCTTATTTATCACAAACCAAATCTTTTTCCAGCAAAACCTTACTATGACCTTGATAATGATTATCATTTCTCCTGACATTAAAACCAATCAAACCAGCATATCTACAATGAAAAGCTACACATCATCTAAACTACCAAAACCAAGTCCAATCCTAGGGATATCAGTTGAAGAAAGGATCTCATAGTCAACAGATGAATATGAACATAGATTATCATCACAGTCAGTCATAGCACTGTTAGCATCAGTATCAAGGCTGGGATCCATAATAGTAACAACCTCACAAACAAAAACCAGCATAAAATGTAAGGGCGACACACTTTTAGTAAATAAAAATAGAAAAATGTAATGCAGACAAGATTGAGTAAAACAAAGGCAGCAAACTATAATGGAGACACACATTAAGTAAATAAAAGCAGTACATTATAATAGGCCACATAGACAGTAACTGAAAGAAGTTTATTGTGGTGGAACCACACAAAGAGCAAACTGAGAAAATGTATTGTAATGAGAACACACATAAAGTAAAACAAAGGCAGCAAACTATAATGAAGACACACATTAATTAAATGAAAGCAGTGCATTGTAATAGGCCACATAAATGGTAATTGAAAGTAGCTTATTATGGTGGAACCACACAAAGAGTAAACATAGATGATGTATTGTAATGAGAATGACACAAAGAGTAAGCAGATACAATGTACTGCAATGAGAACCACACAAAAAGTAAATAGAGACAATGTACTGCAATGAGAACCACACAAAAGTAAATAGAGACAAGGTACTACAATGGGAATTACACAAAGAGTAAACAGAGACAATGTACTGTAATGAGATAATGTACAGTTGTGTGAGGTCTCTTGCCAGGGTGTCCGAACTACTAGATGGGAGGCTACCTCACTCACTGCTTCTAGAAATTCTTACTGATGAGGGTGCAACAACTATAATAATAGGATGACAAGCTATTAATAATGAGTAAGGGACAAGTTATGTTGTACTAGTACACCAAGAAGCTTCTATTCTAGGTCTCGTGAGCTCTCATTAAATTGTATTTCCCTGATAGAAGCTGACGCAAATCAAACTGAATATCGTGATAAGTTGTTAGTGGTAGAAAAGTTATTGGCTAGCAGGGAATAAGTTGAATCTGCTATAATACTATATCATGTAACATTGCTTGTCAATTAGGAGATTTGATGATTACATCAGCAGCCATCAAAGAAAAGCTTTATCTTTTTCTAAGAAATTGATATGAAATTGTCATGGCAAAAGCTCCGCCAGATCATCAATGAAAAGCGGGAATCAATGTACAGAAAAGAAATAAGTGAAGGTAGGAAGGGATATCTTACTTTTTTTGCCTAGTACCTCCGCTAGTCTGACCTCTTATATTGAAGATTCTAGACACAAATTGTAATCTCAACCTAGGATGTCGTCACCAGGTCCCCGGTTGTGGATATGCCACCAATCTGCCCTACACACGATAGAGAGAAACAAGGAGAACCAGAGGAGAGAAGGAGCAACAGAGGAGGAGCATGGAAAACCAAAAGAGAAGTAGCACCAAAGGAAGAGCACCGCAAGTAAGCTTCACGCACGTGGCGATGCGGTGCAACGCGAGAGGGAAAGATGTCGATGGCACAAATCGTAATAATATCAAAATATGTATGTTGTGGGAGGCACGAGTAGCTAAATTGAATCTTCCTATGCGGGTAGCAAATACATGTCCTATATATATATGGGTATATCTTCGCTACCCATGCGGGTAACTAAGATTCACTACCCGTGCATCGGTTTTGTAATGCGAAGGTATGCATTTGTAATGAGACAATCCAAATTTTTAATGAGACGACCGAAATTGTAATACAAAGACTCATTTTGTATTACAACGTTGTTACAGTAATAAATATATATTTATTACTGTAACAGCGCTGTAATACAAAATGAGTTTTTGTATTACAATTTCGGTTGTCTCATTACAAATTTGGTTGTCTCATTACATATATGTGTCATCCCATTACAAATTTGATGCACGGGTAGCGAGATCTTAGTTACCCGCACGTGTAGTGAAGATATACCCTATATATATATACACACATATATATATACATATATATACATATATATACATAGGGTAGCGATCTAGTGAGAAACATTATACGGTGAGAGCATGAGAGACATTTGAATAACTAAAAATTTATAGTTGTTTTTAAAAGTCCAAACATATAGATAGGAAAAGCATTAATTCATTTACCTTTCCATAAAAAATCATTGCAATCAAATATTGTTTACATGTCCATATGTACAATATACACTTTTTATATCCAACGGTCAGGCTGAAATTCAATATAGAGTGTTGAAAAGTTTTCTCTTATATATATATATATATATATATATATATATATATATATATATATATATATATATATATATATATATATATATATATATATATATATATATATATATATATATATATATATAGAGAGAGAGAGAGAGAGAGGACAACGATCTAGTGAGAAACATATCTTACTGTGAGCATGAGAGGCATTTGAATAACTATCCATGGAGAGTAATTGTTCATAATCCAACCATATACATTAAAACTATACCTTAATATGTGCCTTCCCACAAAATTTCATCATCATCTGATTTGTATATCATTCACAATAAGAGAAAACTTTTCAACACTCTATATTGAATTTCAGGCTAACCGTTGGATATAAAAAGTGTATATTGTACATATGGACATGTAAACAAAATCTGATTGCAATGATTTTTTGTGGAAAGGTAAATGAATTAATTCTTTTCCCATCTATACAATTGGACTTTTAAAAATAGCAATAAATTTTTAGTTATTCAAATGTCTCTCATGATCTCATTGTATGATGTTTCTCACTAGATCGCTACATATATATATATATATATATATATATATGGTGAATCCAAGAGGTTTTATGTTCACCACACCCTCCTCATGAAGGTAAACTCTTCAAAAAAGGATGTCATTATATATATATATATATATATATATATATATATATATATATATATATATTGTGAATCTAAGAGGTTTATGTTCATCACACCCTCCTCATGCAGGTAAACTCTTCAAAAAAGGATGTGATATGGATGATTATAAATTACATTCAAGTAACAACATTGACTAATCAATTGAGACAGTGCCTCACAAAAAACAACTAAAGTATATGTGTCATCCTAATGTATGGTATATTTCTCCTATCTATGACGAAACATGCTTGTAATATGCATGGGTAGAACCAAGGGGTGTTGTATGAAAATGAGATCTTTAGATTGTTGAACCCGTCTATTAATCTCTACCAGGACAAAATTTTGACCACTATCAGGACGTAGAAACCAATCAGGTTAAGATCCTCCAAAAACCTACTTTAGTCTCTATGTACATCACGCAATCAATATGGGTAAGTATGACCCTAAAACACATCAACTATGAAGCTTTCATTAATATTTATTGTAAGGAGTGGGATCCCAGAGGGGAACCACTCCCTACTAGAAATAAAAAGGCAACATCCCTTGAACCAAATGCCATTAAAAAAATTCACCAAATGGACGATAACCAATTCATTCAACATGTATGTATCATAACACAATAAGTAGCAGTGGAAGAGAAATTTATCTAACTATTACAAAGCTTGATATCATTATACATCACTACATCACACATGGATGAGTCAAAGGAAAACTATCTTAAACAAACAAGGATCTAGTTGAGGATCATCTAACAACCTCTTTCGAGTCTCCCCAAAAGCTCAGCTACAAAGGTTGTTGTCCAAATCCACTTTATTTATCCTCTCCTTAGTCTAAACCTGGGGATGGAAGCATGCCCCACAAAAAGAAAGGGAAAGAGAACATCAGCAAAAGGTTGGTATGTGCATACTAAAAACGAAATTGAGCAATTTATAAAGAATAAGGGACATCAAAATAAAAGGCTTCCCATGAAAGAGTAAAGCACTACCCAAAGGGGTCATAAAAGAATATAAACAACAAAATAAGAATGAAGCAAAAGAGTATATAAGCAAGGCATACTTGTGTTTCACCTGTGACAATATAACAAGTAGGTAGGAAATAACACATCTACTCAAAAATAATGTGGGGTGAGTGGGGTCTTGTATACATCTTCTCTATAATATGGGGTGGTAGGGTCTTGTATACATCTTCCTAGGCATGTCTACCCTAATTATTTTCATATGCAGGAATTTTCACATCTGCACACATATGTGGGAATTTTCACATCAACATAAAATAACATGTAAAATTATACTAGCAGCCACCACGTGATGCATAATAAAAGAATAAGCAAGTAGAAACAAATAAGGAGGATGAGAACATCCATCATGTATAAAGTGGGATCAGAGGATCCATGAACCAAATAATGTTCCATACAAACATCAACTTCAAGGTGGGAAAAGAAGCACATATAATTATTTAAGTCCAACATGCACAAAGCATAAGAGAGAGTCCAAAACAATATCCATGATCATAAGATCAATATCAAATTAGGTAGTTCACATTTTTTTTAAAAAAAATTGGCCATTCTATTCATCCCGTGGCCTGGGCTCGATCCTGGGACCTCTCGCTAACAAACCAAATGTCTAACCATCACATGAACCATGATTTTCAAAAGAAAAGACATTATGTATAGGCTAATGTCCATAGGACCAAGAGAATAAAAAAGATAGGTTATTGCTCAATATGGAAGAATAGGAGCAGCAACAGGGTCCTAGAAACTCTCTTTACCAAACTAGTTGTTTCCAAGATCAACGTTGCTTAAATACAAATTGTTCACATGTATTAGGGTTTGAGATTCATATATATGTATTGAAACTGTAATCCTAGACCTTTCTAGAAAACATCAGATTTTGGACTCCAAACCTAAACCAATCGACTAATTAGGTTTTTATGATTATGAAAACATATTTATATACTAAATTTAGAGTTCATACAAATTAGTTACTAATTTTAGGGATTTTATATTAATTAAGTAGATCCTTAAAAATACATCATTGAAAATATAGAAATCAAGATTTAAAACTATTTTTATTAGAAATAAAACATTTTTCCAATTCCAAAACATATTTTACTTTTATTTTTAAACAAATGAATCAAAAGATAAATTTTTACAAAACAAACCAATCAGAAAATCAAATAATGCCATGTCAACAGAGATTAATCGCAAGAAGGAGGGCGAGCGGTACTGGGCCTTGCTGACTTGGCCCAATTGTATTGGCCATGTCAGCGGGTCAACGGCTTGGCTTGACTCGTACAAAGCAAAGAAAATCCATGTGAAAAGACATATTTACCCTCAGAGAAAAGATGAAAATGAATGAGGAGTGAAGGGCAGTATTGGAAAACAATCAAGGTTATCCTCTCCACATCTCTCGCACACCATGGCTGCAAAGAAGGACTCCTACTAACCAAGCAAATTTAGGGAAAACTGTGATCTGTGAAAAAATGTTGAAATTAAGGTATAGAAAGAAAGATTAGAGTCAAACAAACTCACCGAACAAATCTATTGTGTTGATGGCGCCGCAGAGACCCCAGGCATGAAGCCCCAAAGTTAAGATCAAAAACTCAATCAACAATAAACGTCTCATCCCATGCAAAGAAATTGAGAGAGAAGAAAGGCTAGGCAGAGAGCGGAAAACATCCATGCACCCCTTTTTATAGGTTTGAGTGGACATAGAGCCAACAGGGTAGGAGCTTCGAGAAACTCAAATATGAAAATTAGGCATTTTGCAAATAATGTAAACTAGGGCTTGAATAAATGTTCAATAGATACGTAACTCGCTCACGAACCCAATGCAATAAAAATCTTGAGAAAAGATCAAGAATTGGTCGAGAAATATGTGAAATACCCATGCGGTTGTTGTGCACTCGTAAGCCCCTCCTACCCGAGGTAGGAGATGGGTCTAGCATCGTCAGATCTGGTGGATGTGGGTCCATGGGCAATCCAAGCCGTCCAATAGGGCATGGCACATTAAATTCAAATTCCAATCAGATTCGAATAAAGTGGTGATGTAATTATTTCTCTTTTTTTTCTTTCTTCTTATGAGGGTGCAAACAAACCCCAAATTAGGTAAAAAAATCATAGAGGCTAATTAATACATGTAGATTCTGATTATGTAATCAAATTTTCCTTTTGAGAATTTTAACATGTTAAATAAATCAAATATTATTTTCTCTTTCCTCATGCATTCATGATTATAAGATTCTCCAAATTTTATGAAACTTCACCCACAAGTCATATTTAATGTGTTGGATATGAATTTGTTATTAATTTTACATGTTGGAGTTGTTTGTATAATTATTTAATATTTTGAAGGTTCTACACACTTTCTCTCTCCTGATTTCACCTTTTAATCAAACATCTTCCAAATTGGATGAAAATTCACCCAAAGGATATATTTATTATGTATATTACAAATTCAAGATTATTTTCCTCTTTTGGATTCATTTTTTATTTTATTTGATATTTTGGTAAAAACTTAGATCTTCTCTTTCCAAATTGAATTAAATTAATTTATTATTATGTGAATAATGTGAAACTTGACTCCCAAGACAATTGGGACCCAAGGAACATGATTCTTAACTTATATTCCACTTTTGGGATCCCTTTTAATGAGTTAGGTCATAATCAATATTTGTAGCCATTAATATCACATTATTACTTAGCTTATCATAGTATTTCACTATTATTACTATTTCTCATCCAATTATGTTAACATTATCTCCAAAAGAATTATGTATGATTATTTTCATGAAATTTTCTATTATCTTATGTGACATATTTTATATGTCTATTATTGGACCAAGACTAATGTCAGAACATTAGGTTACATTAGGGTGATTTATACATGCATTAACTCATTAAGATTATACTAAGCCTCACCTAGATCTATCCTCAACATGTTTTGGCTAAGTACAAAAGATTAAACTTCTAGGGTAGGGTTTGAGATCTAGTATGTTACATCTATATATGCTATTCTAAGGTTTTTATCATTACAGACCTCTCAGACAATTATAAAATCTTGGAATCTAGCATTAGTTTGAGTTTTAGCATTGAGACAAGCACTATAAGACAACACAAACCAACCATGAGAATGTACCACCAACCCCATCCACCCATCTCCACACATTAGAATGGCCTTCAAAATCTTTCTCAAAAGATAAATCAAGCTTTAGATTCCTTAGATCTAGTTGTTTCCACTTGACAAACTCTAATTTATGCATCATAATCCTCAGTTCATGGATAACAAGTTTTTGTAATTTGTCATAAATGGTTCACCCAACCAAGTTGTCGGCTACTTATCTCTACTACACACATTAATCATTTGAATGATATCTTAAAATGTCTATACATGAATGACGGGTGAAAGGATAACTCACTTAATTGAAACATAACTCATGTAGTTCCCTGTGAGAAAATATATACATGAAATACCATTAAAAAATAGAATCATTGGACATTATATGAGTGAGGTTTCACTTATAGCAGTACACTAGTATATTAACTAAGAATGTGAAACATTGAAGTTTGTTCAATCAAAGTGACCATTTGGAGGGGAAACTAGACAAACTAAAGGGAACTTAACCCAAGTGGACAACCCCAAAACAAAGCATTACTGAAACTAGATGAATTCACCATGGAACCCTAGGTTCATGAGTGATAGCATCAGGTTGTCTTTCTCTTTACAAACGGCCATACAAAGATCAAGGACTCACAAGTTTCCACTTTATAATGAAGATGTGTTCATATATTCTTATTTAAGTAAGAAACATTATGCCAAAACTTGTTTATAAGTTATGTAATATGAGAAAGATATAGCTACATATCAAAGAAACATATACAAATGTCATTATTATAGCAACAAGGTATACTTTACAAACATTCTACACAAGTTTGTATAAAAATGAGATTTCTCCATAGTTCAGTTGATGAACAAGCTCTAACTTATCCAATGGATTGTAGGGAAATAACAACACAGATAAGGCAGTGGAAACAAAAATTTAACTACAGTATTCCCCATGTATAGCAAGATCACATCAACAACTATGTAATGGGAAGGATGGTTTAATGAGTTCATACCTTGTCCAACCGCAAGTGCAATGACAATGACTCATTGAAGTAATTGTGCAATTATCTTCTGGTTGCTCTTGGACGGCGTCTGTGTTGCTCCTAGTCTTCACTACAGACTACAACCTGACATTGTCCACTTAGCGGTAGAAAACAGCCTCCTCGCCATTATAGTAGTCCACACAGACCACCTAGAACTCATGTCATTCAACTAGAATAGACAAGAAGGAGTTATCCCTCCCATTGGTGTACTAATCACCGACTTGCTCTCCCACAATTGTTCTCCCTTGCTATCCCTCCCTTTATCAGGTAAGACTTGCTCTAGCTCTCTATTGGTTACAACAACCCAAGAGAACAACAATTGCCAAATGCAATTGACTTGTGTCTCTGGGAAGCCCCCAGTACCCGTCTATTTGTAGGAGGGGTTAGGGTCTGGATTCCCAATTTATGTGGGAGTGGAAGGGAGTAGAATATCACAAAATTTGCAACCTACGAGCGGTGAACCATTCAATTCACATGTGATCTGATCGGTTTGCTCCATGAACTAGTAATTTCACCATGTTTTCAAATCGCATATGAATTGGCAATTCGAATCTAATTAATGCTCAACATGATGTCAGCACTAATCCTTGATGCAATAGAATTTCTCCACAAACTAGGTGTCTTTCCCTTGCGAGCAGTCATCTCACAACCCAAACTGGTCGGTTGGTGACCCGAGCTGATCTGTTCACTAAGTGAACCAATTGGTTCTCTCCCAATTTAGGTAGAACTCAACCAATTCAATTTCTAATCAACCTGACACTCCTACCGGTTGGTTGGGAGTCTATTCAGCTAATTTGTTGCTTAGATTTAATACATAAACACTTTAGCAATCAATTCAATTATCATTCATGATTAAACTCCTCTTCTAGGTGAAATCCTATGTGTGTGACCCTACAGGTCCCATGTCATGTTGGCAGTGAGTGTCCATAACTAGTTTATGACATCACAAGCAAAGAGTGGTGCCTCGTCACACATCAATGATACCCAAGTGAATGGAAAGTTGGAGAACAACTTCGACCTTCAATCTGTATAAGGTGTTATAGTGATTGTATAGTTTCTTTGTCTCTAATATATGTAATGAACTCGGGGCATGGAAACATCATCCTCTTAATTTTCAATTCATGTTCCTTGAACCTAGAGTAGATTGTCTGAGATATATGTGACCTCAATATCATATACTGATCCACATGTGCATGCACATACATTTCTTAGTCTCACTTATCAAGTGGCCAACATATTAAAATCCAGTGGGAGGGACAAATATGATCTACATCACTCACAATCAGTCTCCATGTGTCACAACTACCCAATCATCAAATGGAAATCCTTATTCAAAGTTATGTTGGATGATGTCAAAGTATACCAAACGTCATGTGAAGAGTGTAGTGACTTCTAGTCTAAGAACCACAATCATCACCTACACTATGATAGATGACTACAACCACCATATATGGTTTCCATGTGTCACTCTCAAGGTAGGTTTATCTGATACACTATTCTCTAATAAGTGTCTATGTGTTTGGTTTGATATCACATATCATGACTGATGAGATTCTTTCATCAACAATAACACACACTCTAGTCTTGTGTGTTATTGTTGTCTATCTGCCTTCCACAGTAACAACCAACTACGGACATAATAAGAATGTACATACTCTTAACATCTGTATGATCTCATTGTTCAAGTCATGTACTTGAAGACATAAGACATTGAGTTTTGTCATTCTTTAGACATTCATTATGTTTCCTCATTATCTCATAACTGAGTGAAACATAATGAATTGGAAGCTTGTCTTTATTATTATTAATTAAATCATTTATGTTATATTCCATGTCAATCATCATATGATTGTCTCTCTGGTCATACCATACCAACAGACTCCCACTTGCACTTAGCGCCAATCAACCAAGAATCTCATTCTTAGTAATTTCAACATGTCCATCAGGTTTCTAATGTGCAAGTGTTAATCTAGTGGGTAGCAAAACTTTGCTATAATCAGTATATTACATGTTCCTCATCTCTTCATTGTATAATTTCTTTTATGAGATAGAACTTCTGTAATATGGTATTTGATATTCCTCGCCTAACCAGTAGCCTCGTTCTTGTCATAGTATCTCTATTATGCCATCAATGGTTGGAATATCTTTAAGTTCATCCATACGAACTTGTAGATCCATATAGTATCCACTCTTGTGTTCATAACACTAGGATACTCAGTTTCTATTGTAGAATCATATAAATGGTCTATAGTTCAGAACCCTTCCAACTCATAACTCCTTTCCTTTGAACATATTTTATATTGCAATAACTTTTGTCATTCTGGAATCTTGCATTGGTGTAAACCTTTACACCCAACTCTTCCTTGTTGTTAATCATCTAGCAACACATCCTTTGGTGCTTCTCAAGCACTAATGGATGTCTTTTATTGGCATTCCAATAAGCCTTATTGGGAAATATATCATCTTGTCATGTCCAATACATACATGATTATGGGATGAGGACATTATATAGCATACATGATAGATCCATTTGCTAGTGCAAATGGCATCTCACTAATGTCTTTCCATTCTTCACAAGAATCGGAACATAGGGTTCTTGAGAGACTATTCATGGATTCTCTCTCATTGAATCCTTCATGTTGAACTCTTTCGATATCCTACTATTATATGTGTTCATATTTGGTTATGAAACATTCAAGAACTATATCTATAGATCTCAATCCCAATCATGTGCTCATATTAGGTTATGAAACTTTCAAGAACTATATCTATAGATCTCGATCCCAATCACAGAGGATGTTTCACCTAATCCTTCATTGCTAAAGGTGTTTTCCATGCCATGGCTCAATATTTATAATATTAAGATGTTATTCCCCATCAATAGGTGGAATATTCATCTACGCTCTCGCTAAATCTTTTGAAATAACATATTTCATCTTTTATCTTGATTCAAGTCAAATACTTTGACTTTCTTGTCAAGTCAAAAGGTCCCATTTCTGAGATGCCAGTTTCAATCTCTCATATTGAACTGTGTATCTTATAGACTTCATTTGCATTCATGAAGTTATAAAACCTTTAAGTTGTGTCACGTGAACATACTCTCATACATTCCTTTTCAGGAATGTGGTTTTAATCTTCATATGCCAAATCTCATAGTCTATGCAAGTTGCAACAACAAGCATGACAATTGGTGAAGGAATTTCTTCATGTTCAACAATTTGAACTGATTTCCTTTGCAACTAGTTTGTCCTTTTAGTTTAACCATGTAGGTATTTGCAACAAAACCAAACTGCACCCTTAGGTCTTGCCCCTTCAAGTGGTACTAACAAGGTCATACCTTGTTAGTGTACATGGACTCCATAATGGCCTTAAGACATTTCGTAGGTTCTATTTCTCAATATCTTTTAGTTGACTTGTTGGCTCATCATCTTATGACCAACCTATCTGAGTTATTGGATTCACAATCTTTTAACCTCATATGTGTTCTACTAGAACTATGAGGTTTTGTGTTACATAAAGAACTTGATATTTCCATAATAGTTTGTGATTCTCAATTGTTCCCATTGTACCTCCTTGTTGACCTCAAACTTTTTGAGTTCTACTTTTACTCCCATTGATTCTTTTGGAATTCAATCTAGCTGCAAAGCACTTTTGTTATTGGATTGGGAGTAATAGCAGTATTTAACAATTATGATTTTCGGATAAAGCTTTTCAAGAAACTGCTTTTTTGTGTAGGTTTCAATCCTTCAAACATATCAGGATATTCCCATATCATATCATATATGATGTATTTTAAACCATTTTAGATAGTACTTAGTTTTAGTGTAAAGCATGTATCCATGTGAAGATTAGAATACTATATTAAATTATAATCACATCATGACCCATCAAGATGCAATTCCTTCTTTCTCATAGATCATCATGTTTCAGGTGGATTTGACTTGTGATACACTATCACGATCTATCCAGAAGGTCCTCAAACCTTTTTGATGTAAAAATCTTTCAACATTGATCATATCAAAGTCTATTAATACTTTTATCAAAGTTATACTTCATTTATAATCTCCTTGACCACTTCAAGAGAGATTCATGTTTGTATTTCACCAAATACAAACCCCATATCACCTAATGTCATCAGTGAATATAATGAAGTACAAACAACTACCTATAGCATTTATTCTACAAGATATTCATACATCAATATGTATAAGCTCTAATAGAATGCTTGTCCTTCCATTACATCTAGTGAAGGGTGGTTTGTCATGTTGCTCATAAATAAGCTTTGTATGTCTCTGGTTGGTTCAATAACCAAAAGAGTCTAGACACACATCAACTTGGTGTCTAGAAATGCATTTCTCATATAGTGCTCTGGATGAAAATGGTATGATAATTATTGTTTGAGTTATCAATTATAATCTGTTGGTATTTACATTATGAACTTTCATCTTTAGATCCTTTCATGTAAAGATTATTAGATGGTTGGACATTGCCATACAAGATCACATCTTTGAAATAGAAGCATTAACAACTCTTTATTTACTTATCTTTGTTGTCATACAAGATGCATAAAGTAAAATGTTTCTATTTTGGAATATATGAAAAAGTAGTTCAACTAACTCTATTACAAGACCAATGGACTAAGATAAATTTAAACATAGACTAAAGTTGCAGCAACTCTTTCACCATATAGTCCATCCTTTTCCTTTCATAAAGGCTTTACTTCTTATCCGATCCTGGACATCATTGTATGTCAGGTCTACATTTGGTATCGCATACCATGATGAACAAGTAATCAAATTTATCTTATAATATGTATACCTAAAGTAGAGGCCTAATCCCCTTCCTTCTTCTTATTTAGTTCCTCTAGGAAGAGAGGGCAATTCCTTTTCCAATGTCTAGGCTGGTGACAGTTGTGACAATCACCTCTTTTCTTTACTCCTCCCTTTGCCTTGAGATCTGAAATTTGGGTTTCTAGATAGATTTAGAACTCTTCTCAACTTTGCCTTTGCCTTTAGACTTTCCCTTTGTTTTGTTGATAATCATCATAGACTTGGGCTTGTCTTTCTTAATTTGTGCCTTAGTTGTTCTCAACATGCCCAATAACTCTGCCAATGGCTTGTCAAAGTCATTCATGTTGTAGTTCATGACAACTCACTGTATGACTCTAGAAGAGACGTAGAATCACATCAATGGCCAACTCTTGACCCAAGGGGAGTCCTAATCTAGCCAGGTTCTCCACATACCCAATGAGGTTGAGCACATGAGGACCTAATGGATCTCCTTCTGTCATGTTACATTTCAACAGTGCCTTAGAGACATCAAATCTCTCATGTCTTACCTGATCTTGGAACATGTTCTTAAGATGTGTGACCATCTCAATAACATCCATGTTCTCATTCTACCTCTGTAACTCATAGTTCATGAGAATAGCATCAAACACTTGACATCCATGACATCTTTAGCATGCTTCTTGTAAGCATTCCAATCATCCTTAGGTGCATTGGTAAGGAGTACGTATAGCTCTGGTGTCTCCAGGAAATAGAGCTTGCACTCTTGTGTGAGAGTGATTCTCAGTCTCCAAAACTAGTCATGGAAGTTATTCTCATTAACTTGTCCTTCTCAAGGACCGATCATAGAGAAAATTGGTTTTTGTTTGTTGCCAATATATTCTACAAAAGGATTTGCAATTTTGTCAAAAATTTATTTTTGATTTGATTTGATTTGACTAAAATTGACGATATTAATTAGGTCTTTAATTAACTATCACTCTAATTATTTTGATCAAATTGACAACCCTCAATTATCAATTTAGAATATTGCAGCAAACGATCTTCTAATGAGCCAAGTTTCAAAATAATTCAAATTACCCGGCCAACGCCAGCATCCATAATCAATCATTAAGGTAGGTTACATTTTCCAATTGCATTTTATGCAATTCTTGGATAGATGATATGCGCAACTCTTTGCCATAGTCATTTGTATGCCTCTAGGGCTTAATCTCATTAGGTCACATAGTTAAGCCTTACCCAAAATCCAACATGATAATAATGCACCCTACTTGACAGGTCCACAATATTACCATCACACTTCCATGAGATTGACAGCGCACCACCCTTGGGGTGCCCACACTTAGTTGATCAATCTTTTAATGTGTGTTGCCAATAGAAAGAATCTTAGAGTTATTATGTTTGATTGAGGTATTTTATATATATTATATATACATATATATATCCAATCACTACATACCAGTACATATCATATCCATGCTATATCGCACAATGTAAACATGCAATATAAAACATTAGTGATGGTTATGTCCATATCTACTATAATTCCTTAGAGCCATAAGGAATTACTACTACCTAGGTCAACAGCACATGCATGAACCGGTTGTTGGTGTAGATTTATGCTTGCTCATTCGAGTTGATTGGTTCAACCCTTGAACCGGTCAGCTTGCCTCTTGGCCGATCGGTTGGTCATTTGAAGCAGTCATTTAGCCTCCTATCCAACTGATGTCTGGTCACCTCTAAATGATCGGTTGGGTTGATCAAGCGGTCGGTTCACACTCCTGCGGTTCATCCTCCTTGGTCCTCCAGCTGATCGGCTCATCATGTGAAATGATTGTCTTTCCTGATGTTGATTGTCATCTTCGTCATTGCAAGAAAAGAAACTATCATATTTCCATTAAACTTATTACATGGTAATGAGAAACCTCGAGCTACACAAGAGGGGAGCAAAGGTAGATAAGAATAATCCTTTTACATTGGGAATAAGAAGGTAGAGGCTCAGTATGCAAACTAAAATAAAATAGGAATAAAATTAAACCATCCAACCACACACATATATTTTGGTTATTGGCCATAACCATGCTACACATCCACCATCAAAACCAATTTTAGGACGACGTGTGTAAATTACATATATATCATATACATTAATATATATATATATATTAGTTTGGGATCATATGTGGTCTTTGATTTAATTTACAAATTAATCAATTTAAGTATTTGCATCATATGCAATAAATAAATGATGAAAAATGAAAAATCCAATCATATCAATTATCCCAAAACAAAGTAAATTGAGGTGGCTCTGATACCACTATAGGAAAATAATGGCACAGATAAGGCAGCAGAAAAAAAATTACTACCTATTTCCCATGTATAGCAAGATTGCGTCAACAACTATGTAATTGGAAGGATGGTTTAACGGTTTCATATGTGGTCCTGGAGCAATCTAGTGACTATAAGTCATGCAGTAGTCGTGCAACTATTTTCTAGTTGCTCTTGGATGGTGTCTATATAGCTCCTGGTCTTCACCACATACTACAGCCAGACAATATCCTCCTAGTGGTAGACAACTGCCTCCTCACCTCTATAGTAGTCCACACTAACTACATAGAACTCATGTTGTTCAACTAGAATAGATAGGATGAAGTTGTCCCTCTCGTTGGTGTACTAGTTATCAAATTTCTCTCATATAATTGTCATCCCTTTCTATCCCTTCCTGTATCAGGTAAGGCTTGCTCGAGCTCCCTATTGGTTACTAGAAATAGAAAAGACAACAACTATCAAAGGCAATTGAGTTGTATCTTTGAGAATCTTGCAGTACCCGTCTATTTATAGGAGGGGTTAGGGTCTAGATTCCCAGTCTGTGTGGGAGTGGAAGGGATGGGAATATCACAAAATTTGTAACCTATGAGAGGCAATCGCTTGCGAGCTAATTAGTTTGCTCAGCGAACACTGGTTTCACCATGTTTCCCAATCACATATGAATTAGCAATTCAAATACAATGAATGCCCAACATGATGTCAGCACTAATCCTTGATGCAATCAAGTTTCTCCATGAGCTAGGTGTCTTGCCATTACGATTCGGTCGTATCATGACTCTAATTGGTCGGTTGGTGGCCCAAGCCGATCAGTTCACTAAGTGAACTGGTCGGTTTGCTACCCAGTTTAGGCAGAACTCATCCAATTCAATTTCTATATCAACCTAACACTCCAACTGGTCCGTTCAATACTTGACCCGATCAGTTGGGAGTCCAATCAGCTGATTTGTTGCTTAAATTAAATACCTAAACACTTTAGTAATCAATTCAATTACCATTCATTAGTAAAATCCTCTTCTATGTGAATTCCTATATGTGTGATCCTATAGGTCCCATGTCACGTTGGTAGTGAGTGTTCATAACTAGTTTATGCCATCACAAGCAAAGAGAGGTGCCTAGTCACACATCAGTGCTATCCAAGTGAATGGAAAGTTGGAGAATAACTTCAACCTACAACTTGTGTAAGGTGTTACAGTGATTGTGTAATTCCTTTGTCTCTAATATCTTGAATGAATTCGAGGAATGCAAAGGTCATCCTCTCAATGTTCAATCCATGTTCCTTGAACCTAGAGCAGACTGTCTAAGATATATGTGACCTCAATATCATATATTGATCCATGTATACATGTGCATGCATTTCTCAGTCTTTCTTATCAAGTGTCTAGGATTCAAACTCCAGTAGGAGGGACAAATCCCATCTACATCACTCACAGTCAGTCCCCATGTGTCATAGCTACCCAATCATCACCGTTATGGCAATCCTAATTTAGGGTTATGTTGGATGATGTCAAAGTATATCAAACAACATGTAATGAGTGTAGTGACTTCAAGTCTAAGAACCACAATCACTACCTACACTATGAGAGATGAATATGACCACCATACATGGTTTCCATGTGTCACTCTCAAGATGGGTTTGTATGATACACTTTTCTCTAACAAGTATATGTGTGTTTGATTTGATATCACATATCATGACTGAAGATATTTTGTCATCAACCAATAGAAACTCTAGTCGTGTGTGTTGTTGTTTTCTGTTTGCCTTCGGCGATAACAATTGACTAGGGACATAATGAGAATGTGTATACTCTTAACATCTGCATGATCTGATTGTTCAATTCATGTACTTGAAGACATATGCCATGGAGTTTTGTCATTCTTTAGACATTCATTATGTTTCCTCATTATCTCATAACTGAATGAAACATAATGAATTGGAAGCTTGTCTTTATTATTATTAATCAAATACATTATGTTATATGCCATGTAAATCATCATATGATTGGCTCTCTGAGCATACCATACCAACATGGATAACATACACTGTTTTTGGAAGAGTGGATATTCTCCAACTATAGCAATTTTGTAGTTCTATTACAAGCCCACTAGGTAGAGATAAATGATAGGTTCAAACTATAGTGGCAGAAACTCTTGATTTGCATAGTTCCACCTCATCTTACTACTTCTCAGATCCTACATATTAGAGCATATGTGAGATCCTTATCCAATATCCAATACCTAAGATGATGAAGTAAATATAAGTAACTCAATAACATATATACCTGAAGTGGAGATCTCCATCCCCTATTTCTTCTCCTTGATTTCCCCTATTTAAAGAGGGTAATTTCTTTTCCAGTGTCCATCCTGGTGATAGTGGTGGCAATTCCCTTCCTTACTCACTCCTCCCATTGTTTTAAGTGTTAAAGACTTGGATTTATGGCTAGCCTTAGAACTCTTCTTGGCTTTACCTTTGCCCTTGGAGTTCCCCTTTATTCTGTTGATCATCATTGTAGATCTAGGATTCTCCTTCTTTATTTGTGTATTCGTAATTCTCAACATGGAAATCTATTCAAACGATATTTTAGCAAAACAAATTACATTGTAATTCATGATGAATTGGATATATGATCCAAGAAATGATTGTAGAATCACATCCAGGACTAACTCTTAGAGTAAATCCCAATCTCTCTAGTTCTTCCATGTACCCAATTAACTTGAGCACATGGAGCCCTATTGGATCTCCCTCTATCATATTGCACTTAAACAACACCTTCGAGACATTGCATCTCTTTAGCCTGATCCTAGTACATATTCTTAAGATGTGTCACCATCTTGAGAATGACCATTTTTTCATGTTGTCTCTGTAACCCATAGTTCATAGAGCATATCATCAGGAATTATATGTCTATTGCATCATTAGAATTCTTTTTGTAAGCATCTCTTTTAGCCTTAGGTGTGTTGGGAGGGGGTTCCTCTAGTTCTAGTGTTTCCAAGACATAGAGCTTATGCTCATGAATGAGAATGATTCTTAAATTCATGAACCAAACATGGAAGTTGGTCCTATTTTGTTTTTACTTCTCAACGGTCGATCACAATGAAAAGGTGTTGGTGGTTGTCATTTGTTTCTACAAGATCCAAAATACATTGAATTATTATCCAACTAATGTTAGCATCCATAATCAATTATTAAGGCTAGGCAACATTTCCCAATTTCATCCAATGCATTTCTTAGATAGATGGTATGCAAAACTCCTTAGCATGATCCATCTATATGCTTGTAGGAACTTGATCCTATTAAGGTCATCTAGTTAATCCTGACCCAAAAGTCAACATGATAAAATGTGCCCTGCTTTGGAAGAGCCACATAACTACCATCAGACTTCCACGAGATAGATGGTGCACCACACTTTGGCATGCCCACGCTTAGTGGATCAAGCTTTTCATGTGTGCTACTATTGGAGATCATATAAGACATAATATTTGTTGATGGATTTTATTTATAAATACATATATATCCAATCACCATATACTCACAAGATATGTGATAATATGGATCAATGATCTAGGATAACTATAATATTGGGTTTTAGGTGATTTTAACATGACATAGAGCCCAGAGAAGTTGCTCAACTAAGGTTTGATTCAGTATTTCTGAGGATAGGAACAATTTCATTAGAGAGTAGTGACTATTAGTACCCTGGGTTAACTTGACATAGGACACTATGATAAGATGAAGTACGTCATTAAGAATAATATTAAGATAAGACATCCAAGTAAGATTTTAGTGTTGGAAACTCCAACCGATCGAATCGCTAGTTCCATCTAATAGTGTCAAAACATCCTAGTCCGCTGATTGGCACACCAATCGGTTGGAAACAACTAGCGTTGTTTAAGTTGATTGCCTAAACACTTTTAGTAACCAAGATAAATCTTATCCATGAGTAAGCTCCTATTCTAAGTGCATCATATGTGTGTGACTCTATAGTTCCCATATTTTGTTGGTAGTGAATGTCGATAACTAAATAATGACATCACAATCAATTAGTGGTATCTAGAAACATATCATTGCTACCTAAGTAACTACAAAGTTGGAGAACAACTTCAGCCTACATTTTCGATTAGTGTTACCTTGATCGTACAGTTCCTTTGTCTCAGATATCCAGATTGAACACAAGGCATGGAATTGTCATCCTCTTAACATTCAATCTATGTTCCTTAAACTAGATAATATTGTCGAGATGCATGTGATCTCAATATCACATATTGACTCACATGAGTATGTCCATACATTTCTTAGTCTTGCTTATCAAGTGGCTAGCATATCAAATCTGAAAGGAGGGACAAATCACACCTACATCTCTCACAGTCAAACCCCATGTGTCGCAGTGTATCCAAGCACCACCTTTATAGAAACCTTATCAAGGTCACATGGAATTGTGTCAAAGTTTATCGAACGACATATGATGAGTGTGGTGACTTCATATCTAAGAACCACAATCACCACTATCACTTTAAGAGCTGATTTTGACTATCATTTTATGGTTTTCATGTATCACTCTCAAGGTGGGCCCGTCTCGTAGACTGTTCTCTAACAAGTACATATGTGTTTGACTGGATATCCAATATCACGACTAATGGCATCGTCATCGGTCAACACACATTCTAATCTTATTTATAATCATTGTCTACTAATGTTCAACAATATTACCCGACTAGGGACATAACAAGAATGTATGTACTCTTATCATACATATGGTCTCATTGTTTAGGTATTTAACTTGAAAACATATGTCATCGACATCATTTTTTAGACATGTATCATGTTCATGTCAGCATCTCATAACTGAGAGAAACATAACATACGGAATTACCTTTATTATTATTAAATCAAGTATATGATGCCCCAATGCAATCATCATATGGTTAGTTCCATGGGCATACATACCAATATATCAATCTTGACCTCACTTCTTACAAATGTGCCAAATTTGAACGTCTAGGTCATCATTAGATAACATGTAAGGAAAGTGATGGTTGCGAATGATAAATGTACATCTAGTTCTACCTAGAAATTTCCAATTGTAATCTTAATTTATTACTCACATTAGGAGGGCAGGATGAATAAGATTGCCTCCTAATGTCTGTCATAGTAAATGTAATAAACTGTAAAATTTTATTTTCTTATACATGTAATGATATTTTCATTGTAAACTTTACTTATAATTGGATCGTTGGTAGTAGAAGTAGTAGCAATGATTGGTTGGACCAGTGTAGCACAGAGCTAAATGCTTGTAATGACTGACATAATAGTATAGTTCAACTTATTGATCCCTTAACTATCGAGTAGCTCCCTAGATGGTAACAACCCAAGGATCATGCTCAACGTCCAATTGATCCACCTACTTTGTACTATACTCGTGATATGTAGAGCAAGAATGTTTAATATATATAATTATGTATATATAAATAAATTTAGAAATGAAATTAATGCTAATAAATATACATTTTGATAGGTCCAAAGTCATGCAAAAATCAGAGAGACACTGCAAACATTCACACAAGAGACACTTGTTGAGGACTAAGAGCACGTGACAACATATATAGTGTGCACAATGCAGGGCTTCAACAGATGCCTAGTCACATGCATCCAATTTTGATCATGGCTCTGCCTACGATGACATCAATTAATGCCAACCTTGTTCTAACTTCTACAACAACTGGAGAATTCACACACTAGGTCATTCTAATGCACCAAGATATTCTACAATAATAGGACACTCCATGTCGGCAAGATATTCTACATCTGTAAGACACTTTACTGCTACTACTCCTTCTTCATTTCTAGGAATGTTCTACTCTAATTAGTCTCCACCGTATGATCAGTTTGGAGTTCCTTCCACTTTATCATGGTCTCAACAAGGTTTTAGTCAATCATGAGTTTTTTTTACCAAAATGGGACTTTCAATTCATTTCCACTACATGGGTCATCTTCTAGTTGGTCACAATACCTCCATACAACCATGTTGGGATCACATCCACCATACTGGAAGACATCATCCACTCAACCTCTCACACTACCACTTTGTATGAGTAGGCCTACACATGGATCTCAACATACACAGTTGAGTCCAATTGAGACTTCTCTAGACATAGAGAGACAATCTGGTGACCAATCCAAGGTCGAGGTAGTCAACAATGACACATATTAACTTTTTTCAATATGTTTATTTTCTAAATTATATTGTGTACTATTAACTATAGTGTTATAATTTGGTCAAATATTTCTATTGTTTGGAAGCATGATTGTAATTATTTGTTGCAGTATTAGCAGCCGATTATTGTTTCCATATATTTTAGATTACTCTTGAATAATGTTTATTTTCTTAAATGCATTCATACTAAGGTTTCTATATGATTGTTATATGTCGGATGGTCATTCCGTCAGTGTTGTTATATTGTAATAACATCAAATCATATGCATATGTGAAATATTCCTATCATGTTACTAAAATTTTAAAAAGATACTAATATTTTGGATAGTCATTCCATCATGTGATTAACATGTTGGAAAGCTACTATATGTGCAGGTTAACTTTATTTGACATTAGATCATTTGTATACACCATTTAGCATAACACCTTTTGGGTTTAATTTTTCACTTCATATGAATAAATTTTAATAATTATCATAGATCTTACATAATATAGTATGACTATTTATGATAGGCGTGTGCACATTAAGTGATATACTTCTACATCATTATTTCGATAATACGTCTACTAACATAAAATGTATATACAAAGACCATTCTAATTAACTTGTATTGAAATTTTCCATTTAAAATGAATTGCATGTAGTCATTAATTGGTGGTATCAAGTTAAATTGAATATAACAATTGCATGTAGTAAACAATACAACATTTGGCACGTACTTGAAATAACTCACGCTAAAAAAGGTGGTGCTTGTTATTTAGAAATTGTTGCAATGTAAACGTCAGTCTCTTTGGCGTTTAAATTGTTCAATTCAGCTGGAGGTATCAGTCTTTGTGGTGAGTAAGCTAAAGCGTCAAGTTTTTCATCGTCCTTAGTCCCTATATCAAAAACATGCCAACTAATGTGGCACTTTTCCTATAAGTGTGTTAGTTCAGAAAATAAGTTAGAAAGAGTATTGTTTGGGAAAATATTATTGTGATGGTGTCACTTTTTGTTTCTTTTAAACAACACACTAAAAAAAACACTACAATAGTTTTTTTGTCGTCACCTCAAAAATCTACAAAAAAATTATGGTCCAAGATAAATCAAACAAGTGGGTCCAAACAGTTGTGTGAGTGGTACCTTTTTGTGTGCAAAGAGAAATTGATAGCAATTTTTTCTCGTGTAATAGCCATGCATCGGTGCAGCTGCACCTGACCACGCTGAAGAAAGGCACGGAACAAATATTGTGATTTTGAGCTATTTTATGGAAACAAATGTAGTCACAATTCCTAGAATTGCATCGCAGTACACTGTACAAAATGACTTACATTCATAAACTCGTGACAAATAAAAGACAAGAATTTATATGGTGTCCTACCGAACCAAATCCATTAAATTGGTTCTCCATCGTCGGATCCCCACATACTAGATGGTTGTTAGGAATCTGCCTTTTAATGGGATGATTCGGTTTGGAGTTGGTTTGGGGAATGGGAATTAGTTACTATTGCAATCCCTAATAGCATCATGTGTTCTATGAAATTGGATAAAGGCGTTTCAAATAAAGGAATACCACTTTCATGCATGCAACGTCATGTTATAATCTTTTTTCTTTGCAATTATTGACGGAATGTGACATGCATATCAAACCATTCCTTAATGTAAGGAAAAATCCCTCTATTGTCTCTTTTAAAGGAAAACATGCACATTGGAATTGTTGCATTCATGTTAGTATTTTAGTGAAACTTGGGAAAGCTAAATAAGAAGGTCATATTAGAAGCTTCCATGTCCATCCTAAAAATTTTTAGAATTGGTTATTGGTTGTTGAATCTGTTTGTGGTGTAAGAAATTGTTTTTGAGTTCTTTGTCATTGATGCATTTGTAGGATTCATTTGAATCATTTAACAACAAGACACACATTCACCATTGTGCATCTCAGAATTCATTTGTTTATTCTTTTACTCATCATCTATATATACTACAACAAATCATTTCCATTCATAAGAACAATTTATAAAGGACGGAGAGAGTGAAAATCGATCCTTATTCTCCTAGGCCAAGTCATGGCATAGTTCTTTTTCCGTTGTATGCCTTTGAGGTTGATGAGAATCCCGACGCGCTCTGACCATGAGCTCCTCCAATAAGAATACATCATCATCTTGGCATTTCCATTGGCAATGGTAGAAGAAGGTTCCTATGGTGAAAATTGGAAAATTGATGTGGCAATGAAGAATGTGTCACCATATTGATGTCTTTTCTTCTTTTTTTTTTCTTTTTTTAGGTACATGAGATGTCAGACAAAGACTTCTCATGAATAACAGTTATATTAATAAAGATAAATGATGATTATCAAAAAACCAAAATCTTGTCCCAACGAGGACATACGAGGGGACCCCAAGTCTTAACTCGAACATTCAGCACATACACAGAAGTCACTAACGTTACCACTAAGGTTTGGACATTAAAATATTCTTATTTAAAGAGGTTGGGTCGAGATGCCTTGAAAGTGGTCTTTAGCTTCCTCGTCGGCGGCCTCACCTTTTTGAAGACAATTGGAAACTTGATATTCTCACTATGGAATTGCTTAGTATTCTCACGCTTGCACAGCTCATTGGGAACAGTGGCAGTCTTGATGATCTGGATGCAAGGGAACCTGACTCGGTGACGAGAAGCCATCTCAGTGTACATCTGCTCGACAGCACCATTTAGGGTGGTATCCCTGTACTCCTTGTACATGTTATGGTACCCAGTCCTGCTCTGGTATCTCAACCATATGCCATAGTTCTTTGTCACAGTTGGCTTTTCCTCGAAGATCTCGTTGATAGCAAGAACCTGACCGTTGCTTTTCTTCACCTTCTTCAACTTCCTTAAAAAGTACCATAACTTGGACTTTGCTCGAACTTCGTTGGTAGCCCAGAGCTTCATACGATAGATCTTTGGGTGCTCATCTGTGGTGGTCGGGAGAGCTCGACCAACCACCTGATATTGGTGAAACCTAAAGCCTCCCATGTTCGCCGCAACGATGCGCCAACGCCAGAACTGGATCGCCGTCACCATATTGATGTCATAATCTTTATATTACTGAGGCCATCAGGTGGTGCAAATTGATGTTTTGAAATAAAAAAAGTTTAATATGCAGTTAAAAATACTATTTGATTTTGTAGTCAAAAACTCTGGCTGACAGACATGCAACCCTCACATGTATCAACCCCACCAAAAATGGACCCTTAGCGATCTATGTTAGTAGATGTCTAGATGGCCTCCTCTACAAACTATAGAGTTAGAAGGTTGTACTACCACACTTCAGATTCCTTATTGATAGGTGTTTTTCTCAACAATAGATAAATGGCTTCATGTGTTCCGTCGGATTGGCAAAGGGCATTTTGGGGAATAATAATACAATCGATAGAGCATGTCCCACAAAACATTTACCTCTAAAATTGTTGGTAGGATTTGATGTGCATGGAAGACCAAGACTTCGATATTGTATAGTCATTGTTAAAAACCCCTCTCTTGCCTCTTCCAAGAAAAAATTTTGTGTTTTTCTTGTGAATAATTTCTTGGGTAGCTCATCAAAGTTGTTGCCTTTGTGCTGGAGCTTTTGTCCAACTTGCAAAAGACAAACAATGAGGTCGTATATGAAGCTTCCACATCCATCCATAAAATGTTTAGAGTTTGAGTGTTCTCCTTGTATTATTGCCCTCTTTGGTGGTAGATGAAGATTGTTCATGAGCTCTCCATAATTGATTCATTTATCATGTTCATTTCAATCATCTACCAACATGCTTATTCCGTGCAAAAAATCTCATCATTCATCAATTTATTATTGTGTTCATCATCTATATAAATGGTAAGAATCAGTGTAATGATTGGATCTTTCATTAACGTTTTGGAGTTCAATCCTTATCTTCTTTGGCCAAGTCACGGCGTAGTTGGAGTTCAATCCTTATCTTATTTGGCCAAGTCATGGAGTAGTTACACTAAGATAAGTGGAATTGTAACTTATATTTGGGCCGATTGAATGCCTGAGTCAGTAAAAAGATGATCTCATGTTTTACAGTAGAAATAACATATTAATGATCCATATATATACATGCATTCCATACTTAGTATAATATGATCGAAACATTACACTAACAATGATGGAGGTGATAACTTTATGATGGAAGGAGTGATTGGAGTAAAAAGCCATTGAATCAACTTTGCACCACTTTAATCAACTAATCATATCATGAAGAGATGACAAAAGATTATGTTCCCTTCTAAAATTTTTCATAAGTATAGTATTCTAGGTTTCAATATTTATACATAGAGACATCTTGCAGTGTTATTAGTTTCAAGATTTAAGCAGACATTGGGAAACAATCATATCATTCATTGAACGAAGATTAAACTTTGTTGTGGACCATGATTAATCTAATACATGAACACTTGTTTTCCCATTATATTATCTAGGATTCAATAAAACAACATGAACCATGATTTAACATTTTCTAGAAATGAACCATTATATAAACCATTATTAGTCCATCATGTGAACTAGTTTCCAAGCATGATTGAACAATTATTTATCTATTACATGAACAAATATTCAAGAATTACATTAAATTGAACCAATACCTGAACCATTATTCAACCATTTCATGACGTGGTGTGGCATCCAACCCAGGATGTCACACAAAGGTGAGATTATTTTAAGAACAAATGACGAAGCATCATAATTAAATTTATAACCAAGATGGCATGAAAAGCACAATATATAGTTTCAACCACGAATCCACATAGAAACATATAATATGACAAATATTTCCATTTTTATAGGTAAATATACATTGTTTATCATGCATGGACACTGTCACAACCTATATATACAAACTACTAGTTTGTTGAAGTTTATAACATGATCATATATATACATGGTGAATCCAAGAGGTTTTATGTTAATAATTCCCTCTTCATGCAGGAAAACTCAACAAAAAAGGGTGTGATACATGTGATTATAAACTGCAGTCATGTAACCACATCAACTAATCAGTTGAGACAACACAAGAACACATAGAAAAGCAACTAAAGTATATGTACCATCCTCGTGTAAGCTATATTTATCCTATCCATGATAGGCATGCCCCTAATATGAATGGGTAGAACCAGGGGGTCTTGGATGACAATGAGATCTTCAAATTGTTGACCATGTCTATCAATCTCTACCAAGACAAAATTGACCACTCTCAGCACTTAGAAACCAATCAGGTTAAGATCCTCCAAAATCCTACTTATGTCTCTATGTACATCATGCAAACAATATGGGGAAGTATGACCCGAAGCACATCAACTATGAAACGGTCATCTATATCTATATAGGCTATGCTAAGGTTCTTACCATTACATACCTCTCGGGCGACTATAAGATTTCGGAAACTAGCATCAATCTATTTTTTAGAATTTAGACAAGAACTATAAGCCAACACAAACCAACCATGAGAATGTATCACCAACCCCATCCACTTATGTGTGTCGTTAAACACACAAAAATCACTAGGAAAAGTCTTAGAGTTTAACCTTCTAACCAAGTTGTCAACTTGATGCAAGCACCAAGTTAACTCGGTATAGATAAGTATCAATCCAAGGGGCAGAGGAATGGAAATGGTTGAGATTCAAACCCAATTGCAAGAACAAGAAATAAAAGTCCAAATTGAGAGTTTGTTTTAAAATTAAGAATAGAAATATAAGTGCTGAAATAATAAATAACTAACCAAAGATGGAAAGATTGGGGGCCCGAAGGATCACCACTAAAAACCATGTTTCCCATCAACAAATCAACTCCTAAGCACCAATTATCAAATCAAGACCATGTGTATTTGGTCCTTATGGAGCACAATCGCACAAGGTTCAAACATCTTGTAAGCTCATTGGTCCAAATGTATACAGATCCTCTCCCAACCTTCCAAGATGATACTATCCAAATTCATATCAAGAAACACGTGATTTCAAGCTGGTATTCAAACCCATGGATCAGGTGGTCTCATCACCATGGGATATAACGAATATGAGATTAGAAGGATGAAAAGATGATAATTGCAATAAAGAAATTACGGTTTTGTTCTTATGGGAATACACGATCATATCACCCCATAAGAGTATATTGGATAATATAAAAAATAAGAAGGAACAGAGAGAAAACATTCTTTCAAAGGGATAAGAAAACTGATTATATTGAATAAAAATGAGCTATGGGTTACTCCCCATGCCCCAGAATAAATATACTCTGACATAATGAAAATACAAAAAATGCAAACTAAAATGAGATCCAACATGATACAGGATGCGGTCTATGACTAAAAATCGGATGCCTACTCCTCAATATTGGATTCTACGACTAAAATTGGATGTACTTTCTTATGAAGTTACCCATCCATTTATAGGGGGAGGAGTAGAAAAACCCTGAAGAGGAGGAGACCAAAATATTGATGACGGTCACTGAAGAAGTTTGACCGAACACTGTGAATGAATCGGTTCACATCTTCAATCGATGGGTTCAGGTCTAGGGAGGTGTGGTTCTAAGGCAGTGGTCAAAACCCTAGAGATGGGTGGCGGCATGTCTTTGACAAAGACTTGGCCTCAAAGCAACTTGAACCAGCTGTTTGGAGTATGGAACGCTCGGTTCACATCTGAGTGTGCACAGGCCATGGAATTAGGTTAAAAACCCTAGGGCAAGGTGGCAGCGTGTTGCTTGAACATGACTTGGCCATGAAGCAATCTGAGACAGCCATTTTGAATGTGAAATGCCAGGTCAGGCTTCTATGTCGAGCATCTTGGATGTATGGAATGTTTGTTTCACTACTGGGATGGTCAATGTGGAAGAGTTGAGTAAAGGAATGAAACAACTGTTTGAGGCCCTGAGGTGTGGTGTTTCTTGTTGATGAAATGATTGTCTCATTGTATGAGTCAATAAGGTCAAGTACTGAGATGGTCAGAAATTTGTAGTGAAGGTAAAATGTGGAAAATATGAATGAGAAAGGGAGAAATTTGCATTACTGGGGAAATTAGCAAATAATTACAATTATTTCTAGAAAATGGTCAAGAGTCAGTAAACTCCTGAATAAAGTCCAAAAAGATGTGATAAAAATAGGATGAATACACATTCATCAAAATACCCCAGACTTGAATGTTTGCTTGTCCTCAAGCAAATAAAATCAAAAATAATTCTAATGTGTACTAGCAACATATCTATCCTCACCCTCATAGCATTAATTTGTTCCTTGCCTCCTTTCTTGGTCAAGCAATCCAATCTCCTAGAACCACGAAACACAAAATTCCATATTCTCTATTAAAACAAATCACATAGATTATTTCTATCTCAAAACTTTGTAAGTAGATAAGCTTTATCTCCTTTTCATTTTTACACTCCCTCATTTACTTGTAAGATTTGCACAGGAACATGGATGAATGAGGTTTGGGAGAAGATGATCCCTCCTCAATTCGACTTGGGATCTTTTTATTCATGTGTTGTAGTTACATTGATTGCATTTTTGTTGTGCACTTCGACATCTTTTGATAGTGTGCCCGTATAAAATTTACAAAGGGTATGGAATAAATTTGGGAGGGAGACAATAATTCCACCATGGACTTGGGGTTTGACATATATGATTTTCCTTTTTGTGAGATGAAGGGTGGAAGAGGAACCGCTCATGTGCTTCTTCTTGTTTTGGGGAGTTTCATTGTATTTTTCAACTTTTTCTATCACCACATTATACAAAAGATATGATAAGCTACTCAATAGTTCAAAATAGAAAAAAATTGTGTTTGATTCTTATCAATGCAATAAGGGTTGCTAATATTTCCATTGAGTAATGCTAATTTGAGATCATAGGTTACAGTGAGTTCTAATCATGACAACTTATAAAATAGTTTGCAAGGAAGATATAATACATTCAAGGAAGGGATATATTGATACAAAATGTCTATTCATCTAGCCAAATAGATAAAGGACAAATTAAAAGAAATCTTTTTTGTAAAAATATTTGAAAAGAATTATAATTAAGCTCTATAACAAACTACAAATTGCAAAAATACTAACATAGATGGGTGGAAGGAGTACGTACCACCCACCTCCACCCCAGATTGAAAAATTTGCTCATCTCAAGAAAAACTTAATTCCATGATAGAGGGAAGAGAAGTGCAACGATCACCAGGGGAATTGGTAGATCAAAGAATGCCCATCTGAATGGAATATGTATGAGGTTTGGGACCTTGATTGTTGGAGCTTAAGAGTGTACCCAATGTTAGGGTAGTTGTGGAAGCTCATTGGGGCGTTCATATGTGTTTTCGCCTCGCATTCCCGTCAATAGGATCCACATATCTTCCTTTGATGGTGAAGGAATTGTTGGAGATGGATGTGGATTGAGGGAGATCGGCAAGTGTCAGGTGGCTAACGTGTGTAGTGTCAGATGTACAAAGTTGGGTGGAGGATCTGGCTCTGATTTCCCTCCATCATGTTGACATGCATATGGGATAATTTATGTTGATATGAAAGGAACAAAAGGATTTAAATTAGCATCGGAAGCACTTTTGCTTTGCTCAAAAACCATGCAATCAACATTGGGATATGTAGGTTTCATTGTATATATAGCATGTAGCTCAAGTTCTTATATGCAAGGGGTCCCCAAGGGTGCAGGGAGGATAAAGATGGGAATATCATTCTTGCAAATAAGCAAAATGTGTGTAAACTTCTTCTAAGGGTGGTGTCTCCCCTTCTAGATCAGTTGTATTTGAAATAGTAATTGGCTACGACAGAGTGTGATGAATTGTTTTTTCATTGGGGTAGGTGGCTCATTATCCAGAATAGATATAACCACAGAGTATTGGTCATTAATAACATTTGGATTTTTGTCAATGATGGGAGGAGTTGCTAGATATTGAAGATAAGGATGACTCTCACACTGTGACTTCTCATACTCAAGTGGTAAAGCCTCTAGAAGAGAGGTTAGAATACCAATATCCTCATTGTATGTAAACTGTCACTCATTGGTTAAAGCTAATTTAGGGGAATCCAATGTATATGATGTAAACATGGGATCATCATCATCATCATCATCATCGGGAAGAACTATCTTGGGTTGCTCTAACTCCTCAGGGGGGTCTTTTGGTTGGGCCTCTAATAAAGTAGCTAACATGGCTTTTCAGTTTTCCAGTGTTGCTTGTCTGGTTTCTATTGTTGTATGTTGTTTTGTGACAATCCTTTCTAGGACTCTGATACATTCCTCTTATTGAGGTGTATATTTATTTTCACAATAAGATTCATACCCCATAAAAATTTCTTGATTACCCTCACCATACCCCCTATAATAACCTTGGTCATGGTACCCCTCATATTGATGTATGTGGCATTGATCCTCATAATGGTCCTTGATGGGTTGTGGATTGTAGTTTCCATTACATACACTAGGGTTAGAAGACTTGTCATTACAAGGTGTCACCATAATATGAGGGAACACATTTAGACAATATGGATTCTTTGACTGGGCTTCTAGCAAAGTAGTTATTAAGGTTAGGTTAGTTTCTAGTGTTTCATGTCATACTCCTGTATCTCTTCTATGGCCCTTAGTCACTTTTTTGGTTGAGGGGTATATTGGATTTCACAATTAGATTCATATTCTCCAAAAAAAATGTAGTAATCACACAATGGAAATATATGTAAATGTAGCATGGTTCTTGATAATGGCCCTTAGTAAATTGCATATTAGAATTTACATCATACCCACCAGGATGGGAGGACTCGAGATTATATAAGGTGCTACTATAATTAGGGGACACATTTAGATACTTCATTGATGTATGGTTGTAGTAATCACACAATGGAATTCATGAACCATAATGTGTTTACCACTCCATTTTAAAAGCCCCCATTTTTTGTGAGAGAATAAATTATGAAAATAAATCTAGAAGAAGCTAAAAATTATGGAAAGAACTAAAACAGGATAAGGGGTTAGTCAAACATTACAAAGAACTAAAATTTACAAAGGTAAGCTTAAGAAACTATGGAGGAAAACTAAAATTTACAAAAATAAACTAGAAACCAATACTACCAGAATAGAAACTCTACAGAAGGAGGTGATACACAGTTAGAATGGGTCTCGAAAGGCAAAAATAAATTACAAAAATATAAAAAATGAAATTATAGAACAAAATTATAGAACAATTCTAAAAGTTATACAAGTTAAAGAAATATGAACAAGATTATACAAGATATAAAAGCAATATGATTCAAAAAAACAACGCATTTTGTACCCGGTAATGGTGCCAAATTGATGTGTGTCATTGTACACTCAAAAATCACTAGGAGAAGTCCTAGAGTTTAACCTTCTAACCAGGTTGTCAACTTGATGCAAGCACCAAGTTAACTCAGTATAGATAGGCATTGATCTAAGGGACGGTGGAATAGAAATGGTTGAGATTCAAACCCAATCGCAATAACATGAAATAAAAGTCTAGATTGAGAGTTTATTTTAAAACTCAGAACAGAAATAAAAATGTTGAAATAAAAATTAACTAAGAAAAGATGGAAAGACTGGGGGTCTGGAGGATTACCACCAAAAACCATGTCTCCCTTCAACAAATTAACTTCTAAGATCCAATGATAAAATTAGGGCCATGTGGATTGTGTCCTTATAGAGCACAATCGCACAAGGGTCAAACTTCCCATAAACCCATTGGTCTTGACATTTATGGATCCTCACCCAACCGTCGAATACGCTACTATCCTAGGTCATATTAAGAAACATCTGATTTCAAATCGAAATTCAAACCCATGGATCAGGTGGTCTCATCACCATGGTCTATAACGAATATGAGATTAGAAGGACAAAAAGATGATAATTGCAATAAAGGGGATACAGTTTTGTTCTTATGGGGATATACGGTCATATCACCCCATAAGAGTATACCAGATCATCCAACAATCAAGAAGGAATGGAGAGAAAACATTCTTTCAAAGGGACAAGAGAGCTAATTATATTGAATAAAAATAAGATATGGGTTTACTCCCCATGCCCCAGAATTGATCTACTCGTACATAATGAAACTACAAGAAATGCAAACTAAAATGAGATCCAACATGGTACAAGATGTCATCTACAACTAGAAATTAGATGTGTACTACTAAAGATAGGATGCTACAACTAAAACTAGATGCCCTTTCTTTTGGAGTCCCCCCTCCTTTTATACAGGAAGGAGGGGTGGGAACCCTAGAGAGGGGGAGAACAAAAGATTAATGACGGGCCCTGAAGAAGTCTGATTGTGCATTGTGAACTGACTGGTTCACATCTTGATTTTGATCAGTAAAGGTATGGGGAGGTGTGGTTTTGAGGAAGTGCTCAAAACCCTAGAGATTGGTGATGGAGCCTCTTTGACCGTGACTTGGCATCAAAGCAACTTGAACTGACCGTTTGGAACATCAAATGCTCGGTTCGCATTTGAGTATGGGCGGGCCATGGAGTTGGGGTAAAAACCTAGGAAAAGGTGGTGGAACATTTCTTGAACATGACTTGACCGTGAAGCAATCTGAGACGGCCATTTCTCATGTGAAATGCTCGATTGGGCTTCTATGTCGAGCGTCTTGGATGTATGGAATGCATGTTTCACTATTGTAATGGTCAATGTGGTAGAGATGAGTCAAGGAATGAAATGGCCATTTGAGGTGTGAGGTGTGGTGTTTCTTGTTAATGAAATGACCATCTTGTAATATGAGCCGATCGACTCATTTACTGATATGGTCAAGAATTGTAGTGAAGGTAAAATCTACAAAATATTAATGAGAACGGTAAGAATTTACATTATTGGTCAAATTAATAAATAATTGTAATTATTTCTAGAAATGGTCAAGAGTGAGATAAACTCCTAAATGAAGATCAAAAAGATGTGCAAGAGGATGAATATGCATTCATCATCCATCCATCTCTGCACATTGTAATAGCCTTCACTAGCTTTCCTAAAAGATAAAGATTTAGATTCCTTACATCTGGTGGTTGCCACTTGACAAACTCTAATTTATGCATCATAATCCTCAGTTCATGGATAATAAGTTTCTACATTTTGGCATACGAGGTTTCCCCATCCAACCTTCTCATACATTTATCTCTACTACACACATTAATCATTTTAATGATATCTCTAAAAGTATATACATGAAAGATGGGTAGAAGGATAACTTAGTTGAAACATAACTCGTGTAGTGTCATTTGAGCAAATATATACATGGAATACCATCAAAAATAGAATTATAGAACATTGTACGAGTTAGGTTTCACTTGATAAATTTATATTTTTACTAATATGTCATGTACAACCATGCATTTAAACAACATTAACCAGTAGACTGGTATATGAATCATGCACATGAAACATTAAAGTGTGTTCAATCAAAGTGACCATTTAGAGGGGAAATTATAAAAACTAAAGGGAACCCAACCTAGGTGGACAATCCCTAAACCAAGAATTATTGGAATAGGATGAATTCACCCCGGCACCCTAGGTTCATGACCTATAGGATCAGATTGTCTTTCTCTTTACAAACAACCATACAAGGATCAAGGACTCACAAGTTTCTACTTTATAATGAAGATGTGTTCATATATTCTTATTTAAGTAAGAAACATAACGCCAAAACTCATATATAAATTATGTAAAATAAGGAAGATATAGCTAGATATCAAAAGAAACATATAAATGTATCATTATTAGAGAAACAAAGTATACTTTAGAAAAATTCAGCACAAGTTTGTACAAAAAGATATTTCACCATAGTTAAGCTGATGAACAAGCCCTAACTTGTCCCTTGGATAGCATATGTAGTTTTTGGAAAAATGTATATTTTTCTCCAACTATAAGAATTCTCTAATTCTATTACAAGCCATGTAGTTCCACCTCATCTTACTTCTTCTTGGATTCTACATATTAGAACATGTGATCAAATGTGCATCAATATATTAGAATTGCCTTGAACTCCTATGGCTTTGAACTGATCATTCTAAGACATTTATTATGTACTTGGCCTACTTGAGATGGTAGAAAACTTCACAAGGGGTTGTTTCTAATAGACATTGGGAGGACTTCATCAGTAATGAAGTTACTTGGAGGAGCGATCAGCAAGGATAAAGATTTTATTGAGGAATTGGCCTTGAGGAGGGATGCCAAGGTTGTTGACTTGATGCATATTCTTCTACAGTTGCATTTTCCACAAAGTGAGCTTCTTCTTCATTCTTATATGGGCATCTCTAAGAATATTTTTGGTTTAAGGACATGTCAACCTGTACACATGGAGAAGGTTGCAGAATGGTTCGACATAGGGCTACGAGAGTCTATTGAAGATATTGTGGTATGTGAGGGGGCTTTATTTGAGGGCTTTCAATGGCATGTGGCTTCACTTCCCATTATACCTGGTGGTATGGGACTTTATTTGGCAATTGAGGTAACTTCATAGTCTTTTGTGGCCTCTACGGGTCAATCTTGGGTGCTCCAAGATCATATTTTGTGAGGTAGTGGAATATGTGGTATGGACTCTAATTTCAACTGTGCTTTGGATTCTCTTTGTATCAACATTCCATCTTTTGATCTTAGTTGATTTGCTAATAAGGATGCCATGCCCCCTAAAGCCCAGCATGCTTTGGTGAGTGCTCTTTTTAGCAAAATTGTTAAAGACATGGAAATTAAGTTTGACATGACTATTAGACAAAAAGCTATATTCAGATGTTTGCAAGCTGATCATGCTCTAGATTTTCTTCTTGCTACTCCTATTGATGGTCTTAAACTGCTTATGTCTCCAGTAATATATCATGCTATTCTCAGATATCCTCTTATGATCCCCCTATTTCCAAACGATGAGGTATGCCCGATCTACTACAAGGCATGCTTAGGATCCTTTGGGGAGCATGTTGTTCATTGCAAGGAACTTTCGGGCTTCAAGTATAGACATGATCTTGTTAAGGATGTTCCTTATGACATACTTAGGCATGTGGGAATTTCTGCTAAGAAAGAGGCACCAGTGAACTTTCTGACTAATCCACAGGAGGGAAGATCAACTCTTAGGCCAGTAGATGTCTTGATTTTTGGATGGGTTGGGGGAAGCATGCATGTGTGGAATTAATAGGAATTTTTCCACTGGTGGGTTTGAAAGGCAGAGATTTTAGTGTTGGATAGGCTGCCCTGAAAGCTACCTTAGACAAAGTGGTTAAGCATGAGAAAGTGTGTATCGACAATCAACATGTTTTCATACCTTTTGGCTTTGACACTTTTAGGTTCTTAGCACCACAGGTTGTGGAGCTTCTCAAGAGGGTACAAAAAGTTATGCATAGCAATGTCATGACTCCTATATCTATGGATGTAGTGATCTCGGGATAGGCTTCGTAATTCAAAAGGGGCTGGCGGCACAACTTGTTTCTCGTCTGCCTTTTTCCCACTATAGTTAATGGAAATTATGTCTATAAAATAATATGAGCCTCTCCTTGTGTACACTAATACCACAGTAATCAAAAATGTGCATCCATAAATTGGAATTGATTTATTAATCAAATTAGAAGTACATAATTTCCTTATAGCCATCATCTCATGATTGGCGTCTAGAGCATATACACCAATAGTATCTTGGGATTAAGAGAGGCATTCTCTCTCCCTCTCCCATGCCCATGGCGGAGGGCGAACACTCGGGAGGGTGATAAATCAAGGCGGCAACTGGGATTCGAACTCGGGTCCCTTTGTTAGGGGACACTATGCTTGACCACTTGAGCCACTCCTTGTCGGCCACCAATAGTATCCTACTTTCACTAAATCCAATCACTCACATATCTTATACAAGTGATATAGCATGACCATCACACTTCTGTTGTGATAATGTCTTAGTCTAGGGATCAAAAGCTTGTACTTTTTTGATATCCTATACTCTTCTCGTCTCCTCATTGAACCATTTCTCATATGAGATGGTAGCATCAAAGAAGATGTTTGGAATATGTATGTCATATGGGTTCCTTGGCTAGAGAAATAGCCCCATTATTGTCATAGTAAGTTTTACTATGTCATCAATACTAAGAACAACTCTAAGTTCATCAAATGAACTTCCTGATCCATACAATTTCCTTCGTAGCATCTAATGCAACATCATATTTGTTTTTTGTTGTAGAATTAGCCATTGTCTCTAAGTTGGAACTCTTCCAATTGATAATAACACCATTGAGGAAAAGCATAGAATCATATTGTGATTAGTAATCATCCTTGTGGGTTTGGGATATTGATTGTGTACTTTACAACAAATTCTTCTTGACCTCTTCATCCTAAGTTCTTCATAATTACAAGATTTTCTATACTATAATTCAATGACTTCTACTCGAACCTTCTTGACATGCTTGTCTTACATAAGACACATGAGATGTCTAGATGTGTACATAACATTGCATACACGATAGATCCAATTCTAGAGGCATATCAAATCTTACTCATGTGGTCCCTTTTTTCCAAATATTTGGGATAGTTGTCTGTAGAAATACTTACCCCCTTAGACATGGGTAAGTTCCCTTTCCTAGACTCTTTCAAGTTGAACCATTACGCCACTTGGACAATGTATGTTCTTTGACTTAATCCAAGAATCATTCTAGATCTATCTCTATAGATCTTGATACCTAGAATATAGGTGACTTGTCCTAAGTTTTACATTGAGAAACTATTTCCCAATTGCATCTTCACCTTCTATAGAGTTGGAATATTATTTCCCATGAGTAGAATATCATCCACATACAATATGAGGAATACTACAATGCTCCCACTAACTTCTTGTAAACATAAGGTACATCTTCATTCTTGATGAGGTCAAACTCTTTGATGGGTTCATCAAAATAAAGATTCTAGCTTCTGGGTGCTTACTTCAATACATAAATTAACCTTTTTACATATTACATACTTTTTCAGCATCCTTTGGAGATCCAAAACCCTTAGGTAGTGGCATATACACTTCCTCAAGAATCTTCCTATCAAGGAATGTGGATATGACATCCGTCTACTAGATCTCATAGTCATGGTATGTTGCAATGGCAGGCATGACCCTAAGGGACTTGACCATGGAGACTAGTGAGAAAATTTCATCATAGTCAGCACCTTAAACTTGTTTGAAACATTTAGCCACTGTCACCCTTTGTATATATGGACATTTCCATCCATGTTAATCTTCTTCTTAAAGACCCAGATTCACCCAGTGGGTTTTACCCTTTCAGGTGGTTCTACCAAGGTCCATACCTTGTTGGTATACATGGAATCCATTTTGGATCTCATGGCCTCAAGGAATTCACTAGATTCTAGTTCATCCATAGCTTCCCTGTAGGTGTTTGGCTCATCTTAATCCATGACCAACACCTCACCTCACAATATTGAGTCACAAGAAATCCTAATCTCTCTAGCTCATTGAAAATACTACTAGTTTTACGAGGTTCATGTGTTTATTGAGGAGGCAGTGGTGCCACAATAACTTGTGGTGCCTCCTCATGTTCCACTTTAGGTTCATTGTCATTTTGTGTATCTTAGACTTATTTAAATTCTATTTTCTTAATATTGGTATTTCTAGATATGAAGTGCTTCTCTAAAAAGGTACCAATTCTAGAAACAAACACTTTGTTTTAGGAAGGAATATACAAAGAGTATCCTTTGGTTTCCCTAGGATACCCCACAAAATAACACTTGTCAAATGTGGGTCCTAATTTCTCAGGAAATGAAAGATTCACATAAGCTTCACAATCCCAAAAATTCAATATGTATAGGGATGCTTCTGAGTCCATACCTCATATGGTGTCTTTGGAACCAATTTAGAAGGAACACAGTTAAGTGTAAACATGGAAGTTTCTAGATAATGTCTCCAGAAGGAATTAGGAAGTTTAGATTGGCTCATCATGCACTGCACCATGTTCAATAATGTGTGACACCTTCTCTCTTAAACACCATTTTGTTGTGGCATTCTTGGTGGAGTCCATTGTAATACAATACCACACTCCTTAAGAAGGTACTCAAAATTGTGGCTCAAATATTCGCACCTCTACTTCATTCTTGAATACCTTGAACTTTTAATAGGATTCTGATTTATGTTTCATGATATACACATATCCATATCTACTAGAATCATCATTAATGTAATGAAGCATTGATACCCTCCTCTAGTTGTTGAACTAAAAGGACCACATACATTAGTATCCATGAGTACTAAAAGTTCAATCTCCTTCTTGTTGTTTCCTGTAAAAGGTACCTCTACCATCTTTCCCAACAAACATGATTTGCATGTCTCAAGATATTCAAAATCAAACGAGTCTAAATATCCACCCTTATGGAGTTTATTCTGGTTTATATGTCCCAAGTGACAATTCCAAAGATATCTTATGTTTGAGTCATGCATTTTAAGCAATTTGGTATTTACGTTATGTACATGTGTCTTATGATCCAATCATAAGACATTAAGAAATGTCATACAGGGAGTCATCCAAGTAAAGTGAACAACAATTTCCATTTACTCTTCCTTGTCCAAACAAGAACTCAACGGTGTACAAGTAACAACAATTCTTTAATTCTATTACATTCCCGATTTGTTAAGATAAAATGTGTGTGCTTATACTTACCACTTTGGATCACACATATTCCTTCTCTAAGTATATTATCTTTCATTAGTGTAAACTCACATGTCATCTGATACACATGCTTAAGAAAAGGTTGAATTTATCTCAATAATGTAACTAGCTGATGTGGAGATCTCTTTGTCCTTATAACTCTCATTTCCTCTAGGTAAGATGGGAATCATCCAATGTCCAACATCAATGAAGTTTCCTTATGTGTTCATAATATCCTTTCCTTCTTTTGAAAAGGATTTGACTTGAATTTTACTTATGTCCCTCGTAGTGTTAACATTTCTAGTTATACCCCAACTTGTCATTTTGACCTTCAAAATAGATGTGGCTATAAACTATAAGTTTTTGTGTCAGTTGTTCATAGCATTATGAGACATGCCAACAATTATCTAAGTACACGATTCATGATGATTGGTTATATGATATTTGCAACATTTGTATATTCAAGTCCATGGTCAACTTTTGGCCAAGGGAAGTCAAGTATGTGCTAAGTCCCCCACATACTCAACTCATTTGAGTATATGTGGATCTAGTGGACTCATGAGAGAAACATGTTCTAATACATTGAGATCACACTATAGCTTATCTTGATAACACTTCTCAAGTTCATGTGCTAATCCACGAAACTTGTCTCATCAAGCATGCATTCTCATAGACTAATCACAACGACAAGTGGTGCATGTTTTGTTCTATAATATTACAGGAATTTAAACTTTTATTTGAAACTTTCTGATTTAGTTAGTCCTTTAATTAAATGTTTACTCCTACTATTTTCTTTGAACTCATAGCCCTCACTATTAATCTAAAAAGTTACAGCAAACAACTTTCTAGTGGGCCAAGGTCCATATTTCATTGAATCATGTGTCAACTTTGGTTGACTTCTCAGAACCTGATTATTTCAGTAGGAAAATTTTGCTAATTGCATCTCATGCAACCCTTGGAATGAAGAGGAACAACCATTGTTAAATTCGATCATATGGAGCACATGTTTGCATGCCTCTAGGTGCTTAATCCTATTAAGGTTATCTAGTTAAGATGACTCCAATCACCGTTACCGATAAGACGGTGTACCCTGCTTTAGTAGACCCACACGTTTACCCTACATTTCACCAAGATGGATAATGCACCTCACTTCGGCGAGCCACATAAATCAATCGAGGCCTTGATGTATATACCATGTTGTATGACATCTTAATCTTAATATTTAATGAGGGATTTTGTATAATACATATACATATCCAACCACCACATATGCATATATTAGATATCGCATATGTAAACAAGCACTGCAAGTGATAAAATTAAATGCAATGATTATGACCTCCTAGCACAATATTTCCAAGACAATTGAAGATTGAGCTCGTCTAAGGTTTCCTACATCACATGCATAAACAAAAGATTTTAAATCCTCTTGGATTCTTTATTCATGAGTGGCCACCATGGACGATCCATCGATCTTGATGATTATTTTGCATTCATCCTTATTCATGTACGCCATGTTGGATATCCTATATCCTATACTACCCTAAAACTATTACATCATATGCAAGAGAAACCTCAACTTACATTCAATGGGAATAAGTTGGGAAGCCATATATTTGGAATCACCAGAGAAGGTACAATATGAAATCCATATTAAGAATTACAAACAATGAACCACATGTAACAAAATAAATCACAATCAGGGTTTGGCCATAATCATGCATCAACACCAAATAAAATCATTTTCAAGTTTCACTTTGAATTTGCATATATATACATATATGTTATCATATATATGACGATTGTGATACTAATTGAGGCATTCCCATTAATCATATTTGCACATTAATCAATTTCACATGCTAACATTATCCAATGATAAAAACAAGATTCTAACTAAAAAAATCAATAAAGAGCATTGGATGTAGCTTTGATACCACTGTAGGAATCTTAGGAGTGCAAAACGCAAAGGAATAAAATGTTTTCTGAGAATCCTTCAAGCAGGATCCATCTAATGCAACAAAACTAGATTAGGGTTTACAAGTTTATACCCTATTGTGGAATAGGTTCCGACAATTCAACATGTAATGTTCAGTGTAGATCTAGACCTCCCAATCTATGTCTCCTTTGAATCTTGTGGGATCAGCAATACAAACTCTTTTTTGGGGTTTCTGGCACTCTAGGAGTTGACTCAAGATGCATGTAGAAAACTATTTTTGAGTGTTGAATCATAGCAATCTATTGGTGACTGTCAGTGGCCGATTGTGGGATTCTATTGGTGATTTGCATACATCCAAGAAGTGACCCCAATTCAACTCAGGCAGGTTTCATTGTCCCTCCATGCACACGTGCGGCAGATTTGGCCAATATTCCACCTCAAGATGCATGCACTAGCTAGCATATCATCATGCTTTGTCATGGAGTTTTCCTCCTAAATTTGTGTTTCTATCAGATCTCTTCATTCTGTTATCCACACCTGTAGTGGATTTCACTATTCCACCATCACCTTGATATTGGGTGTCATTGATGAAGATCTTTGTCTAAAATGAACCCATTGTGAAAACTCTCTCCACAATATCCACATGAGTGCTCAAAGAAGCCTAGAATTTTTAGTCTCCACCTCTCCTACTTTATCTCTTTAATTTTCTCTTAGGCTTTCTCAAACCTTGGATGAAACAATGAGAAGATCTGAGTGTGTGCCCTAAAGGCCTCCTCTCATATCAAATATATAGAGGAGTCGAGAGATAGGGTTTCTTGAACCATGTTTGTCTAAGTTGTGGACTCTGCGGCTTATGGAAAATTATTTCTTAAGTCTGGTTCCATGTTTTATTTAGGTCCTTAAAACTTACTTTTATGTCCATGGCTTTACTATAAAAATAACAATAAGGTCCAATTCAGCCTCTCTTTAAGCTATCTCTATGTGTGTGAACTTGTAGACATTGTACTATGTTGGCAATGGATTAACTAATCAATATTAAAATACATAAGCAATAAGTGGGGTCAAAAAACACATCATTGCTACCCAAGTAGTAGGATTAGTCGGACAAGACTAAACCATCAACTACTAGTGTTACCATGTTGTATAATCCTTTCGTCACATATATACAGATTGAACTAGAGGCACAGACACATCATCCTCGTTACATTCAATCTAAGTTCCTTGATATCCAAGTAGACTACAAAGATACATATGAGCTCAGTATATCATATATTTACTCACATGAGAATAGCCATGCATTTCTCTAGTCTCACTTATCAAGAATCCCTAGATATTGCTCCTATTATATGGGAGGGCCAAATTCCTTCTACATCACAATGTGTAGCATAATTCTCATCGCACCCAGCCACTACCTTTATGGAAACCTTCTTCAATATCATGTTGGGCAGTGCCAAAGCATGACAACTGTCATATCATCATTGTAGTCACTTCAAGTCAAAGGACCACAACACCAATTTTGCATTTGAGAGTTGATTATGATTCTCCTATAATGGCCCATGAATCACTCTCGAGGTGAGTCTGTCCAGTACACTTTCTTTAACAAGTACCTATGTGTCTGACTTGGTATCCAATGTCTATGGCCGATGAGACATGATCATCGGTCACCAAGCATACTAGTCTCACATGTATCATTGTTTTCCAATCCTCAACAATACGTGATTAGGGACATTTAAGAATATTGTTTTTAGCATGCATTTGGATCTCATGTCCAAGTCACATACTTGAAGTCCTATGGCTTTGAACCAATCATTCTAATGACATTTATTATGTACATTAATATCACAGTAATCAAATATATGCATCAATAAATTGGAATTGCCTTTATTAATCATATCAAAAGTACATAATATCCCTATAGACATCATCTAATGATTGGATTCTAAGTCATATACACCAACAATGAGTCTAGTCGTTCATACTAGTATTCCAACTCTATATTGTATAGTTGTTGTTAGTTCTAGTATTGCAACTTATGAGTGCTTTGATATTGGAGTAGCACGATAGTAAACTTTAAAACAACAAAGTGAATTCTCTTTGATAATCCATATGTGATACATAATAATAGTACATATTGAACTTTATAAATTAATATAGTTATATCTAATTACCAGTACTAAGGAAACACATCAAGAGAGTATGATAAGTTTGAAAATGGTTCACTTTTTTCTCTCTTTACTACTAATTTACTGTGATATAAGAAAATATTTCCCTGTCACGAATGGATTTATTTTAAACTTTTTGTGATTATAATAGAAACAAAGGACTCAATATTGAAGTCACTATTCAGATAAGACATATAAGAGTAAGTGAAAAAAATCAAAATTTAAGAGACCTTGAATATACTTTTTCTATATATTTATGTTTCAAGGATGAAACCTTTTATTAAGGTCAGATTGTAATGACCAAATTTCATCTTAACCATCTAATTATTGTTTACTTGGATGATTACATGCTTAATTATTGTGATCATTGATTAAATCTTATTAATAATAAGAGTCTAATTACAAATTTTTTGGAAAAATATAGTGCTTAAATATTATTGATCTTGTGCTCTATAACATGTCAAATAAAGGACAAAGATACCTAGACATTAAATTTAAGCCAAAAGGGATGTACATGAGAACAAAATTGGAGTCTAGATCTAGCTAAGTGTTTGGCAGTTGAATTGGTTGTGACATTAAGTTTTCTAGGGATATGTTGAAGCTGGATTTAACCATTGTGGCCACCTAGTTTGGTGAACCTACGATGGGAGGGTTGAAAGCACCCCACAGGAGGAGTGTTTCCTTGTAGTATGGAACATGATTTCTTTGAGTCCAAAAGGATGATGAAGCTTGTCCATTATTTCAATTTGTATAAACTAGATCAACACTTGACTTTTATAGGTGCAAGTCATTCAAGAAAAATCCCAGGCAAACTTATTGTATCAATGCATGTTGTTATCTTTCATTGACTCTTTTTTCTCGTTCAAAATAAGGAGCCAAGCCCATTGCACCTTTACACTCTCTTTATGTCCCATCTCATCCCCTTTTTCCCATATCTTCTTTCTATCATTGTCAATAGAATCTTTTTGACAATCTCAATCCCTACTGCTTCCTTGTCTTGGTGTATCCTTGGTCCTTGGAGATCTTCTCATATGATGGTCATGTTTGCTTGGGCAAAGGAAATTGATAGTCATATTTTGTTTCTTGTAGTGTGATCCTCATTATTTCTGCTTTCCCCCATGTCAGTGACATCCTACCTCAATTAAAGCTCGCTTAGGGTCTGGAATCTGGACCATGGTGGCGAGTCACTTAATCTAGTGTTGCCTCCCATACCTCAACCTACTTTATCTTTTTTTTAATTGGATCTAGGGGTCCAACCCCATATCCCTTCTCGAAGAGATGGTCATCTGTGCTCCACAGCTACTGGTATCATCACCCTACAAAGAGGGGGAATCGATCGACGATGTAAGTCATTCAACCCAACCTCAGACTCATTCCTATCTCCATCTCGGTCACGGGGCTTGTTACGCAATTACTTCTTCTTCCTCTAGACCCGGGGAATTTCTCTCTCTTACTTGCCATTCTCCTTCGGGTGAGTCTTTCTTGAAGATGAAGAATTAGATAAGATGAGATGTTGTTCACAGTGTTCTCTCGATCACCACTAGAGAAGTAGATCCACAACTAGAAGTAGGGATTCAGGAAGACAACCCAAGCTAGAGAAGCATTTCTTTTTTCTTTCCTTTATCAATATGTTGTCAATCCTTTCTTCTACCTCAAGAGATTGAACACAGACATCGATTAAATATGGTTTCATCTCCCAGTGGTCAGCAAACAACACCCCCCCCAGTTAGGTGGTGCAACCTTGTCCAAATGGCTGCTCCATCATGCGGGATGATGTTGACGCTACAAGTACAAGTCCTTGAGTTTTGATGCCCTTCTTGGATTTGAATATTTCTTCTTCCTTCCTAGGAGCTCATCTTTCTCTAGCCTCACCAGGATGTGGTTGTGTACAGCAATTGAGAATCAAACCAATGGAATTAATGGAAATGATGTTGACAGAGAAGATCATGAAAGTGATGTATTATGTGCCCAGGGAGGTTCAGTCTACCTTGATTCAGTAATGGAGAATGTGATCTCCTAAACCCACTGTCATGAATCACTCCTTCCTTTAGTGTGAATGGATTTCAAGATAACAAGTCACTACCCAGGGTGGCAGTGAAGCAAACTTGCCATTATCCCAAATGGCTAAGAAGTGAGTGAGTCTTCAAAAGTCTTGATATTCACCATATAGCTAGGTAATGAAGATGAATGAATTTGCTCAAGCAAAGTGATATGACTCATTGAGCAGAGTTTTCGGTACTTGAAGGCCGACAAAGGTGGATTTATTTTCTTTTCTCTATGAGTCATTCATATTGTCAAGTCTAATTTTTTCCTTCTTTATGTATTTTAGTTTTGAACCCCTCTTCTCTCTCAGGTCTTGTCTCGAAGAGTCAGACTGCATCTATAGTCAAAAGTCGAGTATGGTCAAATCATATCTCAATGTCAGTTGTTTGACCGATCTCCATGGCTTTGATGATAGATTGCATTTCAACTTCCATGACAGAGGAAGACTTGGAAGGATAACCTATGAAGAGCACATTGGAACCATTGTCACCAGACAGAGTGAATACCAATGTCTGACCAGTTGGATTTTTGGTGAAATGAGGCATCCATAAAGATCACATGTCCATTAAGAGGTGGGGCTGTGAAGGGTGAACTATGTTGTCAACTAAGCAATGTTGTATTGAAAATACTGGTAATGGACATGTAATGTTCTTTAATGAACTTCACATGGATTGATATTTGAATCTTGATAGTCATGGATCTCCTTGTTTCTTTTGATCCATATGTGTCAACAAGCGACTGCATGGAGGGCTGAATCAGCAGATGCAGTAGGAGGTCGGGTGCAATACTCTATCTAGTCAGACTCACTGAAGGAGTATTTATCTAACTTGCTTGTAATATGAGACCATATAGCTTTGTTATCAACACATTCTCTTAGAGCATGAAAAATAAAATTAGGGGACTTATTACATATAGGAAGGACATCAACGTCTTTCAACATTTGTAAGAAGAGCTTTGTGTTGTAGTAACTAGAGAAATATTTGAGTACTTTTAGGTAGCTTAGCTTCCCAAATATGCTTCAGGTAGAAGTGATCTAATTATGATGTTTTAAACCTAATAAGAAACTTTAAGCATGTTTTTATTTTGCAAAACTAGGGTTTGAGAATTGTAAGCCCTAGTTGGTCAATATTAGGATTTGGATAGTGTACCAATACAAAATTTGATAAGTATATCAATGTAGTAAATGAATTTTATTATTTTACATGTAACTCTAATTACTTTAAAATTTGGAATTAGTTTGCAAAACTAAAATTTGAGTGTTCTTGAAAACTGTCAGAAGTTTTTAGTGTTTTATGGGTTTTTTGGTGGGCCGAAAATCCACACTGGAAAAACTCATCTGACCATGTATTCAGGATGAAATATAGTTGTCTGATGTTTGATTTATAATAATGTGTTGGATTATCCAATTGGGATTAAATGTTAGTTGTATCTCAGAAACTCCATTTAAGATAACTATTAGATTTTTATAATTTTGTAGCATCTAATACCACATGAGAATCCTTCATCATTATAGATATTCACCAAGAACAATCTCAGTCGATGACAAGTTCTATCCAAATAAAAAATGCAATGGAGGGTTTGTTTGCATTTGTAACAAGCATATCAATTGATCTATATCTCTAACCTAGAACCATAGTATCTCACGAAGTCCTTGAATTGACCAGAGTCAAAAAATTCTTGACTGAGAAGGAGAGTTGGGGTTTTTGAAGGAGAAAGAGGTGGAGATGATGATCTAGGATTTTATCTTCCTAGAGTTGATGAAATCAAAGTTTTTCAATCAGAAGGAAGAAGAAATTGATGATTTGCTTAAAGTTTGATTTACGTTAGGAATAGGCTTAAAAATGTAAGTTGTTTTACACCTGAGATGAGTGGGTAATTCCATTTAATTGTAGATTAAATTAAACTGGATTGAATCCACTAAGATCTTTAGTTTTTTTGTATAAGTGAAAATATGCCCTAAATTTCCTTTTCAGTTCTAGATTTTACAAGATGATTTAGAAATGGATTATTTCCTAATGTCATGGAATTTAGATGATGATATCATACTATAAATGGAAACAAATCATCTAGAACATGATTCCTAAATTTTTTATAGATTAGAAGAAAACACTAAACCCTAGGGATTCTGGTTATTTCTAAATCTGTAGTATATAGATGAGTAAAGGACATGACTGTTTTTTATCTCATTATGTATTATTTAATTGTTTTAATGGGATGTTTACTAAAAATACACCAATTTTAGTTAGGGATTTACTTGAAGTGTCAATCTTGTTTGATATCTCCTTAAGGAGGGTGAAGCCATAGATGAATGACAACTTGGGAGTTTTGTGAATATACAGAATGGAAGTCAGTAAAAATAAATTCATTTGAATATTTTAATTTTATTTAATCAATTTATTCTTGATGCATGATATTTCAGTGAATGGTATAGAAACCCTAATTCAGCTTCATATCAGGATTCCATATACATGTTTAGTTGTATGTGAGCTAGTAGAGCTAGTCTTCTTATCAGTTAAGTCTTATGTTGTAGTAAAATCCTTCTATGTGAGTTATGGCTAAATGTGGATGAGGCAAAAGAAACGCAAAGAATAGGGTAATTAGTAAATCAAGAACTTTTAGTCCAATGTTTCTCAGTATGATAATTGGAGTAGCTCAGCAGCCTAGGCTATAGCAGTGATTTCAAAAAAATCTATGAAAAGAACTTATTACATGGTTAAGATAAGAATTTTTTATTATATGATTGAATACTAAAATTAAATAGTGAATTAGAAATTTGATTCCTTGAATGTCATATATTCCCTACGGAGGTTTGCACCGTAGTGGAGGAAATGGTGTGCCCACTAGTAGTGTTCAGGAGAAGAAATACAAGCATGTATGAGGGGTCTGAGCAGTTAATCCCAGTATGGAAGACCTCCTAAATCATAGTAGGGGTAACTTAAATTAACCAAAAATATAGTGTTACCCAGTGGTACCCAACATTAACTGGAGATTCTACTACTACCAAGTTTAGTAGAGCGAAGTTAGGTACCCAACATTTTTCAGAGATCCCAATGGTACCCAGTTTACTTACTAATCAATGAGTCACCCCTTATGGAACCACTGGATTAGATAATTTTATCCATAGTGTTTTTTGAATCTCTGCCTGAGTACCCAGTTTTAGAGAGTCTAGTATCTCCAGCCAACTATTTAGCCGTCAAGGCCATATGTGGTAAGGTCCGGTGTAGATCAGGTAGCTACTTAGCAGACTTAGAGTCATGGGGTCTACTCTAAGTCTTCTACGGTGAGTTCATATCTTTTTGTGATTCATTCACATGTCATGATACACTTCATGTGGGTTCAGGGTATAATAAGATGAATAAGAGATAAATCAAGAATGTTGAGTTAGTTATTTACTCTTTCTAGTCATCCACGCTAACATATCATTATGATAATAATCAAGTTTATTCAGTTATTCATTTACTCTTATAGTTATCTAGAAAATTGTGCTATTTGTATGCTTCCAAATGAGTAGTTTTTCTAAAGCATGTTACTATTCTACTTTAAATTCAGATTCTCAAGAATATTAATCTTTATATTAAACTATATTAAACTACTTCATAGAAGTAGTCATTCACTGGGCGAGTATCTCACATTTCTACTCACAAATTTTTAGGTACATCCTCATCTTATGGAAATATGATTGTATATTAGAAATTTTAGTCATTAGTCAAATGTTGGAGATGTTCATATATGTGGCTCCTATCACTCTTGGTTCAGATATGAATGGCGATGTAATAATGTTTCTTCATGATAGTGTTTGTATTTAATAGTCAAGTCAACGATCATGTAACATTAAGAGATTGTAAAGATAATTTATTCTATTATTGTATGTTTTCAATCAGGTCCAAGAAGAAAGGTTTCTTTCTTATACAAGTTGAATCATTGTGTTGTATTTCATATAGGGTTCGGTTTACATAAAGGAAAGAACAAAAAGTTCATAGTGGTCTTTTAGTTTTCCTTAGAACTCATTTTATACCCTATTTCATGATCTATCAGTGATTGTGGAATCTGGAGATGTGGCAAGAAATTATTCCAATCTTGTAAATCTTGTTCAATATTAATATATACTCGATTCCAAGCCCTACATAGGTAAGCACTACTTTTTGGCCTTGTTTGGTAAGCGCCACTTCAAGCCTAGTAATGTGGACACCAGCCACACAAAAATAAGGCTACCCCAAATCAAAATGTCAATCAAACACTAATTAGTCATCATAAACAAATTACACATTATAACCTGAATAAAATTCTAAACATGTCTAAAGGAATAGTAGTAAAAAGGACCAAACTTTTTGTGTATTCATAGTTTGGTAACTTTATATCTTTTTTTACTACTATCACACATGTATACAAGTTATGTGTTTGACATAATTGCAACATGTTCAACTATACAAGGCATCACTAGTACAGAAATGGTCTGTAGCGTCGGATTTTTTAAGCCTACAGCGTCACTTTATAATCGACGCCTAAGTGGTCGTCGCTATAGAGTTTTCTCTATAGCGTCAGTTTATTTGACCAAATAAAACCGACCTTACAGAGTAAACACCGACGCAAAACACCGACCCAGGGGAGAATTTGCTCTACAGAATTTGCTCTATAGCGTCCGTTATTCCAAAAAAACTGACCCTGTAACGATCTCGGTCGACAATTTTCTCGACCGATATCGTTTACAGGGTCGGTTTCTTTGGAATAACCGATCCTAAAAATTGAATGACCACTTCAGTGTGATCCTCGGTCGAGAAAATTTTTGACCGAAATATTTTCGTTCGACAATTTTCTCGACCAAGAAAGTTTTACACGGTCGGTTTTTTGGAATAACCGACCCTAAAGATTGAATTACCACTTCAGTGTGATCCTCGGTCGAGAACATTTTTGACCGAAAATATTTCATTCGACAATTTTCTCGACCGAGAGAGTGTTACAGGGTCGGTTTTCTTGGAATAACCGACCCTAAAGATTGAATAAAAGACTTCAGAGTAATCCTCAGTCGACAAATTTCTCGACTGAGGATTACTCTGAAGTCTTTTATTCAATCTTTAGGGTCGGTTATTCCAAAAAAATCGACCCTGTAAAACTCTCTCGGTCGAGAAAATTGTTGACCGAAATATTTTCGGTCGAAAATTTTGTCGACCGAGGATCACACTGAAGTGGTCATTCAATTTTTAGGGTCGGTTATTTAAAAAACCGACGCTAGAAGTTATGATTTTTTTAAAAAATTTCTGTAGAAAATGAAATAGAACAGAAGAACAAGAAGATTCATATATTCTGGGAGAGGGGAGCATTGATGCTCAACCGTCACCATTCAAAACCACACATTCATGACAAAAATGATTCATAATCACATAAAAATTTACAAAATGATAGATTTCAAGTCTGAGATGATATTAATCAGATACAAAAGTAAATATGAAAGGGCCACATACATAAATGGAGCTGACATATTTAATCCAATGCTATATTGACTTCATTTAGAAAAGAATCTGACCACTCTTCTCGGAATTCATTCAAGTCCACAAGGGTGTAAGGCTGAGTTGTAAAGATCTGTAATAGAAAATGCACATGCTAATATTTTATAAAATGACTACAATCACTTGTAAATTTATGATGTTATTCTTTATTACCTGACTTATAGTCTGAATGTCATGTGATGCTTGTTTGAAAATAGCTTGCATATATTTCATTACATAGTAGCCACAAGCCCAGTCATTATTTTGCATAGGACACTACAAAGAACGAATTATACTTAATGTTAGTAAACTACTATAAACAGCAGTTGAGATAACACTATAAGAGTTAACATATTAGAATTGAAAATTAATACATATAAGACTAAGCAGTTGTCAAAGTAGCTACCTTGACATTTTTCAACGTCAATGTATTTAATTTTGTTGGTATTTGTCCTCCAGCATCACGAAAAGCCTTTATACCCCTATCAATTATATAATAGTTGGTAAAATAAAAATTCTAAATAGAAATATCATGTTGAAGCACTGACTAAATTTATACTTACTCCATAGCTGGAAATTTCAGTTTGTGACTCCTTGTTGTTTTACCCATTGGGTCAAGATAATAAAGAGTCATCAATTTAGGGGCAATCACCACTAATTCCCAATGTCTACCTCTGAGTAAGAATAAAAAAACATTAAAATAAATAATTTTATTCATTATTAAAATTATATTGAATAATAATACTTACTGCACGTTAAAAGGAATTAGGATAATTTCCTTCCCTTCACTAGAAAAATATTTGAATGCAGTAGAGAAGTACTCATTCACATCCTCAAAATTTATCTCCACTTGACTAGTGATTGAAGGAACTAAGAATCCAACATTCTTTATATCAAAGTTTGTGATCTCAGTATATAAATGGCTGTAAAACATTTGTAATTATTTCCATATATATAGAACTAAGCTAAAAATGTGTATTGCAATTTGATATATATATTGATAGATTATTACCTTATCCATACTTCTATTACCGAAGTATTTAGCCAATCATACTGGAACAACTCTATAATATCATCAAGAAAAATTAAATTCTCAAAATCCCTCCCAACTGCATCTTCTGTTAAATTGACCAACATTTGTAATCCTGATCTTTAGTTGGCTAAGTATCGACACAAACATTTACATTTGCTTCCCAGTTTGTCGAATGTAGCTTCAGGAATGAAAGATGGCTTGGGCATAGGAGGATGACTAGTAGAACTTTTACTTTTTGGTTTACAAACATGTTAATTAAATTACATACTTATATTACACGAGTTCATATATGCAGTCAAATATGAAAAATATGGTAGAAATAAGGTATACCTTGTCATTGATAACCAAGTGTCTAGGCCAACCCACCATAGCACCCTCAGCTTCTTCAACTGTACTATATTCAAGATTAGGTATGGGTAGTGGTTTGTCCCCCATTCCGTCATACACAAGATGGATGGACACACGACAAATGTCATCAGTAATTTGTTGGCAATGCAATGTACCACCAAGGTTGTACACATTGCCCTCTGCCACAACATTATATTATGGAACCTCCAATGCAAGTTTACAGTTCATACCAACCTAGATTGAAATAATATAAGTTATATAAGAAATAGTAGAACAGATACATGTTACAACTATATATATTATCATATATTTATCATACTAACACAACATATAGAACAAAAACTTACTGCAGATTGTTGTGGTGGGTCATCGGGAGTGCTCCCATGACCTTCTACAACTGGAGCATGGGCTTGTACCTCATCACTTGAGAGACGCGCAGTATGAATAGGTTGAGAAGGTTGAGTAGGCTGAAATGAAGACATTATTTCTTTTACTTTCTGCGCTACTAGTGCTTCAAGATACTCTTGTGTAAGACCTCCTACACGACCTCTTTTAGATTGTGAAGGAACAAAATAAGACTTGAATCCTATGTCAGCTCCTAATCCCCTAACATGGCCAGGATGCTCCTTCGTACCAAGAGCAACTGCTAGTTCATCCATGTAGCTAGTTAGGATGAACTTTCCTTCCTTCCTTTGCTCGTGGAGATCAATCTATTCATAGTTAATAAAAATATTAAATCACAATATCAATTAGATATAAATACTTAGTTGGGATAAACCTACCATATTTTGTGCCACCTACTTAGTTGCAAGGTTGACAATTTCACCTGCTCGATTCTTTCTAGCATCAATCCATATCATGTGTCAGGGTGGTCGCTCAACTTGAGTTGTACTAGATTCTTCTCCAGAAGAGGATTGCTTCTCTTATAGTTGGCAGCGGAAGGCATAACCACCGGGCCCCAAGCGATGGTCATGCACATGTTTAGCCCGTCTTTCCTTTTGAGCCTGGTGAATAGCCTGATCATTTAAAATGAGGTATTGCAATTCAGACTTGGCAAACATGTATAAAAAGATCCACCTCCTTAATTGTATAAAATTAAATATTCATACAATACATCACAATCTTTATTACCTGAAACTCTTCCGATCTCCTAGCTGCAACAAATCTTTCCCACACCTCAAGATCTATAAAAATATATACATATGTAGCTTTCTTCTTTTGTTTAGGATTATTTATAAATTCCCTTATAAGATATGTCTTAAAACCCCTCCATCGTACACCACAACGTTGTAGCACTCTTTTCTTGTGATCTTTTTCATTTAGATGAAAAACACCCTATACATACAAAAGAAGCAATTAATAATGTTGTTTTGAAAAGGAATTAATTCCAAGCAAACTAAATTAGAATCAATAGATAAAAAACATATTAAAATAATATCACTTCCACTCACAGATATATCTTTCCATATGAGGTCTTTTTTGGCATTAGGAACACCATGCCAATTTTCTATATCTATTGACACCTTACTGCGCGCGGTTGCCCCTACGTAATGCTTGAAAGCACTAGCATGTTCCCCAACAGGTGCTCATGTCATATCAAACTGGACTGGCAATTTATCCCCTTTAGCCCTGAGCTCCTACAGCCTACGCATCAATGTAGGACCTCTACTTTTCTTAGCATCACCGCTATCATCCTCATGGTGCTCATACTCAGAATGTTCATCTTCACTCGCCATTTTAGAACCTACAAGTATACATGATAAAAAAAATAAGTGATAATAAAAGCACAAGTGATAAGGTATACATGATAATAAAATAAATAATTCAAAGAATACATGCCTTTAGTATTGGTTGAGTTGTTAGTCAAGGAAAATTCCTTCAGCATGGTCTTGACGTTTATAATATTCATCGGTGTTATCTTCAACATTTACACTTGGCAAACCAACTGAGAATGGACTGGAATCATCATACTTTTCATAGTATTCTTCTTCATTTATAGGATCTACAGTAAACTGTCTTTTTCCATTAAGAACGACAGACCAATTTTTATTTGTCGGGTCATCAATATAGAATACTTGTTTTGCTTGGTCTTCCATGATGAATGGCTCATCTTTGAAACCAATCTTTTCAAAATTCACCAATTTGAAACCCAACTCATCCACTAAAACTCTTTTGTTGTTGTCAACCCAATTACACCTAAATATAGGAACTCGAAAATTTGTATAGTCCATTTCCCATATGTCCTCAATGACGCCGTAATATGACATCTCAGCTTCGTGTGGTCTTTTATCTTTGGCACTAGCAAAATACAATGAACAAGCTTTAACAGTGACCCCACTATTTTGAACTACACTACTTTCATCTTGACGCTTTGTGTAGTATGAAAATCTGTTAATGTCATAACCTTCATATGACATGACATCCATTTTTTGCTTAAAGGCAAGCCATTTTATGTTCTCAGCAACATTATTTGGTGATTCAGATAGTTGATTAAATACTTTCTCTTCAAACCACCTAATAAATATTCGATTATGCTCTCTTGCAAGCCACATTGAACTGGATCGCGGATGATTTCTCTTGATAAGATCATTATATTCTGTGATGTAGCTACTAACTTCATCGATGTTGTGTAAAATATACAAATGCGCTTGTTCCCACAACTCATGACTGATTCCTTTCACTCGTCCTCCCAGAGTTCCTTTGCCACAATAAGATCCAGTATGATGGGAATTTTTTTGATCGCTACAAGTTTCATTGTAATTCAAAAAATCATTACAAAAGTCCATCACCTCCCTAGCCACGTAACCCTCAATAATACTCCCTTCAGGACGATAACGATTCTGAACATCACCTTTAAAAACACTCATGTACCGTTCAAATGGATACATCCAGTGTAAGAAAATTGGACCCAACATCTTCACCTCCCTTGTAATATGTACTACAAGATGAACCATGATATTAAAAAATGAAGGAGGAAAGTACATTTCAAGCTGACACATGGTAACAATTACATCTTTCTGTAATTTATCGAGAGTATCAGGATGTATCACTTTGTTGCATATTTCATTAAAGAAGAAACAGAGTCTTGTGATTGCAAACCTTACATGCTTCGGAAATATAGATCGAATAGCCACAGGTAAAATTTGTTGCATTAAGGTGTGACAATCGTGAGATTTGAGACCTATCAGTTTCAGATCCTTCATTGATACCAATCTACGAATATTAGAAGAGTATCCTTGTGGAACCTTAATATTATACAAGCACTCAAAGAAAGTATTTTTCTCTTTCTTTGACAAAGTGTAACAAGCCGGTGGCAAATATGTGCGGCGACCCCTGATCTCCACTGATAATTCTTTTCTAATACCCATTAATTCTAAATCTTTTCTAGATTTGATGCCATCTTTAGTCTTTCCTGATGCCATCAATATCATTTCCAGGTTGCTTGGGCCCTGATATCAATATTGACAACATCACATACTTATTTTTCATACACAACCAAGGAGGAAGATTGTATATAACAATCATAACAGGCCACATGTTATGTTGGCTGCTTAATGTACCATAGGGATTCATTCCATCTGTACAGAGCCCAAGTCTTAGGTTTCTTGGTTCTTTACCAAATTGAGGGTATAATAAATCAATTTTCTTCCATTGTGGTGAATCAAATGCATGTCGTAGGATGCCATCATCATTGACCTTTAACTCCCCATGCCAAGACAAATTTTGCACATCTTCTGTATTAGCAAATAAGCATTGAAATCGTGGTATTATTGGTAGATACCACATCACCTTGGCAGGAGAGTCATTTTTAGCCTTAGCTGAATTTGTAGTCTTATACCTTGACGCATCACGTTTTGGACAATTTATCAAATTACTATAGTCCTTCTGAAATAACACACAATCATTTGGACATGCATGAATCTTCTTAGCCTCCATTCCCATTGGGCACATTATTTTCTTTGCTTGATATGTTGAAATTGGAAGCTTGTTGCCTTCAGGAAGAATTTCCTTTAACAAAGACAACAGTGAAGTGAAACTCTTATCGCTCCAACGATTTTGAGCTTTAAGAGTATATAATCGCATCACAGTACTCAACCTCGTGAACTTAGTACAACCCTTATATAATGGTTTTTCAGCATCATGGAAAATGTTTGCAAATAAAGAAGGTGGATCAATGACATTGTCCCGACAACTACGTAGCATCTCATCAACCATATCATCCTGAATCGGTTCATCATTAACATTATCATCATTATCTATATCTTCTATGCCACAACTATTAGTATCGACATTTTCTGATCCATAATTCAATTTCTCTCCATGCCAATACCATTCATTATAACCTTGTATGATCCCATTGCATATGACATGATTCTTAATTTCCTCACCAGTATCAACTTTCAAATTGTTACAACAATTTCTACATGGACAATATAGCCTATCTGTAGGTAGTTTCCTATGTTCCTCAGTAAATCTGATAAATTCATCAAGACCTTTGGCAAACTCTGGACTGCAACGGTTCTTGATAGACATCCAACTTCGATCCATTTTCTATATCACATTAAAATTAATTATAAAACTAACAGTTTAATATTGATACTATAATAATCTGTAAGTTTTTATTGATAGGAAGTTAATTACTTATATACTAAAGTGTACCACCTATCCCATTTTTGAATATTTAATCTCACTAGTAACTGTATAATGTATGTTTAGTTTTGAAGAAAATTTCAGCAGCATTTCCCCTAAGTTCTCCAAGTACACCGATGTAAATGGCAAATAACCACTCACATATGTACCCAGAGAACAAATGAAGAAAGCCTACTGAAATAATCTACAAAACTAAACATACATTATACAGGTACATCCTAAGTGAGATTAAATATCCAAAAACAGTCCCAAACCGGGGACTATCCAAAGTTTACTCCTAATGAGTAAATTTTGAACGGGTTTCTAAGTTAATATATAAATGCATTATTTCATGCATCAACCCTAAAGTGTCAATTTGGGAGTATCCAAAGTTTACTCCTAATAATCTAAGGATTTCCTTCCAGTCATGATGTCATTATCCAGACTTCTAGTGCATAGAGCTACAATTTTTATGGTTTAAATGGGGGTATGATTGTTTACACTAATATGTAAGCAAATGGAAGGAAAAATTTTAAAATCTAGACCATCCCTGGCAAATTAGATATCATGGACTAAGAAAGAAATGATCAATACACTAGTAAGAGAGAGAAACTAGTTGAAGATTGGAAATGGCAAGCAATTAGGCCAAGCTAGAAAGAACAAGCAACTACACTAATCTAATAATGGCAACCCTGATCTATCAACTAACTAGAGAAATTATCTAAACAAATAAATCATACAGTAACTAGGAAATCAACTAACTAAACAACTAAAAGCAGGTTAAGTAACACTAACTAGAGAAAATTCTTTAAGAAATTAACACTAAGGAAAGTAGAAGAGAGCTAGGCTAGCATGCAACTAACAAAATTGGATGTTAAGCAATTGATTAAGGAAGTGGGATGTTATCAAACCATATAAAATGGAAAAATAATATAACTGTATAGTTAAAAGAGTCCAGGTCCAATCTCGGTCGACAATTCGTCGACCGAGAGCCCACCTGCACACGGCGTCCAAGTCCACCCTCGGTCGACAAATTCTCGACCGAGAGTGGACCTGGACGCCGCGCGCAGGTGGGCTCTCAGTCGACAAATTGTCGACCGAGATTGGACCTGGACGCTTCCATGGCGGCGGGAACGAACTCGGGAATGAGGGAACAAGGCGGCGGCCTTACTTGGAAATGACAACGACCTTCGTGGAGGATGTGACGACCTTCCCAGAGAGGCGGCGACCTTCGTGGAAGTGTGGAGAGGCGGCAACGACGAGCTCTTTTTGCGGAGAGGAGGCTTGGCGGCGCGGAGAGGCGGCAAGGGTTTCACGGAGAGGAGACAAGGCTTTGACGATGAGCTCCCTTCGAACACGACGATGACGTTCTTGGCAAAGATTTGGCGGCGCGGCAGCTCTTTTGGCTAGGAGAAGCTTTGGCCGAGCGAGAATGGAGGGAAAATGAGCTTTGGCGGTGCGAAAATGGAGGCAAAAGAGAAAAGAAGAACTAGGTCTTGGCAGTGAGAATGGAGGGAAAAATGAGACCCCGACTGTTTGTTACCATCGAAACCTGTAGGGTCGGTTATTTGCAAACAACCGACCCAACAGGTAAGCGATGCCCGAACAAGCTTCTCGGTCGACAATATTGTTGACCGAGGATGCCTCCTACAAGGTCGATTATATGGTTAAAACCGACCCTAGAGGTAACAACAAAGACTTCTCGGTCGACGAATTTGTCGACCGAGACACTCTCTAGGGTCAGTTTTAAAGAAAAAATCGACCCTAGAGGTTCTTATGCACGCACGAAAGGAAATCTGGCTCTTCTTCCGGTCGATAAATTTGTCGACTGAAGGAGCTCTAGGGTCGGTTAAAAAATTAAAAAACCGACCCTAGAGGTTCTTATACATGCGTGAAATAAACTAGATCCAAAACTAAACTCGGTCGACAATATTGTCGACCGACAGACTCTCTAGGGTCGGTTTTTTTTTAAAACTGACCCTAGAGGTGCTTATACACGCACAAAGGAAATCTGGCTCTCATTCTCGGTCGACAAATTTGTCGACCGAGATGATATCGTTTGACAAATTCATCGACCGAGGGGAGCACTAGGGTCGGTTAAAAGTAAAAAAAACGACCCTAGAGGTTCTTATACATGTGTGAACTAAACTGGATCCAAAACTCATTTCGGTCGATAATATTGTCGACCGAGAGACCTTCTAGGGTCAGTTTTAAAGAAAAAACCGACCCTAGAGATGCTTGTACACGCACGAAAGGAAATCTGGCTCTCATTCTCGGTCGACAAATATGTCGACCGAGATGTCTCGGTCGAGTAGTTTTTCGACCGAGATTAACCCTGTTTCAATGTTTAAATTAAGTACTTGTACAAGATTTTACATGATATCCAATATAATCATTTTGTATGACTCTTTAGTTCTCCCTCTTAATTTTATGCTATGCTCTCCCTTAAAGAGATATTTAATTTTAAAACCAAGTGATGCTTTGTCAAATTTAGCCATAATTTATTTTTCAATCATTTGAAATAACAATATTCTTATATAACATGTATATGTCCAAATGAAGCCATGGAAAACACTTTTATTCATAACAATTTAATGCCCATACACTTTATAAGATGAAGCATGACATACTTGCTTTATAAAAAGATATCCATTACAATCATTACAAAGATATCTCATAATCTCACTGAAAAGACCGAAGGATTACATCAATGTCTGGGTCTTTTCCAAGAAAGGGCTCAGCTCCATAATATTTGACCAGTGTCTGCCACTCCAAGGCACCTGTCTTGGTTAAGGCATAAGCCTCCAAGAAGGTGGGAACACGATCAAAGCGAAAGTGGGCAGCAATGTCTTGAAGTTGAATTGGGGAAAACTGAGTATGTGTGAGATCAGGAGATGGTGGAGGTGGAATTTGATAGTAGTTGTAGGAAGGATTGTATGGATTTATCATGCCAGGATTAAGGGAATAGGGATATTCATCAGGTTGGTTAGGAGAGAGAGCTTGCATCCTTTGGTTTAAATAAGTCATGCCATGGTGATTATAATCCAATTGCCTACTTAGGTGATATTGGGATCCGGCAATGTATGTCAAGGTGTTTGTAATAGGATCGTGGGGTAGGTTGGTAGGAGGAGGTGGTGGAGGTATGTCTTGGGTGGATGTCTCCCCTTCAGTCCTAGCTCTTTTGTGGCCAAAGTCGATTCCCATCTTTTCCACCGTATTTTTACTTATCTTTTGGGGTTTTCTATCCCATGTGTAACCTAAGTCGTCCTCAATATTCTTCTTAAGAAAATGTTGAGTGATTTGGCATACAAAGTCAGCATAAGGTGGATTGCCAGAAAACTCAAGCATATTCTTAAGGATGATACGAATAAAGTTTATGGGAATACCTTTGAGAATGGCATAGATAAGGCACATATGAAAGGTGGGTACTTCAGATTTGTTTGCTCTAAGATGGATATTGGTGGCAACAATGAGATTTATGATCCTAGCTTCAGGTTTTAAATTTATGGCATAATAGGTACCCCTATCTTCATGGCAAGTCGTATTTGATTGAAAGATGGCTTTTTTGACATCACTAAGGCTAATTGTAGTGTCATCTTGGGAGAGTTTGTTGAGTGGATTTCCTGTGGTGAGATCAACAAAATCTTTATATTCTTCTATGTTTATGTCAAGCATATCAAGAATACCCTCCTCAGTAAAATGGAATCCATACCCACCAACCATAGAGGAGAAGGAATCATGGTCAGGATGTGGGGTTAAATTGGCATAGAATTCATTAACTACTTTGAGGAGTAGGAATGGAAGGAGGGGATCAGAAAATCAGTCAAATGTTGCACCTTAAAGAGTTCCTCCAAATCAAAAATGTTGTGAAAGTCCATGACGTCGACTGGCCGTCGTGGAAGAGGAGTTTTTGAGGAGAGCCTGAGGTAGCGGTCGCCTGCAGTTGCGTCGTTGAAGGGGACGTCGTTGATGATCGGCAGCGCTGGAGAGACCGTCCTTCCTTTCCTGCCTGCAACTTGCTTCTTTCCACGCGATGATGAGGAAGCCATCTCGTTGCTTTGAAATGAAGAAGTAGCAAGCAAAACTTGGATGTAGAGAAGCTAAAGATTTTCACAAGAATACACTAGAGAGGAGCTAGAGAAGTGAGAATGTGAAGGTGTGAAGAAATGGATCGTTTTGGGTGCTATTTATAGAAAAACAGAGCCCATTTCGGTCGACAATTTGTCGACTGACGCCCGCAACGGTCGTCTCCCAGTCGGCCAACGTTCGATCGAACTAGCCGTTACGACGGTCGATTTTCTAGCTGTTACGACGGTCGATTTTCTAGCCATTTCGATCGACAATTTGTCGACCGACGCCCGCAACGGTCGTCTCCCGGTCGGCCAACGGTCGATCGAACTAGCCGTTACGACGGTCGATATTCTAGCCGTTATGACGGTCAATTTTCTAGCCATTTCGGTCGACAATTTGTCGACCGACGCCTGCCAACGGTCGATCGAACTAGCCGTTACGACGGTCGATTTTCTAGGCGTTACGATTTATATTTTAATAAGAATATTGCCTTTTTAATTCAAGAAAATGGAGGTTCACATGATTGGCCTCTGTCGAACAATTTCTCGATCGATGTTGTCTCGGTCGAATAATTCCTCGACCGACAAAGAGCCAGATTTCCTCGTATAAGTACCTCTAGGATCGGTTTTTTCCTTAAAATCGACCCTAGAGGTACTTATTCATGTGTGAAATACTAAACTAGATCCTAAGTTTATCTCGGTCGACAATATTGTCGACCGAAAATCCCTCTAGGGTCGGTTATAATGAAAAACCGACGCTACAGGAGCTTATACGAACGAATCTGGCTCTACTCGGTCGACAAATTCGTCCACTGAGAAACAGCCAGATTTCATTCGTATAAGTACCTTTAGGGTCGGTTTTTTATTTATAACCGACCCTAAAGTCCAAGTCGGTCGACAATATTGTCGACCGAATAGACTTCTAAGGTCGGTTATAAGAAAAAAACCGACCCTAAAAGTTGCTTATACACTTGAAAATCTGACTCCTTATCGGTCGTTGAATTTGTCGACCGAGAAAATCTCTAAGGTCGGTTATAAGTACAAATCCGACGCTAGAGGTGCTTATACATGCGTGAAGTAAACTGGATCCAGAATTGGTATCGGTCGACAAATTTGTCGACCAAGGATCCTTTAGGGTCGGTTTTAAAGGAAAAACCGACCTTAGAGGTGCTGAACCAAAGAGGACTTCAGGGTCGGTTATAAGGAAAAAATCGACCCTAAAGGTGCTCGTATACGTGAAATCCAGCACTTATTCGGTCGACGAATTTGTCGACCAAGGAGCCCTTTAGGGTCGGTTATAAGGAAAAACCGACCCTATAGATCGAGGCATGAAGCCAAAATCAAGGAAATTTTTGCCGCGGGAAACTTGTAAATGAATTTCTAAACCAATTGTCTATAAGGTCGCTTATTTTATAAAAACCGACCCTATAGAGATGCACTACAAGGTCGGTTATTTTAAGAAAAGCGACCCAAGAGGTCTTAAGTGGTGCCCGTGTTTTTTATAGACATATAAGGTCGGTTATTTGGAAAACCGACCCTATAGAGATACACTACAAGGTCGATTTTTTTAAGAAAAGCGACCCAAGAGGTCTTAAGTGGTGCCAGCGTTTTTTATAGACATATAAGGTCGGTTGTTTGGAAAACCGACCCTATAGAGATACACTACAAGGTCGGTATTTTTAAGAAAACCGACCCAAGAGGTCTTAAGTGGTGCCTGCATTTTTTTTAGACATATAAGGTCGGTTATTTGGAAAAACCGACCCTATACGTAAGGACGTTATAACCCATTTTTGTACTAGTGCATATAGCCAAAAGCTCGAGTCAATATACAACCATATAAATTTCCATACTCAACCCTGACAATTAGGATGTGATTAACCCTATTTTACGGCTTCATATTGTTTCATATTGCATTTCAATCACATCTATACTTGTTAGATTACATGTTATTTCCCTCAATATGAATATTTGTATAAAATGCACTTATGGACATTATTTACATATTTTTCAAGAATTTGGACCACGCTTTATGGAAGAGAGAGAAGGAGTGATCCTAGGGTTTCTCTATCCTTGGAGTGGCCTAAAGTGAAGTTAGATGCTCCCTCAACCTACCCCTAGTGGCCAAAGATCCATTAAAGCAAAGATGTCTAAGAAAATCCAAGGAAAGAAGTCCAAGTGTTGATCCAGTGGCTAACACAGTCATAGTATCACAGAACGGTCGTGCTAGGACACTTGCAAATCAACAGAGCCATCTCCAAGCAATGCATAAACCACCACGGTCGTGCCACTCGTAATGGTCATGGTGGGTTGACTACATAAAGGCCATGCCATGCTACCCAGTCGTGTGACCTTCAAAGCAGAACATCCCTAGAGCAAAGAAGGGGTTGAGCAATTCAAGATACCACAGCCATGGTGACCACCACGGCCATGCTACCCTTGCCCCACCACGTTTGTGGTGCCCACCACGGTCGTGTCACTTCCAGTTCAAAATCAACCAAGTCCCTGTGATTTTTCTCCATTTCTCACCATGGTCATTTCCATCCACAATGATTGTTCTCACCCCTTCCCACCACGATTGTGGTGACCACCACAGTCGTGCTACTCAAAAAAAACTAGCTACTTTTGCACTACTTAACCCATTTTTCCCCTACTTGACCTATTGCTTCCCCCACACCTATATATACCTAGGTGGTGGCTGGAGCATGAGGTTAGCTACCTTCTACCACCTCTTAGCTCCCCATATTCACATTCCACCCATTCCATTTCATTTCCACCTCCATTCCACACCATTTCCACCACTAAAACCCTAATTTTCTAGTGTTTTGCCCGTATTCCACCATCATTCCATTCCATTGCACCTTAGAAGAGAGAGGAGGACATCCTGCAATAGTTGAAGTGGAGGATTTCTTCATCTACATTGAGCTCCATGGCTTCTTCTACATCTTTCTCCCTTCTCTTTGTATTTTGCATTGCTATGGGTAGTTAGGCCCCTTGGGTGGGCTGTTTGGGGTGAAAATGTTACTTTGATACTATGTTGTGGGAAAATGATATATAAACATTGTAATTCCATTTTTAATGATTATGTTCTATTTCTATCTTACTCCACATGAATTGCTTGTTGGTTTGTGCTTGAAATCACCTAGGAATTTAGGGAAACTGATTATATGTGTGAATTTTGGGATTTGCTCCTAGGTCTAATTCTTATATCCCTAGCAAGCTACCCATCCTCCTACATTATAATAAATTCTCCTAACCCTAGTTGAGAGATCTAAGTAGCTAGTTTAGATGAAATTTGTGTATTTAGCATGGAGCTTTCTCAAGGTTAGAATGTGGGTGATGGGAGGCCTAAAACCTCACTTCCACTCCCATTACTAACCTCAACCCTTAATCATCCTAAGATCATATAACCTAGAAAACTAGGCTTATTTAGATTCTAATTGAATTACACCTAAACCCTAACCCAATTGAGCCTCTCAAGGGTAGTAGGGAGTGTTAGGGACTAGTTCCCCTATACACAACCTAGCATATCCATGGCCAGTTAGTAGTTTAGGATAGTTCATTAGACTCTAGCTTGTTGTTTGGTTTGATAATCATAATGGAATCATAATGTTCATGTGTCACCCCCCAACTTAATTTATAAGTGCATCCCCTAAATAGCCCACATTTCACTTTATGCTTTAAATCCCTAATTGCCATCTTGCTTAGCTAGTGTTAGCTTAGTTAGCTCTTTACTTGCTTAGTTAGCTTCTTGCCTTTCTCTTTTGCTTTGTTTGCTAACTTAGTGTAGTGTAGTTCCCTTTCTTACTTGCCTTGTCTTTTCTTGCTCAATAGAATTAACTGTTTGGGGATAAATTAGGTTTTAATCATGCTTGTCTTCCCTTACTTGCTTTCTTACTCAAACTTAGTGTAATCAATCAAACCACCTTTAAACCCTTCAACCCTAGACTTCACAGTAGAAACCTAGCCCAAAAACTAACCTAGCTCTAGTGGTCCCTTTTTCCCATGTGGATCGACCCTATACTTGCCGCCCTCATATACTACGACACTGCCTCGTGTGCTTGCAGGTGTAGTGTTTTAGTTTGTGTGAGTGTGTTGAGTTTAGGTCATTATAAATTTTGAAAGTGAATCCACTGTGTGTGTCTTCACATAGAGTTGCATGTATTCTAATCTCAATTGAGTAGTGTGTAACGCCATTGGCAGGAACGCACCAAGGCTGAGGGAGGGAAGTTGGTGGACCTACACTATCTTGTACGCTCTGTGATGATTTTAGTTGTTGATCAGAAAATTTTATACCAGGTCAACCCACCTTACCCACACATATCACTAGAGCTTCCATACCATGTTGCACCACTATTGTTGGAGTGGGGTCCTACTCTGGATTTCTTGGAAAAAGTGAGAAAATGGGAGGAGGAGAACCCTAGGGACACATTTGAGCAGCCAGAGATCATCCTAGAGGGGTTAGGCGAATCAAAGGAAGCTACATAGAGGAGGAGGAGGAGGAATGTTAAGGAGCGAGAGACGCGTAGGGTGAGGCAACATGAGGCAGACACATCACAGCAGCAGTAGTAGCCCACAGCGAATACATATGACATGTCCACCATACATGCGCAGCTAGAGGGCATCCATAGCACTCAGGATCGCATACTGAGCACCTAGGATGGTACTTTGAGGGCACATGAGGGTTTCTATCGCACCCAAGATGATATGTGGTTAGACCATCAGTAGATGCATTATCAGGTCAACCACTTGTATCAGTTTCAGCACGCCTAGTCACAGAGGAACCCCCAGTGGGGGGAAGATTGGTGGACTTCACTGTCAGCATTTCAGGACAACTACCCGCCTCCACAGTTAGACTATTGGGGTTCCTACTACCAGCATCCTCCACCACAAGGAGGAGCACCACCACCGCAGTGATCATCTACCCTATCATTCCAAGACTTTAGTGTCATGCTAAGGACAGCATAATTCAAAAGTTTGGGATGGTAGGGAGGTATGCACTATCTTATTCACACTCTCTTTTTGCATTTAGCCTGCCGTGTACTTTTGTTTTGTTTCCTTTTATTTGTTTTAGTTTAGAATTTGGTTGCTTTGCATACTTGCATGCCATGTAGTTACTTTCTTGCAATTTTTGCATAATTTTCAAAAAAAATGCTTTTTATGCCATGCATTGCATATCATATAGATTTTTGGGTAATTTTTGCATCTTTAGCTAGGATTTGCTTGTTTACTATTTTTTGTTCAATAATGTAGGCTTAGATGTGATTGAAGGCAACTTGGCACCATTTTGGCCAATTTTTCCCAAATTTGAGATTTCTTGCCTAAAACTGTGTTTTGACCCAATCTCTACTCTTTGGATTAAAAATGATGACATTTAACAAATGCAAGTGAATTATCATTGTTTATTGCTAAATAGTATCAATTTATGACTTTTTACATGCACATCACCTCTCTTGTGTTTGTAAAATTTTTGGTTGAATTATGACTTGAGCAAGCTATGAGCGCTTAGTGCCTATGAAATCACTTGATAGAAGTATCAATTTCATGTTGTTCATTCATGTGGTGTGAAATTGTTAGATGAAGTGAAGGATTAATTTTCATGCAGGAGACCTTATGTTGAGAATCACACCAGTGACCCCTCTTTGACTCGACTTTTTATTCACCATCTTCTTACCCCTCCGCCTCGTGAAAGGATGCCAAAGTGCACATATCAGTTGTGGCCACCTCCAAAAGTTTGGGATGGCCACATCTACATCTCCCCACTTCACTCTCATCACCATATGCCCTATCTACTCCAAGGGAAAAGAAAAGAAAAGAAGAAAATAAAAAGAAAAGCAACAAGAAAATAAAAGATGCTCCTATTTAAGAGCATCTAAATAAAGAAGAGATGAGTGTGTAAAATCTTACCACAATCCTTTCTTCCATTTTTATACCCATTGAGCAAGTAAACATCAAACCTAGCTCATTTTGCCCTTTCCGCAACCACGTGGGTCATTTGGTGTGATTTGAAACATAAGAATGAATGCATGATGGTGAAATAACATTCCTGGTCATCCTTGATTAATGCCATCATGAAATGGTCTACCCAAAACTACATGAAAGAAATATGGATAGCATGTGTGCTCTATGCGCTAAATTTGAAGTTCATATGCTTTGTGCTCTTTTCATGATTGGTTTGTGAAGGTAGGAGAGGAGAGAGGTATAATGCATGCACTTAGTCAACATTGATCCCATTCAACAATAATCACCTTTCATTGCATTAGTCACTTCTTGATTGTGAAAATTTGCAGAGAGATTGAGTTGGAGTATACTTGAGGACAAGTATGTTTTAAGTTTGGGGTGGTGATTCAGCCCTATTTTAGAGATTCACCTTGTGTCATATTGCATTTCAATCACATATATACATGTTAGATTACATGTTATTTCCCTCAATATACATATTTGTATAAAATGCACTTGTGGACATTATTTGCATTTTTTAGGCATTTGGACCACGCTTGATGGAAGAGGGAGAGAATGAGTGATCCTAGGGTTTCTCTACCCTTAGAGAGGCCAAAAGTGAAGTTCGATGCTCCCTCAACCTACTCCTAGTAGCCAAAGTATCATTGAAGCAAAGATGTCCAAGAAAATCTAAGGAAACAAGTCCAAGTGTTGATCCAGAGGCCAGCACAGTCGTTGTATCACAGAACGGCCATGCTAGCACACTTGCAAATCAATAGAGCCATCTCCAAGCAATGCAGAAACCACCATGGCCGTGCAACTCAGAATGGTCGTGGTGGGTTGACTACAGAACGGTCGTGCCATGTTGCACGACTGTGTGACCTTCAAATAAGAACGAACGTTGAGCAGAGAACGGGCTGAGCAATTCAAGCCACCATAGATGTGGTGACCACCATGGCCTTGCTACCCTTGCTCCACCACAGTCGTGGTGCCCACCACGGCTGTGCCACTTCCAGTTTAAAACAACCAAGTCCCTGTGCTTTTTCCCCATTTCTCACCATGGTCATTTCCATCCACCATGACCATTCTCACCCCTCCCCACCACATTCGTGGTGACCACCATGGTCGTGTTATTCACAAAAACCTAGCTACTTTTGCACTGCCTTAACCATTTTTCCCCTACTTGACCTATAGCTTCCCCCACACCTATATATACATAGGTGGTGGCTGGAGCATGAGGTTAGCTACCTTCTACCACCTCTTAGCTGCCCATTTTTGCATTCCACCCATTCCACTCTATTTCCACCTCCGTTCCACTCCATTTCACCATTTCCACCACCAAAACCCTAGTTTTCTAGTGTTTTGCCCCTATTCCACCATCATCCCATGCCATTCCACCTTGGAGGAGAGGGGAGGATGTCATGCAACAGCTGAAGTGGAGAATTTCTTCATCTACACTGAGCTCCATGGCTTCTTCTACCTCTTTCTCCCTTCTCTTTGTATTTTGCATTCGTATGAGTAGCTAGGCCCCTTGGGTGGTCTATTTGGGGTGAAAAATGTTACTTTGATACCATGTTGGGGGGAAATGATATGTAAACATTGTAATTTCATTTGCTAATGATTATGTTCTATTTCTATCTTACTCTACATGAATTGTTTGTTGTTTTGTGCTTGAAATCTCCTAGGAATTCAGGGAAATTGATTATATGTGTGAATTTTAGGATTTGCTCCTAGGTCCAATTCTTGGATCCCTAGCTAGCTACCCATCCTCCTACATTCTAATAAATTCTCCTAACCCTATTTGAGAGATCTAAGTAGCTAGTTTAGATGAAATTGGTGTGTTTAGCATGGATCTTTCTCAAGGTTAGAATGTGGGTGATGGGAGGCCTAAAACCTTGCTCCCACTCCCATTAATAACCTCAACCCCTAATCATCCTAAGGTCATATAACCTATAAACCTAGGCTTGTTTAGATTGTAATTGAATTACACCTAAATCCTAACCCAATTGAGCCTTGCAAGGGTAGTAGGGAGTGTTAGGGACTAGTTCCCCTATACACAACCTAGCATATCCATGGTCAGTTAGTATTTTATGATAGTTCATTAGACTCTAGCTTGATGTTTGGTTTGATAATCTAAATGGAATCATAATGTTCATATGTCACCCCCAACTTAATTGATAAGTGCATCCCCTAAACAGCCCACATTTTACTTTATGCTTTTAATTGCCATCTTGTTGAGCTAGTGTTAGCTTAGTTAGCTCTTTACTTGCTTAGTTAGCTTCTTGCCTTGCTCTTTTACTCTATTTTCTAACTTAGTGTAGTGTAGTTCACTTTCTTGCTTTCCTTGTCTTTTCTTGCTCAATAGAATTAACTGTCAAGGGCTAACTTAGGTTTTAATCTTTCTTGTCTTCTCTTACTTACTTTCTGGCTCAAACTTAGTGTAATCAATAAAATCACCTTTAAACCCTTCAACCCTAGACTCTACAGTAGGAACCTAACCCAAAAACTAACCTATCTCTAGTGTCCCCTTTTCTCCCTGTGGATTGACCCTATACTTATCGCCCTCCTATACTACGACATGACCCCGTGCGCTTGCGGGTGTTGTGTTTTAGTTTATGTGAGTGTGTTGAGTTTAGGTCATTATAAATTTTGTAAGTGAATCCACCATTTCTGTCTATCTACATATTTGTATCTATTCAAATATCAATTGAGTAGTTTGTAACACCATTGGCAGGAAAGCACCAACACGACCCTAGGATTTTAATTGGGACTGCACAAAGTTTTGAGCTTTATTGATTATAAAATTAAGGCTCCTCTCCATGAAAGGTATGTTTATATTGTTTGTCACCTAAAAGATGTTGAAAATCATGGTGTGAGACCCCAAGTCCTAATGGTATTATATAAAATCTTATAACACTTGTTGCATACGAGCAGCTTATATAAGCATGCCAATTAAGGTAGATAATTTAACAAGTAGAAGAGACAATTAGAGATACAATGAACAGATACAAACCTAGATAAATTGGACAAATACATACATACATACATATATATATATATATATGTGTGTGTGTGTGTGTGTGACTCACATATGGTACTTACAGGATTAGAAAAGTCGTAACTTCATACAATGTGATTTTCTAAAAAACCTCAACATATATACTACACATCTAAATTACAAACTATGAGCTAGCCATTGAGAAGTCACAACCAGCCCCGTATAAGATCTTAGGATTTGAAAACTCCTAAATATCATGCCACATATTAGTCGTATCAAGTATAGAAAATATTAGTCGTATCAAGTATAGACAATGTAGTGAGCTTATAAGCCAAACCTACCATGGAGAGCTCAGAAAAAAAAAATTGGGTTTGTCATGGGTACTCAGGCCATGACACCTTATCATTAAGGTATAAAACTCAAATCAATAACATATTTTTTTTAAATTGACCATTCGATTTATCATGTGGCCTGGGCTCGATCCTGGGACCTCTCGCTAACAAACTGAGTTTCTAACTATCTTGGTGTCTTCTGTTAGAGCTATGGCCTCAACCGCTTTCATATAAATAGAAATACTCTTCATAATCTCTTAATGCTTTTATATGCAAGATCTCTCATTTTCGTATTTTATTCTTATTAAACCTACATAAATGTCGTTAGCCCCTTGTTACTCGGGACCCCTCCCCCTATTTTGTATTGACATAAATGGAAAAGATCAAATATGTTTGTTATGAACATACTCAATGATTAGTTATACATATTTTGTCTATCTCTTTTATGGGTGTGTTCCCCTCCACTTAGATCCTAAGAAACTAGTGGACCCAGAGTTTGAGGATCAGATTTTATGAATCAAGACTTCGAAGAGCTTGTTCAAGAATAGCTCATTTAAAGAAGAATATGAAATTCCTAGGTGGATCTTTGTGTCAGACCTATCTAGTTTTCTATTGTATTTCTTTATGTTCATGATGGAAAAATATTTTTGAACATTTTTATAAATTTTAATGGTTTAATTTACTACACTACAATGACTATATCTATTTTTTATTCCATACAACTTTTTAAAAATGGTACACACCCCTTCCTTATCTAATTGAGGATGTATTTTGGAGTTGTGTTGTTATTTTAAAAATCAAAGTAAGGATTGGTCCTTTCATTCAAACCCACCGCTTACAAAGTTTCTCCCTCATTAGTGTGTTAATCTAGTTGCTTTGTCGACCATGCATTCACTACTTTCCTCAGTCAGAAATGGAAGCCTCATAATCAATTGTAAATTGTGTAGAAACTTTGTCGGGCAATAGAACTTCTTCAGTCAATATATTTTTGACGGTCAATCACTATTGCACTCTCATTGAAGCAAGTACATGCAAACATTTTTCAACGATTGACCAAGTCTTCCATTCTCATTGGTTCATGAGTTGAATTCTTATTGTTCTTGCGTGCATGCCCTCTTCATCGGCACATGTGGATTAAACTTCATTTGTCAACTACTTATAAGTATCTTCAATTTACAAAGTGAAATTTTCGTTGGTTGGTTAATTTTCTAATGCATCACCAACCTATGGCTATCGACCATCAACAACCAGACCCACTACTGGGGATGGAAGTAATATTTGTATCCCAACATCCAAACCACCTGCAAACCATACTATCCCATTATGAGAGGATTTTTAACATCTAGACAGTCTGTGGAGGCTTGACGTTGGCCAACTAATAGTTCCATGAAAGGGAGTAGTCTTGCAGACGTCATGTATACATGTAGTGACCGCGGGAAAAAAATAGCATGGAGCTCCAGGCCATTGGGGAGATGTGGATCTTCGACATGCAATTGAAGACCTTCTCTGACTGCATTTGTGATGCCATCATGTTCCTTTTGAGTCCTAGCAAGAATGAGGAGCACTAAACTAACCCAGATGAGAGCTCACGTACAACAGCAACACCAACGATGGAGTCTCTTTTTTTCCAAAAAGAACTTAGGGGGAATTATATTCATCTTGTGGGCAAGGGTCCAAATATAATACAAGTTGTATCATCCATACTCACAAAATTAGATGATGATATTCAACTCTATAATGACACTACTAAACCTAAACAATCGAACAAAAATCCATAGGGGGAACTCCTCAACAAAAAAAATCCCCAAAATAGGATCATCAAAGAAAAATATCAGTATCTCTGCAAAAATCTAAGTGGGTTGTGGTTGGATGTTAGTGTTTAGGTTTCAAGGGGTTCCCTAGATCCATATACCTCAAACTTAAAGTATGTCAGGTACTACCTATGTAAAAAGTATATACCCAAAACTGGTGGTGGCATAGTAGAGAGAGAGTCAAATGTGTAGCCCTCTAGTAGACCAATAACATACTCATCAAATCTAAAGGCCAACCTATTATCCTCCCCAAACATGGTATTGCATGGACATCCTTTGTCCTTAATCATTTTCTAGTCATGGTATAGTGCAAAATATGCATCTAAGGGATAGCCTTGTACTCACTAAGAATCATAATTAGACGTTGATCATCGCATTCTACATGTACCTTTGTAAATACTCTATAAATGGATATTTGTAACCCGATGACTAAGGCCTCAAGATAATGCCCTAAAGGACCCCTCTCCAGGGATGGACCCATGAATCCACACTGGATCTCCTCATCATTAATCCTAATGATACCACCAAATGCTCATCCCATCCTTTGATTGTCTGGGTTCTTTCAACATATCCCGCTAAAATTAAATTTCCATCAAACCTCCTTAAATTTGTGCACTTTCACTCATAAGCTTTCAAAGATGCCTTCCTCTATCCATCCTCTTGATATATCCAATAGAGCACCCAATCCCAAAAGGATCAAGCATTAGAAACTAATTATGGATATCATATAGAGCATGCCTCTTAGACGCATCAAATCTACTCGCACACCGAGCCAACCAAAGACACCAGAGAAGGATGAATGGTAAGGATCCCCTCAACACTCCTAACCATGTATGTCTAAATGCCAACCCACATCATGATCTCAGACCTCCCCCAAGGTGTTCCCTATTTGTGAACATAGAATCCCCCATCAACATCCCAGCCCTAGTCTAATTCAGCTTTACCACCTCTCTATCCCTGAAGCTCTAAGGTTTCTGTCTCCCCCTCCTTGCAACATTGTTCCTAGATGTGATGTGAATGTTACAGGCTCTAATTCTAGTGTGAGTCTTCTAGAAAAGGAAAGAAGTAGGCCCACCTAGGAGGGCCTCCTACTATTAATTTGTTCAACTATCCCCTCAAAATATCTTACTTGAATCTATCCCTAGTATAGTGGTACTCCTAGGTAATGTATGGGTTCCATGGTACATCCTGTAACATCCCAGGATTTGAGGCCTCGGATAACATGATCTTAAAAGGAATGATTGGACTACCCATATCCCCAAGGTGCACCTCCTTTTCCGGGAGCTCATCACTAAAGAACTCCATAGTTAAGTGTGCTCAGCTTGGAGTAGTACTAGGATGGGTGACCAGTCGGGAAGTCGACCCCAGCTTGCGCGTCACTGTGGACAAAGTGCACAGTTAAGGCTAGTGGTGGTCTGTGGGGCCAGTCATCATTCCTGAAACTCTACTAGAGCCATGGGCAGTGGGCCAGGGCATTACAAATGGTATCAGAGTCAATTCCCCTCCAGTAGGTGGGGCCCACATGGGCATGGCATGCTAGTCTTGAGTCGTGCGGTCCAGGCATGTAGGAAAGGGTTGTACATGGTTGACGTAGCCACCCTTGCGCTGGTATTCCGTGATCGGGAGCTGGGTGTCCATGGGCCATTATGGGTCTACACTGAAATGGGGAAGAGATTATGAGGCCTTATAGTTGAGCCTTGACGAGGACGTCAAGAGTCTAAGTGGGGGAGATTGTAACACCCCAGGATTTGAGGCCTCGGATAACATGATCTTAAAAGGAATGATTGGACTACCCATATCACCAAGGTGCACCTCCTTTTCTGGGAGCCCATCACTAAAGAACTCCATAGTTAAGCATGCTCAGCTTGGAGTAGTACTAGGATGGGTGACCAGTCGGGAAGTTGACCCCGGCTTGCGCGTCAGTGTGGACAAAGTGCACAGTTAAGGCTAGTGGTGGTTTGTGGGGCCAGTCGTCAGTCCTGAAACTCTACTAGAGACATGGGCAGTGGGCCAGGGCGTCACACATCCACAGCCCCAAGTCTTGGACATCTACCTACAAGAAGTGTTGTGAGGTTGTTGATAATGTGTTGGGGCTTAGTGAGTAAGATCCAATCTTGTTCTAGGATTGGGACATGCCAAGGATCAGGTAAGGGTTCTACAGATTCTAAGGCTTCATTCATGGAACCATCATTTTCCTGTAGGCCTTGTACCTAACTAAAACCTGATATGGATGGAGAGGTATGTCACCTCCGTGCAATCAGAGAAGAAAATGACCAGGAAGGAAAACGTGTCAAGCCCAAACTACATCGAGTGTACCGAATTTTCACAAGGCAACAAGTCATGGCACACAGAAATGTACAACATGTCACTATCGTTCAAATACGAAATGTCATGGCATCAAGTCTCAGACATAGGTCATGAAGTTTAGTGATGAGTGTGCATGGGAGAGGCGATGATTGCATGGTAGTGGTGGTAATTGCATAGAAATGGTGGTAATGAGAGTCTAACATGTGTGGTGTATCTTGTGGCGGTGGGTGGATAGCTTCTCATGGTTACGCAGCCATCAGGGCAAGAAAATTGTGGGGAAGTAGAGTGTATTCTTACAAAAATAATTTTTTAGTGGTATGGTAAAGTATGGGGCAGTTGACAAAAAACCACTACATTGCTATCCCTACTCACTACCACACTATGCTAGACTAACATAAAAGATTAGTACTCCATCCAACAAAGTTCAAAAACATATAAACTAAAAAAAAACATGTAAGATCATGACAAAATACATGTAACAGAATAATTTTATATTAAATGTATAGTTGGACGTCCAAAATGGTGGAATTGCATGTTATTCCAACAATGTACATAAAATTGCAAAATAGACCAACAAAGTGTAAAATAGCTCAAATTTGGAATGCAACTTTATAAACTGATTTCAAAAAACAAACTAATGCTTAACTATAACAAGTAAGCATCCACTCAATATAATAAAGCATGTTTAACAATTAATCTAGGTCAAGGGCCTTACAGTGAGTGCCATTTTAAGCATTACTAAGACAAGTGCCATGTAAGCACCTTTTCAACCATTGGTATGGTAATTGAATCATGACTATTGGAATGGTTCAACTCAATTTATAATTCCATCTATATTCCATCAAGCCAATATCAAATATCAACAATAGTTACATCACCCAACCAACTTCACCCCTTGACATGGGTGGATTCGCTAACCATGCATCAAACCTTATCTTGAGTGAGGCAAATTTTAGATACTCCATGTTTGGTTTGTCCATATCTGAGGATCTACTTGCATTCAATTCAAACACATTGATTGATTTTGATGAAGTTCAATAATAATCAACCAAATGATAGCAAATAAATCATATATCTAGAGAAAAACATATTCACATGTGAACCATGACATAACCTAAGTTACATGTATATTGTCTTAGGGCACCAAAGGTCATATTGGAATGGAAAAGTACAAAGACCATCTAGGTTTATGATATGCTTTCTAAGGGATGTCTAGCCATGACAATATATTCATGAAATGCTCAGTATTCAATCAATCAATGAGACTTTTGATTGAACACTAAAACAAGTCCAAATTATGACCATAATTTTATGTGAGTTCTTAGAGTGATAATTTTTATTCCTACTACGACCATGATCATGCTCATGAACCCAAATAAAATTCCTACAATTAACAAGACCAAATCAAAAATGGACGTCTAAGGGATGTTTAGCCATGATAAGATATTCATGAAATGCTCAGTATTCCATCAATCAATGAGATTGAGATTTTTGATTGACCACTAAAATGAGTCTAAATTATGATCATCATTTTTTGTGCATTCTAAGAGTGAAATTTTTATGCCTACTATGACCATGATCATGATCATGAACCCAAATAAATTCCTACAATTAACAAGAACAAATCACAAAAATTGATGGTTGTGAACCCAAATAAAATTTTGTCACAAAATGCTATCCTTGGAAGAAAGCCACCAAAGAAGACCCGTAGGGATCTAATGCCAAAACACATGTTCCACGAGCAAAAAAAAACACCCTACTATCCCAGTTTAAAAATACATATAATATATCATCTATGATGTTGGAGCTTGTTAAAGGAATGCCCACATTGCATTCGTCTCAAGATATCTAGCCACTGATACACAAATGTCATTGTCATCCCATGATTGTGAAGTGATATGCCAAGGAGGAGGCTTGTCTTTAAAGTCTCAAAACTCTATCGTGCAATCCTCATCATTAACTAAGCATTATTGCAAGTTTATCTTGACAAGGTCATGTGTGTGCCCATTTGACTTGCACACTCACATACAGTATTAATTATCTTCCATCATTTTCATAACACTATTGACTGAGTTTTCTAACTATTTTTTAATTCAGGCATACATAGAGGGTACTCGATAGATGGTCAAATGTTCATTTTCTAGGTAAACTTCAAAAATAAAAGATAGGATAAGGTCAAAAGGCGTCTAAAAACTGACTTCTTCCTAAAATCTATAAAAATAGAAATATTGACACCCTTTTACAAAGTTGTAGAACCTTGGAGCCTCTAAACCCAAAAGTTTTGAAATCATAATCCAGTTCTTAAGGTTAGGGGCATGGGTGACCTAGAAGTGGTGTGTGGTGATCATTAGGCTTCTCCTCAATCATTTTTGGTGGAATGTAAAGAAGGACAATATCCTTTAACGTCCATGAAGATAATAAGGGTGAGGGTCGTCGTCAAGATGTAGATATCCCATACTCATATTCCATATTATGAAATCAAGTAATGTAATGATATAAGTGCCCAAGATCAATGACTCCTATTTTTCATCTCATATCACCCGCATATTGTGTATGTTGTGCTCAAGTATGAATTATATGCTTGGTTTCTCGTGCTTACATGCTCTTCTTAGTCATTTTTTCCCTCGAGATAGGAAAATATCAGTTTGATGGGAACATGGGATGCCTAACACCTTCCATACACATAACCTAGTGCCTTATCCAGAATCTTCATAGTTATTGTGTCAGACGCTTTTAAAATGTTTAATCAGTTTTATAATCTAACATATGAACATAGTTTTAACTCCATCTTGTTATGTATTGTTATTTGCACCTCATGCATCTGCAACGAGATCCTCATGTGTTTTCACATAAACAAATAGAAATACCATCTTAAGGGAGTGAGGAAGATAAGATGGTTTATATTACAATGTTTGTTTTTCTAATATTGTTTGTTGTTTGAGTTTTGGTATAGTATTGTAGTTTTAGATTATGTAATTAAGCATAATATCTATATTTTATCTATATTTCAATTATTCATTGTCAAACCAAGTGTTGGTTGATACTCAGGTCGTATCAACGAGACTGGTCTCTCCCTCTTCCCGAGATTTGAAAGCATAAGGCCTCCCTTGCTAAAGAACTACACTCCGCATAGTAGAGAATTGTGAAATTGTTTGGAGTATTTACATTTCATGGTTTGATCTCCCATTAGAAGTTTGTGTAGAGAATCTCCAATTCATACCTATATTCTATTCGACTTCTGTATTAATGGTGTATGTTACACAACTATCTTGTTAATACCTTTTAATTGCATTGACTAATACTTAATTAACTTCATATTCCTTTGAATAATCTGATATAATTCAAAGCAAGCAAAGATCTTGCCTCGAGCACTAATAATGAATAAATGATATTCTAGAAGAAAAGAGAAGAGTATGAGAATATGGATATTCCATTGTCTAGGTATATGGATGTAAAGAGATAAATAAAGGAAGTACATTGTTTGTTCATAGATATGAATACATGGAACTCATATCATGAAATAAGAATGTATAAATCATGGAACGCAGTGAGCACAATGATATTGGGCCCCATCTAGAAATTTTAGACTCACAAATAGGTCGTGTAAGTTGAATCCATGTGAATTAGATATTAATTTATAATGCATTATTAGTCACATAATTGAGTATTATAATTTTGTGTATTAATATTATTGTAGTTAATACGAAGGACAAGAATCACATGTAAGACTTTTAGGTGGACATGAGTTGGTTTTATTTTTAATGTATCTTTGCAAGGTTGGAGAGCTCTACATATTGATACTTAAATAATATTTTTTCTAAGGTTGTGGGAGTTTTGAACGTCTTTAGACAGTTGATGATTAAGATACTCACGTAGGTAGAGAGGAATGATATAAAGAACAAGAGTATGGCTTTGTTGTAGCAAAAAGTCATGCCCATCATTACAGTTGAACGATACATAGGGTATTGAACGAGTATGAACCCGTAGTGATTGAAAAAGAAATAAAGTCCTAAGAGAGAAATGATAATGGGTGTGTTGTGTTGATAATAAATACACACGTCTGTTACAACATGTGAGTACTATTTACATGTTTTTGTGATGGTCCATGTGGGAAGGTTGAAGTTTTGTATACCTAAATGTTTTTCTTAAAAGTTTGTTAGGGGAAGAGATAAAAAAATGAATGTATCTAGAAATCTGTCATTAGGAAAGTGTCACCCTATAGTTTTAAGCTCTATGGGACTTTGGATGAATATCTGATGGTGGCCATATCAATTTAGGGATAACTCACCTTTCTTTGATCCCATGTTGGTCAATGTATCATCATTAGATATTCATAGTTTCCAGTTCTCTAGGTTAGGGTAGGAGGGGGAGGTTGCCTCATCACCCAATATATATTGAGACAAGTCAAACAAAGGCGAAGGGAAGTTAGCATCAAGTACCTTTATATACTACCTTTTAATGCAAGCATATAATAGTGTAGATGGTTTGTCTTGAACACTTGAGACCAATTTGTGATAAATATGAATATGTTATTCCTTCCTAGTATACAATCAGCAATTAGCTTGCAAGAGTTATCAACTATGAAGATGAAGGAAGTAATTAGGACCTATCATCTGAGCCCAATTATGTTTCATGTGCAACGGTGTGGTTGATATATACAATACAAGGCAACACCAGACATCCCACCAACTTTATTAACATATGTTTTCTTCTTCTACTATAGGAGTTCTAAAGGTGTTCTTCTACACCACATGACTGCCACTAAGAAGGGGAGTTGTCACTTAAGGATGAGCATAAAGTGGTTTTTCTTCCTCTATGTATGTAATGAAATTGAATGTTAAGTGTTTGAAATGTGCCTTCAAGGAGTGGTATGCCATAGAAGCAACATGATCTAGATAAAGAAGTGTGAACAAACTAAAGGTATTTTGGACAAGCAGGCTTTGAATCAATAGATGGTGAAAGATAACTACCTCATATTGATCATTAGTGAACCACTAGGTAAAATTGTTGGAGCACAGTGGATTTCCAAGATAAAACCCTACTCCAAGTACAATTGGGTTAAAGTTTCAAAATTAAACATGTGTAGCATTTGTCTTTCCAACATCCAGTTAAATAATATCAATTGGGAAATAATGTTGTAAATAGCAGTTCAGTCTAGAACACATGTTACCTTTCCAATTTACCCTGTCACACGGTCTAAATCAATATCAACCAACCAACTATCAAGATCCAAACATTCCGAGTGAACCATTTAGTCTCACAAACTTTGATTGAAATTTTTCCTTAGTGCATTTGGTTAGCATTTGATGCATATACCAAAGGTTCAACACCAGCCAAAACATAAGAGTGTTGGGATGAAATGAGTTCCCAACACCAAAGACGACATGTATCTCTTTTTATAGATCTTCTACATGTTCTTCCTTTTAAGATGCACGGGGTTCTTTGTCTTCAACTGGATGATTGTGAAACTCTCATCTTAGAAAGTATATTTATTTTTCTATCTATCTAGCTACCAAGCTAGCTAGCAGGCAACCTTGTAACCTAGTTGGCAATTGATATTACATATATGAAGAAATAATTTCAAGAAAATTTAGTCGCATGATTCCTTGTAACCACACAATCATGCATCTCCTCAACCAACTTCCGTTTTGGCTTTCCTTTTGTAACCTAGTTTGCAATTGATATTACATATATGAAGAAGTAATTTCAAGAAAATTTAGTCCTGCATGATTCCTTGTAACCACACAATCATGCATCTCCTCAACCAACTTCCGTTTTGGCTTTCCTATTGTTTGTTTTGTATCTTTGGCATTGGTTTACTTGGTTTTCTTAGCAACAGGTATCTAAACATTTTGGTTCTATGATCATTTGTTTTAACAGAATTTTTATCTAAGTCGGTAAAAATGGAAGTGATGTTTCTACTTTAAGTGGGGTACCATCAACTATAGTGTCAATTTGGTTCCGCATGCGCCGCATAGATTGATATCTGAGCCATGAAGACGCACACTACAGTTAATAGTTATTCTACTAAACTAATCTAGTGGTTATTGAAATAATGATGAGACGAGGTTATCAGATTAAAAAAAACTCCATGATCTGAATACCACTCCTATCCACAAAATCCCTTCAAATCATTGCATGGGATAACATATGTTCTAATACGCCAGAGCCGCCCACGTCCACGTTTAAAAAATGAATTCGAGCTCAGGTTATAAGTCAGTCTTGCTTGGTCATAATTACGACATGCAGCATCATTTAGATGCATCACGTGCAAGAGAGAGTTCATGCTACTTATGGCATAGTAAACAGAGCCATAAAAGCATAGCTATGTAGCGATCCACGGAATTGCCAGCACTTCGTATCACCAAAAGAAGAGAAGCATGTGCTCATTCAGCCCGTGAGACCGCCAAGGTGACCAGCCAGTACCGATCGGAGCAACTTCATTAGTGGCTAACGAAGAGTGTCACAATGCCGTATCAGACCTTACGCTGGAGATTCTGCAATCAATGAGGACAAGAGATCCCAATTCCCAACTCACAGGCACCAACTTCATGAGAGTTGTGGCCCACCTTTCATATAGATGTTCAGCGTGAAATATATAAGCAGCAACGTCCCCATACTGGACCTACAAAGAAAGCACAATGTCACCATTTCAGTTATATAATTAGTATGCAAACAAGGTGAAGGCAATCATCAAAAGTAAATTACAATAGAAAAGTAGGCCGTCAAAATCAAACCAAACTGTTAAGAGATCTAGTGCATTTTCTTGGTTGGACAAATCTCCAAATTGTTATGAATATGTGGCCCTCCTTGAAAGTAGATTTAGCTGACCAATACATGTTGAAGTCCCAGTGATTACAACACGACACAAGCACACAAACATGGTATGTCTCAAAACTATAGGACACACAAGGTACTTACAATCAACCAAATCTTAGGCCACATAAGTTGAAGATGTGACAAATAGCTATTGTTTAATTTCATGATATTAATTCAACTTAATGAACCACTACCATTCTGATTAGTCAAATAAAGAGTTCTCCAACCATCCACGTTACAGCTGCTTGCCCACACCCCCACGGCTCCCCTACTGTTACCACATTCCTCCTTCCCATCACCACAGCCACTATCTTCATTCCATGTTGCCAGCACAACCAACATCCTCCATTCCTCCTCCCTCGTCCCAATCACTGCCAAATTCCTCTTCCCATGCTGCTATTCCTCCCTCACTGCCACTGCCATACCCCGAGGGCACCCCACCCCCATCCCATTCAACCAAAAAGGTAGATCAAGAAATTCCATTAAATGGTTTGTTATACTTTGTACTGCGTGCATTAGGCAAAAACATCAACATTTTATTCATTTCTTTGTTTTTCTTCTCGACTCGTCCAACTTTTTTGATGGCTCAAAAGAAAGGCATTCCGTTAAGTGGTTCACTTGCACTTCAAATAGCATCAAAAGACACCAATGGGTTCAGTTCTTCATTTTTCTTTTTAACTCAATCAACTTTTTATCGATGTTCCAAAAGGGGGTATGTGTATGTTTATAGATGATATACCTCCCAGAGTGTGTTATCTTAACTCATATACGGTGTGTTAGAAAGTATTAGCCTATTTAGTTAATAGGTTAATTGGTCCATTATGTACATGGGCATGTTTGCCCTGGCCCATTAGGGTTTAGTCCGCTTCCTTGTAATTGTCTCCTCTCCTATATGTAGGAAAGGGGTGTACATGTCAATATACAACAACGATTACAATGTCCCACACAGTTGTCAACATGGTATTAGAGTGTGCCCTGGGGATCTAACCCTAGCCGCCGCCTCTGCTTACCTCTTTTCTCTCCACGCTTGATGTTTCCCTAGTCGCCCCTTCGCCTTCCTAGAGAGAGCAACAATGAGAGAGCATTGCCTGTGGGCGGCCGCCGTCTCCATGGCTTAGGTCGGCTGCCTGTCAGGCACTTTCCGGCCTCCATGGTCGTCACTCTTCCCCTTTCACATAGATCTTCATCTATGTGGCAGTGTCATCCTTCCCAGCAATCTATGCTTTTAGATCCACAGTCAAAGTACATAGACATGTTTGCCCTGGCCCATTAGGGTTTAGTCTGCTTCCTTAGAATTGCCTCCTCTCCAATATATAGGAAACGGGTGTACATATCAATATACAACAACGATTATAGTGTCCCACATACTTGTCAACGTGGTATTAGAGTGTGCCCTGGGGATCTAGCCCTAGTCGTAGCCTCCGCTTCCCTCTTCTCTTTCCGTGCTTGATGTTGCCCTAGCTACCGCTTCTCCTTCCTAGAGAGAGCATCGACTGCGGGTGGTTGTCGTTTCCATGGCTTAGGTCGGCCACCTTCCAGGCACTTCCCGGCCTCCATGGTTGTCACTCTTCCCCTTTCACATAGATCTTCATCTATGTGGCAGTGTCATCCTTCCCGGCCACCTATGCTTTTAGATCCACAGTCAAAGTAGTTGTCAAGTCTCCCTCGTGGACGTCATTCTCACTTTCCCCGAGTTCTCCTCTGAGAAGATTTGTTCGTCATGCAGCTCCCTACGTAGCTGCCACCATTAAAGCAGCTACGCCAACTCACATGTCTTCTGCTCCAGCAACCGTCACCATGTTCACCGCCTTTTGGCCAGTCGGCGTCCATCCATCACTCCATCACTACCCACTTCTCGGGACCCTGGACGGCGCTAATTTCTATCCAGATCCGGTCGTGGTCAAACAAGGAGCTTCTATAGTTCATGTACACATGATCTAGAAGTACAAAAGATGGTGCTATTTCCCATCAACCCATAGTGCTAATTTCTCAGAGTTCTTTGTCTCCTTAACGGTGTTATTTCCTGTCAGATCATGCTCTAGTAGCAATCTACACAACGTGTTGTCCAACCAACACGGCGTGTAGCAGTCCAGAATTCACCAGGCGGTGCAAAAGTTCATCCAGATCGCAAATCACACAGTGTGTTGCCAACCAATACGCCATGTCGACAGAAGTCTGTCATCTTGAGTTCGCTCAATCGTAAGTTAGCACGGCGTGTTGCCAACCAAGACGATGTGTCGAAGGAGATGTGGTTTATGCCTCTGACATCCTATAATCACCACACGGCATTTTGCAAGGAGTCAGTCATTTTTCGAGCGAAGGAGCTACACGACGTGTCAGCAACCTCACAAGGCCTATTATCAGGAGTCTGTCACTCACCCCCGACAATCTACAAGGCGTGTGGCAATCCAGAATTCACCCGGCGGCGCAAAAGTTCATCTAGATCGCAAGTCACACGGTGTGTTGCCAACCAACACATCGTGTCGACGGAAGTTTGTCATCTTCAGTTTGTTCAGATTGCTAGTTACACAGCGTGTTGCCAACCAACACGGTGTATCAACGGAAGTTTGTCATCTTCGGTTTGTTCAGATCACAAGTTACACAACGTGTTGCCAACCAACACGGCGTGTCGACGGAGATTTGGTTGCGCCTCCGACATCCTATACAGCGTGTAAGATCTCCACACAGCATGTTGCAAGGAGTCAGTCATTTTTCAAGTGAAGGAGCTATACGACGTGTCAGCAGCCTCACACGGCCTATCATCAATGAGTCTGCCTCTCACCCCCGACAATCTACATAGTGTGTCAAGATACAAATATGGTGTGTCAAAAGCAGTTTGTGTACTTACAGTTTCAGTTATGACGTCCTCCAAAGGTCTATCTCTTCTCCTATCTCATGATAATTGGATCCTATTATTTTTTGACCTTCAAAATTTTTCTGCGGGGTTCAGGTCAAGAAAAGATCCATTTGATTTCTCTATTCAAATCTTATAAACGTGTTGTTTTGCATATTGATTCTGACTATCGGTTTTCCTAACAAGATCCATTCCAGTAGTGCCACTCCTTTTCTTACCGAGTTTCATTCTGGTAGTGTTCCTCTTTCTACCGAGTTTCCAGTCTGATAGTATTTATGTTTTATATTTTTCTTTTTCCACCCTCCCACCCATCATGTGTGCGTCTTTCCACGTGTTAGGGAGTCACATGTCCCTTTTCTACACCATCTACTCACTCTCGTCATATTTGGTGTGTGGAGGATATAGAGTAAAGGAAGAGTATGAGAAATAGGAGGGTATGAGCATGAGAAAGAGCATATGAGGAGAGAGATATGAGATAATTTGATATATTCCAGGCTATCATCATGGAGCTTCGTATTATTCAGCACATCTTCTCTCCACATTTAGGCAGCTTTGAAGGATCTCCATTGCACATTAACATTGAGCTTCTCGCATTCATACCACATTATGTACGTCAAGATAAGAGTTGTTGCATCTAATTCTGGCTTCTTGTTTGCTTTGGTGTAGATAATGTTCCAGTTGATCATCCAAGTTGCATTCTCATGAGACAGGATAAGAGTTGTTGCGGATAATTCTGGCCTCTTGTTCTCTCTGGTGTTAATGATGAGACAGATGGTTGCTTCTTCATCAGATTTCTTCAAAGCTCGTTATCTTCTAGCTTGTGCATTTTATATCTGCAAGGATTCATCCAGAGTTATCTTCACCAAGCTACTTAGTTACATCTTCTCCGAGTTACATTTGCTACTTCTACGTGTTGAGACGACACCAGCACCTCGTCCAGCATGTTTGTGCCACGTTATGCACGTTAGTGGTTTTCTGCGCTAATTATAGTTGGCTCCTCTACCTCTATATCGACATCGTGCATCCGTGTTCGTGCCATTTATGTATGTCAGTATGTGGGATGTGTTGATGTGCGCTTATTCCACTCACACATTCCTCTCCAATGAAGATGGCGTAGTCGTGGTATTTATGATTGTCTGCTTCAGATGTTCTTCATTCCAGATGTACTTTAAAAGAAAGACCTTTGAAGCTTGAGCTTTTTCAGCCTGCAGAACACGTCTCAAAGAGGTGTCATCATATCTTTTTAGTTAGGAGTACTTTCTAAGGGCGAGTAACAATTTTTGTTTGGGGAGTGACAGTTCTATCTTTCATTTATCATTTTTATTTTTTATCGTTTAATCGAGTCATGTAACTCCAAGCTTGGACATGTGTTAAACCCATACTCCGGCTTGAGGGGGAGTGTTAGAAAGTATAGAAAAGAAAAGTCTTTATTTGATGTGTCTAAAACAAATACAATTCTCTCTTTTATAGGATAAGAGAGTGAGTCTAGATAACAGAACTAGGCAATATGGGATAAAAGAGAAGCTAAAGACAAGACAAGTCTAAAGCCCACAACAAAACACACAACATAGCATAAAGCATAACACAACACATAACATAGCATAACGGAATAAAGCATATATACTAATACTCCCCCTCAAGTTGGAACATAGATGTCAATCATGCCCAGGTTGTCCACCATGGTAGTGAATCTAGCCTTGGGAAGAAGCTTTGTGAACATATTTGCAACTTGAACAAAAGTGTGAGTATATGGAGTAGATATTGCCAGATAAGACAGCTTCTCGGACGAAATGGCAACCAACCTCAATATGCTTGGTGCGCTCATGAAAGTTGGATTCCTGGATGAATATAGCAGTCTTATTATCACAATACATAGGAATAGGATTAGGGTCAAAATGTCAAACTCCTTCAGAAGACCACAAACTCATAGCAGTTCACAAGTGGTAATGAGCCATAGCTCTATACTCAGCTTCAACACTAGAGCAGACAACAACAGTTTGTTTCTTGTTGCGCCAGGTAACAAGATTACCTCCTACAAAGGTACAGTAACCAAATGTAGATTACCGATCTATCATGTTGCGTATATAATTAGAATTAGAATATCATATAATTTTACATATGCCTTCTATAGAATTATCTTTTCCTGGAAAGTTTTTCAAATATTTCAGAATATGACACACAGCATCCCAGTGACATTGCCTGGGTTTATCCAGATATCTACTGACCAATGGGGAAAATCCTTTCCCACCCCCCTCGATGACATGCGCCAACCTAGCCCATTGATGACCTTTTTTAGTGACCAGACTCCATCCCTCGCTTTGACTGTTCACCATATGTGTATCGAACCCCATACGTCAAAGAATTTCTCCCCATATCACTCATTCACATGCCATCTCATTGAAAAGTCTGCCAATATTCTTGGAGACGGATTGCTTCCCATTACTCGAAACCCTACCCTGGCCCAGCTTATTGAAGTAGGGCGTAGTTCACTTACTTCTTTGTACATCTACTATACTCATACCCATATTACCAACTGCAGAAAATATATCAGCCCTTGTAACAATTAGATATATAAGTTTACCAACTAATCTACGATATTGTTGGTTATCTGGATATGGAGGAGAAGAGTCACCATCCCAGTTAGTATTAGGATCTAAGGGAGTGCCATTAGGTTTTGCTCCAAGCATACATGTTTCTACCAAGAGATCCAAAACATATTTCCTCTGTGATAAACAAATTCCTAAAGAGGAGCGAGAAACTTCAATCCCCAAAAAATATCTCAATTTTCCCATGTCTTTAGTAGTAAAGTGTTTTCCCAGTATTCTTTAGTAGCCTGGATGCCTGCTTGATCACTCCCAGATAAGATGATATCATCAACATAGACAATCAAAACCACCAGGCCAGAGGAAGTTTTCTTAATAAACACGGAGTGATCAGAATGAGTGGCGGAAGCTAAATTTTCAAAGGATGTGACTTAATTTATCAAACCAAGCACGGGGACTCTGGTTCAGTCCATAGATAGCTTTGTGTAACCAGCATACTTTAGAACACTCCCCCTAAGCAACAAATCCAGGTGGTTGCTCCATGTATACCTCCTCGTACAGGTCACCATATAAGAAGGCATTTTTGACATCCAATTGGAATAGAGGCCAATCACAACTCACAGCCATAGTGATAAGAACACAGATAGAATTTAAATGTGCAACAGGAGAGAAAGTCTCAAAATAATCAACTCCATACATTTGGGTATAGCCTTTGGCGACAAGACGGGCCTTCAATTCCATCCGGCTATTACTCTATGGTAAAGATCCATCGACATCCTACAGGAGACCAATCGGCAGGAGCATCAACCAAGTCCCACGTATGTCGATAAGGGCCTGAATTTCAATCTCCATAGTCTGGTGCCATGCAGGATGTTGTAAAGTCTGAGCAACATTCTTGGGAATAGAGACAGCTGACAAAGCAGAGGTAAAATTGGCAAAGCTAATGCCCACTGCCTAGATTAGCAGTAGAACAAAAGTTTCCAATAGGATGCAGTGTACAAGACCTCATTCCTTTACATGGTCCAATAGGAATATCGAAATCAGAAAATACCTGAGATTGAGGGGACTCTGCCGACGAGGATGTGGGAACTGGTGAACGAGAGGCCATGGAGGGAGTTGTAGCTTTTGGTCTTCTTTGGTACACTATCAGAGGTGGAGATGGTGCAGCATCAGTAGGAGGCAAATCAGTTTCAACTAACACAGGCAGTGGTTTATCAACCAATAGATCTGAGGACAAAGTAGATCCTGCTGCAGAGTAGAATGGCATATGCTCAAAGAAGACCACATCAGTACTGACAAACTGTTTCTTTGTAAAGGGACCATAGCATTTGTACCTTTTCTGAGTCCGAGAGTAGCCCAAGAAAACACACTTTGTAGACCGCAGATCAAGTTTAGTTAAATCAAGACGTAGGTTCTTGACAAAACAAGTGTTTCCAAAAATCTGAGGAGGCACAGCAAAAAGAGGGGCATCAGGGTACAAGATTTGATACAGCACTTGATTGCCAAAAATAGAGGAGGGCATGCGGTTAATGAGATAACAAGCAGTAGAGATATCTTCAGGCCAGAAAGTTTTTGGTACATTATAGTGAAAAGAAGGGAGTGGGCAACTTCCAGAGGATGACGATTCTTGCGCTCAGCAACCCCATTTTGTTAGGGGGTATATGCACAGGAACATTGATGAATAGTACCCAACTTCCGACAAAACTGGCTGACACAGGATTGCACAAACTCTAAGGCATTATCAGTGCAAAAAATCTTAAAGAATTTGTCAAATTGAGTACGGATTTCAGGAAAGAAGGTGATTATAGTATCTAGCATGTGAGATCAGTCTATCAAATAAAACAGCCATGTAGTTCTAGAAAAATCGTCAATGAAGCTCATAAAGTACCGAAATCCAGATGTACGTGGAATAGAACATGGGCCCCAAACATCAGCATGCACAATATCAAAAGGTTGTTTTGAACAATTACAGGATTTTTTTGAGAAACTGACACGAGTTTGTTTGCCCAGCTGGCAAGTTTCACAATAAAAAATAGAATCTGGAATAGCAGGAATCAATTGCTTCAATTTTGCAATAGATGGATATCCCAGTCGATAATGTCATTGGAGGCCTGTCACAGACTCACAGACGCAGTCAGCAATGCAGTAGTCTTTGGTGTATCCAAGTAGTATAATCCGTCTAGTCCCTCATGGCCTAAACCAATCCTCATCCTCGTGCGGAGATACTGAAACACACAGCCATTCGGGTCAAAAGTAATAGAGCACTGAAGGCTCTTCACAATTCTACTAACAAATAACAAATTCAATGGAAATTTGGGAACATAAAGAGCAGAGCACAATAAGAGATTGCTAGGAGTATAGATATTCCCTATACCAGAAATAGGAGTCTGAGAGCCATCCATCAACAAGAGGAACAGGTGAAACAACATAAGTTTTATGTAATTTAGAAAAAAGTGCATAATTGCCAGAAATATGGGAGGTGGCGCCAGAATCAATCACCCATTTATTTTTACCATAAGATGTAGATGAGGCACGTACAGCAGAAGCATCAGTATGGGAGGAGTTAAGACGGGATTGAAGCAGCTTTTCGAACTCAGAGCGAATCCACTCTATAGATGGCTGAGACGAGGTGGATGGTGCAGAATCAGGTTGATCAGTAGTGACTTGATTGGCCTATTCAGGATTACCATGCTTGGTCCAACAGCAATCTTCAGTATGATGTGTGCATTTATAGAAAAGACAATAGCGTTGTTCAGAAGAGGATAGGTTGGGACCAGACGAAGAAGAACCACGACTAGGCCCGACAGTAGCGACCACGACCACGATCTCGGCCTCGACCATGGCCACAGGAGGAAAATCCTGAGCGGAAAGTTAGAACAGCAGCATCATAGTGGTCGGGTGACAAAGGAGAGACAGACGGAAGTCGTTGGAACCTTTTCAGCACATCACGTAGGGTAGGAAACTGGTTGCTGGACAGAATCCGATCTACCACTCCAGAGAATGAATGGGGCAAGCCCGTAAGAAACTACACTAATTGAAGTTCATTGTGCTGACGGTATTCTAGTGATATCAACAGAGAGGGGGTGATATACCTCAAACTCGTCCCAGAGCGTGCATCATTGATTATGGTAATCTTCCATAAATTCAGTAGCAGAATACTCCTTTTTAGCCAGGTGTTTTAAAGTTTCAAACACTTTCTTCAGGTTTTGCTGATGAGAATAAACATGTGAGAGTTGGTCCCACATGACTTTGGCAATCCGCAGTCGAAAAAGTGACTGGCTGATTTCAAGCTCAACATTGTTGTCCACCCAGGTCATGACGTCGAAGTCCTCCTTAGTCCACAGATCGTAGGCTTGTTTAGTTTTATCATCGGCGTTATCAGTAGGTATGGCAAGAGCATCTGAAGTAAGTTGTAACGGCCATGATCTTTGACATAGAGCTCGAAGGCCGCAAATCAAGTGTGATAGTTGGAGCCATCCAACTTCACAGTAGTGACGTGTGGCGTCCAAAGCGGGTCAGCAGATGCCATCAGAAAGATATGTCGGATGACAGGTATGTCAGTAAGAAGCAGTAGCAGGAAAACAAAGGACCCAACTCAGGATCAGCAGCAATAGTCAGCAGGCAGCAACAGAACTAGTAACCATGCGCATGGGCAGAAGTAGATCTAGATCCGAAGAAACTTGCAGCGGGGCAGAAGGTAGCAGCAGCAGATCTGGATCAATAGATCTGAGAAACCTGCATAGGGGCAAAGTAGAAGAGAAGGACCTACGCCACCACAGGGACAGTTACTCTACCATGAGACGTAGGCAGGCAACACAGATAGGTCTTTTAGATCTTCAACGTGCTATATTTAGAATGTGTTCGGAGATGAAGAAGGAACAAGATAGATGTGGGGGGTGTTGGGCGGAGACAGAATAGTATGGATGGGGGGTAGTGAGGAGGAGGCGGTGGGATCTGGGCGGCGGTAGGGTGGCAATGGCGGGCTGTTAGGGGAGTTAGGGGGGCAGCATGGTGATGGGGTGGCGGAGGCGACGGCAAGGGGTCTGTTGCGGCCGGAGGGGGTGGGTTGGGGCAGCGGTGAGGAGGGAGGATGGCGGTGGGGAAGGGGGATGAGGGGGTGGGCAACAGCGATAGGGAGGTGGTGGGTTGTTGCAGCGGCGGCGGAAGGGGTGGCGGCGATCTAGGGAAGGGGTGGGTGGGAGCTAGAAAGGAAGCATTAGGGTTGGGAGAAGGGAGGGAAGGACCGAGAGGATCGTAGCCATATGATACCATATAGAAAAGAAAAGTCTTTATTTGATGTCTAAAACAAAAACAATGTCTTTCTTTTATAGGATAAGAGAGTAAGTCAGATAACAAAATTAGACAATATGGGATAAAAGAGAAGCTAAAGACAAGACAAGTCTAACGCCCATAACAAAACACACAACATAGCATAACGCATAACACAACACATAACATAGCATAACGCAATAAAGCATATATACTAATAGAAAGTATTAGCCTATTTAATTAATAGGTTAATTAGTCTATTATGTACATGGATTTGTTTGCCCTCGCCCATTAGGGTTTAGTCCGCTTCCTTGTAATTGTCTCCTCTCTAGGACAGGGATGTTCATATCAATATACAACAATGATTACAGTGTCCCACACACTTGTCAACACGGTGTATATGCAATACTGGATTATTTTACAACATATATGTGAATATACATGTGAAAAACTCTACCTAAGACCTGATATCATCATGGAGGCCAACATTTACATGTATGTGTATGTATATATACATGTGAGTACAAAAGGGGGATTTCTCTCCTAGATCTTATAACCTGCAAAAATGCAAAGGAGGGTGGGTGGGTAAACCAAGGGCAATCACAATGGGCCACCGGAAATCAGTTCCCCAAACTCTAAATCCTCATGCCATGGTACTTGTGATAAAATAAAAGACGGCTACTTGTTGTTTTGAATAGAAGAAACCCTACTCCTATAAATAGGAGAATAGGGAAGCATACAGACACAACCTAACTCTAATGGGCCAAGACATACTTGGATCCATATTACAAAACACTTAATAACATAAATAAACAGACTCTCTAATAGTATTGTCTTGTGCACATGAAATTTCTTTTGTAGAGAGGAATCAACAATGAAACCTCCTTGCAGGTGGAATTCACCTCTGCCTTACACCCATTCTAGCATATATGCATTACTAAATAAGGCATGTCTTATAAAACCATGTGTAAAATTTGATTCCAACTCTTATGAGTACATAACTCCATTAAAACTATATTATCCAATTACATAGGAAAAGTTACATAACCAATGCCATTATACAAAGTCATAGTATTCAAGCCTGGTACTAAGGCATAATAGCCGACAACATAACAGCTCATATTCAGTTACAATTTTCAAACAGAAATAGTCACAATATGACATAAAGAATATATTAGCTCGTTCTTGCGTGAGTGCTTCTCCTTGTCTTATGACCAGGCTCCTCAAGAAGATGGGAAGTCCCTGAAAGGAGATGCTATCATTGTTGAGTGTAGCTTTGGTTTGTCTAAAGCATCATCAAAATAGTTTTCTTCCTACGTTCATTTGGAGCATGCTTTCAAATCAGCCATCCCTCTTTGTTGCTTAACCCTTCAGACTCCTTGGTATATCATCTCTGCTTGCAGTTTATCCTCCCTAGTTCTAAGATTATCCTATTGATCCCATGACAAGCCAGGTGGGGAGACCATAGTAGGCTTGGTGACCATCAAGGAGGGCACCAAAAGGGCCGTAAAGATTTGTGTTCTCAGATCCAGAATATCACTCGGATCTGTTTTCTGGATCAGCAATCACCTTGATAGCATCTCCTTTCAGGGACTTCCCATCTTCTTGAGGAACCACTTCATCTTTAGCAGCTCTGGTGGTTTTGTCATCTTCCTCCATTTGATCTCCGTCTACAGGTTGCATAGAATCACACCTTGCTTCCAGTCTTCATAAAATAGGTGGATGACATTTCTCTCCCTCCCACATAAATTCCTTCCTCATATTTCCACAAACCGAAGGCATCGCATCTGGAGCACCTTGTTGCCATTCCTTTAGCCTAAATCCACACCTCCCACATTTGCATGGATGTAGAGAACTACCCATGTAGCCAATTCCACAGCCATCCAGTCAACATCAAACAGCTTCTTCATAGTGCCCGAGAGGTGTGCCCAAAGTCCATGACACACTCGTAAATGCACCCAGACCAGTGTTGAGGCAATAATGTTGTCATTTATGAATCACGGATACGGATACAGGTACGGCGATTTTGTATTATTTAAGATACGAGTATGGCATGGATGCGGCACATAAAACATATATTTATATATATATATATATATATATATATATATATATATATATATATATATATATATATATATATATATATATATATATAGATAGATAGAGAGAGAGAGAGAGAGAGTCAGGATAGAATACACTCGAGTGTACAGATCGCATGGTAACCTCAAGTGGTATTCGCATATCAAGACTATTTTTCTGCAAAATGTAAACCATTAATCTTCATTGTCATACTATAATTAGGCTACATACAAATTTTGAGCTCATTTGGATGAGCGTAAGTCACTCATCCGAGAGAAACAAAATCGACGCGCCAAACTAATTTGAAATGTATAATTTGTGTGGTCTTTATAACATGATCTATAAATTTCCAAATAGGCTCAAATTTTACATATGAGCTATTCATAAGATGTTTAAGAAGATCAATGCTTTAAGAAAATGGTGCACCATGAAAACTACTTGAATGTATTCTACTCTGGATTGCCTGACTCTCTCTCTCTCTCTCTCTCTCTATATATATATATATATATATATATATAGACGCACACACACACATATTTGTTTGCCGCGTGCGCGTGTGTTATTCATAAAATGCAAATTAAGACCATCGAATTCATTCAAAGATACATATAAATAAAAAGGGATCTCCTTGGACATGACATATTTTGATCTTTGTTCGACCTCACGAACAAGGAACAACATGATCATTCTACTTAGTTCATGGAATTTTCCGTAGTGCGCCTTTGCCCTCCTAGTATATGATCCCAAGTACTCCCAGTTAACAAAGTTATAAAAGCATTCACTATCGTCACGTTTTCAAGATAACAATATCATAATCGCATATTTCTCATAGGTGCATGATCATCACACTCACTTGTGAGGTGTGTCCTTTAGTAAGAGAGATCAAAATTGGACAATACTGGGATACTAGCAAGAAGCAATTCATTAACAAACTAACAATATTTATATTAGAATGCCAACTTGTTTTATAGAACATTGTTGTCTAGATCCATAATTGCCACACACACACAGACTGGTTTTTGTGGTATTCCCAAAACTCTCATGTTTTATTTGAGAGCCAAGATAGAAAATTTATAATTAATGTAGAAATAATAGTAACAACAGGCACATAGCCACGTATTGATAAATTAAAATCAAATTTATATATGCATCTCTATATAAATGGGTCGGGGCTTATCCACAGAGTATCCAAGATGTCTCCACGAAGTACCCACTCCTTAAAACCGAAAAAAGAATCTAGACACATATGGAATCCAGTTGTATCCAAGGTGTACTAATATTTAGTACTGTCAAATAATAAAAGAAGGCAGATCGTTGTATTAGATAGGAGAAACCCTGCTCCTATAAATAGGAGAACAGGGAAGCATACAAACTTAACTAAACCCTAATGGGCCAAGACACAGTGAGGCCCATATTACAAAGACAATATAAATAACTAATAAACAGACTCTCTAACACTCCCCCTCAAGTTGAAGTTGGGAGAATCCCAAATCAGCTTGTAGATAGAGAGTCAAACTAGAAAACAAATAGACAGAAATAAAAGGATAAACCAAGCCCATACAAGAAATTGTTCCCCCTCAATATTACAATAAAGCACACAAATACTCATACACTCCCCCTCAAGTAGATACTCCAGGCAAACAGACAAGCAGGTCACAGAAGCTTCTCGATCATCTGGAGCAGAAAGATATAATAGTTGATAGGCACCAAGGTCTTCATCAACGTCGTCGTCGTAGTAGCCAGAGAGTGTTGGGTCACAGGTAGCAAAGTCCAGAGAGTGTTGGATCACAGGCAGTAGAGGTCAATGTACAAATAAAGTACGGACGGGTCAACGTGCAAAATAAAGCACGGACGAGCCAGATAGTGCTGGTACACAGTAGTAGAGAGTCGACGTGCAAACAAGGCACAGACATGCCAGAGAGTGCTGACGCACAGCAGTAGAGAGTCGACGACGTAGGCAGATAGAAGACCAGTATCGCAGAGTAGCAAGCAAATACATAACTCCAGTAGACGAAGCTCCATGTAAAGTCAGCAACAAATGTCTTCATCGTCTTCCCTCTTTATAAAGCATCCATCACAGTAGTAGACGTCATAAATCCAGAGAGTGTTGGTCCACAGAGTAGAAAGTCAACGTGCAAATAAAGCACGGACAGCAGAAAGTGCAAAAGCACAAAGCAGCAGGTAAAGTGTGCTAATCATAGCACAAGTAGCAAAGATGACGTCCAAGTATGCAACTTCACAGCAGCAGTCGAAGTTGATGATGAATAAACAATCTAGCAGCAAAATATACCAAATAGCAGCAGAAGACTCCATATATTAGTAGTAAATGTAGCATGAAGATCCATAGAACAATAGAATGAAATTCTTCTTCTTCATCTCATCTCTTCTCTATTTCTCCCCCTCACACCAACCACGGAAAGAATCAAGAGTGGTTGGGGTGGATAATGATAAAGGAACACCCCAGAAAGCAATATAGGCCGTAGCACTGCCGGGGGGTTTGGGGGGCGCGGCACCCCAAAAAGGTCTACAAAGATTTTCGAAGAGAAATCAAGCACAAATCTTCATAAAGATTAATAATATTACGGATAAAATCCATCAAAATTTTCTCTGGCCAGTCTAAGAAATTTACAGCAGGCAGTAGTGGTGGGGGGCGTATGGAGCAGGGTCGGCGGGGGGCATAGTAGTAGAGGCAGCGCAGTAGTAGAGTCGCAGCGCAGCAGCAAAGAGCCGATGGCGGCTCATCTAGAATAGGCAAGAGCAGCATATGCAAGCGGCGGCGGCTCGGGATGGTGCCGGTAAGGGCGGTCACAGGGGCAGGTAACGGCATGCGCGCGAAGCAGCAGCGGGCAGCAAGCAGCTAGGAAGGTAGTTGGCGGACAGAGGCAGGGAATAGCGATCAATCGGCGGCTGTGGCCGAACTGGCAGCCGGCGGCGGTTGCTCCTGCTGCTCGGCGGCGGCCTGCTGTTAGGCGGGAGGCGTTGTGTCTAGGTGGCCAACGGCGGTGAGGCAGGTTGGGCGCGGGGCGGCACGGTAGCAGAGGGATAAAAAAAAAGTGGCAGGGAACAAGGAGAGGAATTCCCTGCGGGCAGCCAAGCAACGCCAAGGGCGGCGGCCGCCCGCAAGGGGGGGCGCTCCTCTAGTTTTCTCTCTCTCTCGCGTACGACGGCTCTGGTCCTAGGACGGATGCTCTGATACCATGTCAAATAATAAAAGAAGTCAGATCGTAGTATTAGATAGGAGAAACCCTGCTCCTATAAATAGGAGAACAGGGAAGCATACAGACTTAACTAAACCCTAATGGGCCAAGACACAGTGAGGCCCATATTACAAGGACAATATAAATAACTAATAAACAGAATCTCTAAGAAGTATGTATCCGGTACGGGTACGGCACCTATTATGGAGTATTTGTGGTTCCTAGGCTGTCATCCTAGTTGTTGTTGTAGTTAGACGAAGATGATGCAATAGTTGAATCTCCAGGGTGGCTTTGTAATTTTGATTCTCCCTGCTTATGAGGGCAATGGGATGATGGAGCCCCCTAGGAGCATCCTCAAGGTCCACCACCCCACCCCCATGCTAATTTTGTAGTGAACTTAAAGTGAGACCTTCAAGCATGTTGAATTTTTCGCTGTTGCACACACCCTCTGGGGCACATATGTGTGTATATATATCGCAGAAAAGACTCATAAGCACTTCAGGCTTTGATAGTATTATGACATGAAGGCACCCTAAAAGGAAGAAAAATATCCAAACAGCCACTCAAAGTGTATCCAAGCAAGAAGTAGACATCAAGTCAGATGAAATATTTATACATGAAATTGTTGACATTGTTAACAAAAGCAAGGACAAAAACATAACAATGAAATCACATAAACATGCCACAAAATATAAACTAAACACATGATATGAATTAGAAAGAACTACAAGTTATACTAAATGCTTAACAATGATTACAACTGTATATAATTTTGCAGATCCAAATATAATCAAACACCAAATATTGATAATGAAATATACATACAAATACTACTATTTCTCAACAATGATTATAACTTTATATAATTATGCATTTCTAAATATAGTCAAACACCAAATATGGATAATGAAGTATACATACAAACACTCTTAACTCAAAAGCGATCGCATATGCCCTGCCCTAGTACACTCGCATTAGCCCACATATGTAGCCATTTGCACATAGTAAACCGCATATGCATACGTGGATAGTGCATACACAGCCAATGCTAAAATTTTGAAACAAACTTGCCATACAATAAGGCACTAGTTGCATAGTTCTAGTGACCCTACAACGTTGTATGTGGAGACAGTCATGGCCCCTTCCACATTCTCCAAGCATCTCCTCTCCTTGGCTCCCTCACAAGTGCTATCACCGCTAACAGTTGCAACAAGCAACACTACTTTCCCCTTTTCCACTAGCTATCATAGTAGAGTCTTTTTTCTGAGAAACCCTCTCAGTTTTGAGGAAATCCTGGAACCCCCCTACATTTTCAGTAATCCTGAAAAAAGCCTCCTCCCCAGGAGTCAGTTGTCCATTTAATTAGCTCATTTTAAGTTCATTTTATATTACTTATATATTATCCTACTACTACATTTTGACTGATAGAAAATTAACACCGTCAAAATTCTAAACCCTGGTCAGTTCCGGGTAAGAAAAAGCTAACTGAATTCTCTGACAGCTGGACCCAGAATCAACTCGACCCGAATTTAGTCACTCTGTCCAAACCTGGCACCAATTTGAATTGTTAGATTTATAACGCAGAACTTAATTGTACTAGGATTTTGGTCAAAGTTTTCAACTTGGAATCAACCTGAGTTTGTTAAAATTCGAATGTAGCATCTAGGTGCATGGATATTCTAGTTTTGCCTAACCCAGACTTGTGCCTAGTCTGACCTGGAGCCAATCCCGACATATATTTGTTTGAATCCTGATCCAAAGTAGATTGCAAATGTCAAAATCCAGAACTAACCCAGACCTAAATTTCGATAAGTTTTTCTGAACCTGAGTCCATCATGGACTATCAAGTTTTAGAACCTGGAAGCAGTTTTTTCCCGAGTCAGACGAGAACAGGTTCACCGGTTCAAACATATCATTGATAATGTTAACACTCAAATGTTAAACGACTCGGGTCAGATTGATTTTTTTTTAAGTAGTCCAACCTGTGACTGAGTTGGACCTAAAAAATTTTGTAGGATGTTGAGATATCTATTTTTATAATGTATGACTTAAATTATACATAATTAAATTAATTTCATAATTTGATTAATCGGTTACAAATTACAAAATCTCAACCAGAATATGGCCCATGATAGAGCTGAATGGAAACGAAGGATCCATGTAGCCGACTCCAACATAGTTGGGACTGAGGCTTAGATGATGATGATGATGATGGTTACAAATTACAAACAATCTAGATTCAAACCAATTTGCTTAAGTCTGTATATGAATGTTCAAAATGTGAGACAGAACCCGTCGCTTTAAACGTGGATGTTAATAATTTTCTATAATTTCAAATTTGGATTTGATGCTCAAACAGAACCTCCTTTTTTTATATGTGAAGATTATTAATTTTTTGGCCCCAAATAGACTTATCCTAACTAGTTTGGGAATGGATTGTTTAAAGAATATCAAACATGTAACCGATCAAATTTTGTTATGCATAACCTAGAAATGCCATGCGTGGTCGCCCCCCATCCTTTCTTTCACTCCAATTTTTTTTCCACCAAGAACGTCGTTATAATTGGGCCAATCAATATCCTACAAAAATCAGGACCTAGTCAGTCTGGTTGGGACTACTTTTTATATATTGGTATACTTGTCTGACATGAATATGTTAGCATCTATTTTTCATAATGCTATCAATGACATGTTCGAACACATGACCAGATCCTGTCTAACAATTTCCTAATGGATCTGGGTTGAGAAAAACTTACCGATATCTGGGTCTAGTCAATTCTGTGTTTTAGCGTTAAAAATCTACATCAGTTCAAGGTATGGACAAATGTGTCAGGATCAGTTCCGGGTTAGACTAGCCAAAAAATTAAGTTGGGAAAAACTAGAATATCAAAACCCCTAGCTGTTGCATTCTAATTTTAACAAACGTGGGTTGATTCTGATTGAATATCTTGACTAAAATCTGAGTATAACTTAGTTCCAGGTTATAAATTGAATAAACTGAATTGGTGCTCAGTTCTTACAGAGTGATTGAACTTTGGGTCAGGTCAATTACAGGTCTTATTGTCAGAGAATCCGGTCAGTCTTTTCCTATGAAGCACGGATACTCCAAAACAGGTGCCGTACCCGTATCCGATACGTATCCGATACCAATACTCCGTGGATACTCCTGGATACGTATCGGATACTCCTAATCCGTATCCATGCCGTATCCAAGCTGTATCCAGTCTGTAAAAACTTGAAAAAAAAATATGGGCATGACATTGCTTGATTAGTGTTTGACACCAGCTCCTGTCTCAACCCTCTCTGCTAAATAGTAGTAGCTTGCAACAAGGCTGTCATAGTTGCTTCCTTGAAGTAGTTCAAGGTTAGTCACCATTCCTCTTGCTAAATGCCAATCTTCCTTCTTCTCTTTATTGTTTGTACCTCCTCTGTTTTTTGGGATTTCACTTTTTAAAGAACTTCCATATGTAATCTGGATTTTAGTTTGTTCTTTATTGCAAACCAATTCATTCACCTTTACATGGTACTTGTGGATGCTTTCCCTTCTAAGGTGCAAGTTTTATGCAGGTTGATGTCCTCCATATTCTATGAAAGGCTTCAATTTAGTATCGTTGGTTAACATGCCTCTTGTTTTGGTGACTAAATCCATTGTGATTTATTTAGGATTTCTATCTAGACAATATCTATTTGATCTCCTTTGAAGATAACCATTGCATCCCCATCCTTCTGTCTCCCCCTATGAAGCACCGATACTCTGAAATAGGTGTCCTACCAGTACTGAATACATATCCGATACTAATACTCCTTAGATACTCTCTAATACATACCAGATACTTCTTAAGTCGTATTCCTTTTTTTATTAGCAGGATATGACCTCAATGCAGCCAGGATACAACCAACCCATTTAGCAGCCAAGGGAGCACCCCACTCGTGTGATCCCTCAAAATCCCAAAACCATGTGACTTCCAACTCTAAACTCCCCCTATTGTATTGTGATTTGAGAATGAAATTGATATTTTCCGTTAAAATTTTGAAATAAACATTAAAAAAATTGTTATATCTACGTTGTACCCGTATCTTATACTTTTGAAAATTGTTGTATCCTCGTACCGTACCCGTACCCGTATCCATTTCTATATCTATATTCGTGCTTCATAGTAGCTAGCCATACATGAGAGAAGATAGTTTACACAACTCACTTTACAACGCAACATTACATGATACATGAAATGTGAAAGGTTTAGAATATGATATTATCAAGCTTTTTTGTAACTTCTATCTCACATTAATATGAATGAAAGACCCCTTTTTATATCATTATTTGATATTAGGGTATTGGTTTCCATTTTCTTTAGAAATATTGTGATTTTTTAATGAAATTTGATTGTCTTCATCTATTTTTAAAATAAATATATTGGTCATTTTTTAAAATGTTAAAATAGATATTAAAAATTTGTCGTGTCCGTGACGTACCCGTATCCTATATTTTCAAAAATTGATGTATCCACGTACCCGTACCCGTATCCAATACGTATCCGTATCCGTGCTTCCTAGGTCTTTTCTGACCCGAGACTAACTTGGGTCTGGAATTTTGTTGGTGCTAATTTGCTATCAGTGGCAATGTAGTAGGATAATATATAAATAATATGAAACAAAACTAAAATGAGCAAAGTATAAAGAGAAACAAGTGGATGAAGTAATTAAAAGAAAGAAAAAAAAAAGAACCCATTGTCTTAGACGGACAACTAACGGCGACGGGGTAGGAGGGGGTGATTTAGGATTATTGTCAATGTAGGGGGCTTTGGGGGATTTCTTCACAATTAAGGTTCTTTTGGAAAAAAACTCTTAATTGTATTGGCAGAATAGGTAGACAGGGACAGCTACAAGAGTGACACAGAGATTGGAGGGCGTTGGTGTGAGGCGATGGCAGGAGGCTGTATATGGGGAGGGGTCAGTGCCTCTGCAATGGTGGAAGATAACAAGGCGGCATTGGGTACTATAGGCGGTGGCGGCAGGGCAAACACTGTGGACTAGGGGAAATCAAGATAGAGGCACTGTAGAGGGCCTAGAGGCAAGACAGAAATGATTAGTAGATAAATAGTATTATCACTATAGTTGGACTGGGAAGGGGGGTAATGAAAATAAAAAGAAGGGAGGGCAGAGACGGGAAGAAGATAAGTACATGCATGTCGGCAACTGACTTTGGGGCATGGCCGTGCAGCAGCTATAGGGGGGAGGAAAAGAAGAGCATGAATCCCATATTTTAAAGTTTGGAGAGGCGTAATGGCAGATATATCCTTGTAGTTAAGTGTACCATGGGTGTTGATTTGTAGTTTCTGAAACAATGGACACTTCATAGTTTGGAGTGAATTAAAAGTTTGAAGATGTGAGTAAACTTTTTATAAAACAAAATACAATCATCAACCAAACGGTGTCCTATTAGCTCGCAGCTAGCCGTAGATACTTGATAAAGCAAATCTTGGTTGTGTTTTCCTTGTGATGGACCTATAAGAGGAGGAACATGCCAAGTAACCCCCCCCTGGATACATGTCTTCACAGGTTTATTCTGGATGTTTATTATTGAGATGTTCTGGGTTTAAGCAATAAAAGAGCTATTCACCGCACACTTTGGGAAGCAAGCAGATATCCTATGAAAAGAAAAGTTTTAGTTCCAATGCAATTGCTCCATTCCCCTTTGGTGATTTACTCTTTTGGTGCTTCCTTCCCTAACCATAATGAAAGGAGCTCCCACTGACTGACTTTGAAACAGTTGTTAGTAAGAATGGGGAGCATGTACCTTTTTCTGTTGGCGATATGAAAGCCAACCCATTAAAAGGTCTTCAAGGTAAAGGATGTAGTGGTTTAGTGAGGATTATTCTAAGCCTAGTATTGAAGAAAGGATCTCAGAAAGGATGAAACAGTTTCTTTCTTTCTTAATAAAAGAAGTTGAAAAAGATTTAAAAAAAAGTAACATTATCTACTTTCACAACTTCGCTGACCATTTTCCTTGCTTTGTCATTTCATAACTACTTCAAAGTTGTGAACTCTGGTACGAGAACAAAAAAACCTCTTCCAAGACAGATTATATATATCATCAAGACCAATCTTGAGGGAAACCAAATAAAACCTAGCTAAATCAGTTCAATGGCATATTGCCAGCAGATTACAATAAAGTGAGGCATGTCACTACAGAATCAGTACTTCGCTACATGCCAATTTCTAAATATTCATTTTGCACGATTAGCCATCATCAATGAAGATAGTGTGTGAAGCTCAAAAACATAGTGATGCAAATTGAAAGATAATATTACATAATCAGTAGTACCATATAATATAAGAAACTTGGAAGCAATTCTTATATTTTTTTGGAGGGGATCATTCTTATTTTAGGTTGCAAAATATATGTTTTTGACATAAAATGCCTGGAACAGAACTCACATTGTTGCAAGAAAGAGGAGAATGTTTCTTGGATGAAGAACTGGCAACCGGTTGAATCTCTTTTTTCCGTCCCCAACATCTGCCGCAAAATTGGTATTTATCGGTATACTCAGGGAAGCCTTGTTTGCAATAGGAAGAGTAAGCTGTTTGACTTGGTCGGTTTGGCAAGAGGAGACTGAAAGAGACAAATATTGGACGGGTCAATCTAATATTAAGAAAAACAAATAAACCATTAGGATGTAACAGATTCTAACAAATTCGAGTTCATTTTGTAATTATTAAGGGGAATTGAATTAGCAAGTTCTAACATATATTCATAAGTGTATGCATCGTCCAAGGAGCGCTAAACTACAATCAGAGATAACTAACGCATCAGTGGTGAACAAGGAATGAGATATAGGTGATATTTTGACCGAAATACCGACACCGATGCCATCGGATATGGAAACATGTGTGCGTACTGATAGGCTCGCAAATATCGACATACTGATGGGTATACTGCTGATATCGCCATGTTTCGGTTGTTTCGGTGCAAATGCTCTACTGACTTCATTGTACCAACCAAAACCGGCGGTATACCAATGGGTATACCCTTTTTTGCAAGAATGACTTGTTACTTCCTGGGTGGAGAAAAAAAGGTGCATTTGGGTGGTTTTTATCAATTGGAGCTCAAATCAACCCAAATCAAGGTAAGTTCTGGTAGTCTTCCATTTTCTAGCATTTGCAACCTCTCTATCTCCTTTCCGCTAATATTTTCTTACACTTTCACCTATAAAATGATTTTCTACAGCCAAAACCTAGTATTACTCCAATTTCGATATCTTTGGTGTTAACTATACATACATCTATGAGTATATTATGTAGGTCTACAATATTATCACTGGATCTACCTAGTTATAACACTATTAATTACTATTATCATGCAATTTATCAGATCATTAGTACTTGTACGACTACGATATGTGTTGTTATAATTAGTTAGTTGTTTATATTTATTAAAAGACGTTCTAATAAAGAGTAATGTGAACATATATAAAAGAACTACAGTGGAACTATAGATTTTTGTTTTTTAAAAATTGATGAGTTGTTTAATTTTCTATATATACTTGTGTGTGTTATTGTTGTATAAGTTAAAGTTTTTATTTGGTAAGCTTTGAAAAGGGTTTTTAATCATTAAATAATACCTTTATTATTTACTAGACTTTTTTTTGAAACTAGATGTTAAATAAAATTCTAAAATATATCGTGTTTGATTACATAATACAAATGAGTATAATACTTACATAGTATTTATTGTACATGGCGTGTATGAGCAACACGTAACTTCATACAACCAACCTTACATAATTTACAAGTCATGGGAGCAATATGTCAACCATATCAACTCCTCAATACGGTATGAATCAGTGTGTAACTCGACATACAACTGATATGAGTTAGTAACTTACTATGTTATTCATGTATAGTAAATTGGATAATATTACATCAGTGTGTATATATGTATATGGATTGTGTTAGCAAAATTCCAAATCTTAATTCCAACATTTTGTCATCGAAATCCCCAATAAACAGGACAGGTTCGCTACCTCCCACATGATAAACAACCCCCCCCCCCCACATACCTCTTATAGAGTTTTATTGCGTAAAACGATGCATTTAGGTGTACATATTACATTTGTAAAATTTCATGATTTATTTGATTCATTTTGGTGTCAAAACGGCTACGATTGTATATGTCGATATTTCGGTCGATATATTGGTAAATGCCTATTTCCAGGATGTCGAACGGCATCGGTATCGGATACCTAGTTCCTTGGCGGTGAAGCCAGGAAATCCACAAGCTTTCCCATTTCTGATAGAATTCAGCCCGAAACAGCCACATTGTGCTAGACCCATGTTAGAGATATGACCACAATCGTATTGTATTGAAAGATGTTTGTAGTTAGTGGAGCACCCGTCTAGGTGCCAAAAAAACCCGTGGGTAGTGCCTTGCAACATTTTAGTCCTAACTTATTGAAGTTGGGTGCATGTTTTTTTTGGCTTTAGGATTCATTTTTAGGGACCTACTCTACTGTCCAAATCAGAATTCTTGTTCATGTATGGATTCCAAACCTGTATAAAGGCCCTAATGACAATTTTGTGGGGCCATGTTATTACTAGTGACCAAGGAAGGGGGCATGACGCCTATATTAAGACTTGTTATCATTGATGGCTGCAATCCCATAGTTTAGAATATAACTAATGACTCCAATATAAGATGTGCCCATGTCTATCATAGGAAGCTGAATGCTTATATAAACACAAATGTATGATTGATTTAAGTCGAAAGTTGAAGTGCAATGGCACCCATGTTTAAAATGTCGATTTTGATGTCGTTTCGGTTGGTCCAGAAACAGAAATTTACCGAAATTTTAACCGAAATTTTGATATTTTTCACTTTTTCGACACAAGATTTCGATGCAAATTTTGACATTTTCGATGACCAAATAAAAGGAATTACGTCATAATTTTTTACCATGATGATCTATATACATAAATACACCTAATTATACAATAATATCATATGTTGGTATAGGGTAGGCGGCTCCTACATTTTTGAGTGAAAATACATAAAATTGTTTCGATCAGGATTTCGAAAATGCAATGTATACATACATATATTCTGATGTAATAACATGTTAGATCTTATATTTTGGATTGAATTAACTCAGGGGGGTCTCCCACATTTATTTAGGATTTTTAAGATTTTTTAAAAAAATTATAATGCAATAAAAAAAATCGAAATTTTGGCTATTTGGACCGGTCCATTTTGATGTCTGGTAGTGGTCGAAACCGAAATTTCGACCGAAATTTCGCAATTTCGACCGAAATTTTAAACCATGAATGACACCTGAACAGCAAAGGTCCCTAGCCAGGGTCCTAGACACCTATACAACTTGAAAAGTATGATCATGATATGAGGGGAATCAGCTATTGCTCACTACAAGAAAATAGATCTGTTATCATCGATGGCTGCAATCCCACAGTATAGAATATAACTAATGACTCCAATATAAGATGTGCCTATGTCTATCATAGGAAGCCCAATGCTTATATGAACACAAATGTATGAGTTTATTTAAGTCGAAAGTTGAAGTGCAAAGGCACCTAAACAGCAAAGGTCCCTAGCCAGGGTCCAAGACACCTATACAACTTGAAAAGTATGATCATGATATGAGGGGAATCAGCTATTGCTCAATACAAGAAAATAGAACTTGCTGCAAACAAGATTTTCAATGAATTGCAATTCCATCTGATCTTGTAATTGCTGCATTGGGGTATATCAGTATTTAGAAGCAAATCCCAAAAATGGAACATAGCGATCGAGAATTTCCCATCTAGTACTTCTGATAAGGACATGTCGGTTTTGTAATTAAAAAGCACATGGAATGATGCAACCTTTGGGGTCAATCCAGAGCCTAAAATGATAAGTAGATTTCTAGCCGCAGCTGCAGCTCTGTTCATGCAGAACATCTAAACTCCGGCAACATGTATGCCATGCATTGTGGGCATGAAAGAGAAGACACGTATGCATATCAACTGTTTCGGGAAAGATAAAGAAGAAATTGTGCAAGCGGTCATCCATGGCACTTTTATCAGATTCTGCTCATGTGCTCGTTTCTACATTAGCCTCTCTTGTGATGTCACTTGTGCGTATTGGTAGGCCCTGAGTTGCATCAGCAACCAAGCAGTTCGTAAAGATCCTTCCCAACTTTGATAGAACCCCTTTAATCACCAGGAATGATTGCAGGTATAGTAATCTAGTCAAACCATGTAAACACATTTTCTTTAAATGTCTGTCTTGTTTATGTGGACCACGAGCTCAGGAAATGAAAACAAGTTATATAAGTCTCAGGTTTTGATTGAAGGCAATCCTGATCAAGATAGCTGGGAGCATTATGATGATGACGGTGGATGTGAAGAAGTGTATACGATGATGTTGTGTTGTTCTATTCATATGTACACCCCTGCCTATATCATCATCATCATCATCATCATCATCATCATCTAAGCCTCAATCCCAACTATGTTGGGGTCGGCTACATGGATCCTTCGTTTCCATTCAGCTCTATCATGGGCCATATTCTGATTGAGATGTAGAGATTCAAAATCTCTCTTTATAAGCTCATCCCATGTTAATTTAGGCCTGCCTATATATATATGTATATAGGAGAGGAGGCTATTAGACGTTCGGCCTCCGCCACGGGTATGGGAGAGGGGGGAGAAATCTTTCTCTTTTAATCCCATATATAGGAGGGGAGGCTATTACAAGGAAGCACAAAGGAAGCGACTTAACCTTAATGGGCCATGGGCAATAGGCCCATGTAGACAATAGACTAATAACCTATTAATTAAATAGGCTATATTCTAGCACTCCCCCTCAAGTTGGAGCATGGGTGAACGCATGTCCAAGCTTGGAGTTACATGACTCGATTGAACGATAAGAAATAAATGCTGAATGAAAGATAAAAGTGTCACTTCCCATACAAAAAATTGTTACTCCCCCTTAAAAAATACTTCCTAACTGATAAAATATGATGACGCCTCTTTGAGATGTGTTTTGCAGGTTGGCGAAGCTCGAGCTTTGAAGAAAGTCTTTCTCGTGAAGTGCATCTGGAATGACGAACATCTGAAGCAGACAACCATAAATACCACGAGTACGCCATCTTCACTGGAGGGGAATGCGGAGTGGAATAAGGGCACTCAACACATCCAACGTACATAACGCGGCACAAACGTTGAGGCACAGTGTCAATGTAGCAGTCGAGATGTCTTTGAATTGTCTGAAAAGTGTAGCCAACTGGAATTAGCGCAGATGACCACCGACGTGCAAAACGTGGCACGAACACGCTGACAAGGTGTTGAGGTGGCGTCTCAACACATAGAAGTAGCAGATGCAACTCAGAGAAGACGTGATGAAGTAGCTCGGTGAAGATCACTCTTGATGAATCCTTCCAGAATCAATTTTGGCACAGGCTTGAAGAAGACAAGCTTCGAAGATGAAGAAGCAACCATCTGGAACACCATCAACGCAGCATGGATGATCAACTGGAACGTCATCAACGCCAAAGGGACTAGAGGTCGGAATATGTGCAGCAAGCTCCTATCCAGACGCACATAATGTGGTATGAATGTGAAAGTCTTGGTATCAATGTTGCAACTGTGAGATCCTTCAATGTTGTCTGAAATGTACCGTGGTGCTAAGTGGGAATGACGCGCCACAAAGACATCAACAAACCAGATGTGCTAAAGAACATGAAGCTCCATAAAGATAGCCTGGAATATATCATCTCATCTCATCTCATGTCTCTCTCCTCATATCCTCTCTCTCATGTTCTCATACCCTCCTCTCTATCTCTCTCTCTTCTATTCCCCCCAACACACCAAATATGACAAGAGCAAGTAGATGGTGTGGAAAAAAGGAAATATGACCCCCCCGGCACGTGGAAAGACGCACACATGATGGATGGAATGGTGGGAAAGGGAAAGGATAAAACGAGAGGTGTAGTGTGTAGAGAAGAACAAAAAGACTACCGGAATGGAAACATCGGTAGGAGGAGATCACTACCGGAATTTTGCTCAATAGGGAAGGAAGGGGCACTGTTGGAATAGTTTCTCAGCATCAAAACCGATAATCAGAATCAAAATGTAAAAACAACCCGATTAAGATCCAGATAAAGAAAATAAATGGATCTTTTCTTGACCCTAAAATGGACATGTGTCCAGCCCTTAGGCCGAAAAATGTGGGGGTGTGGGGGTGGAGCCCCCGCAAAAAAATTGTTGGATCAAAAATAAGAATAGGATCTGATTATCATAAGTATTAGAGGAGAGATAGACCTTTGGAGGACGTCAAACTGGAAGTGTGTTGACTGCTCTTGACACGTTGTGTCTATGATTGGACACGTGTTTATGATTGGACACATCGTGTAACTTGTCAGGGGTGAAAGGCAGACTCATGATGACACGTCGTGTAGTATTGTTGACACGCTGTGTAGCTCCTTCGCTGAAAACTAGTTGACTCCTTGCAACACGCTGTGTGGAAATGCGACACGCCATGTCGGATGTCGGAGACGTGAACTGGATCTCCGTCGACACGTCGTGTTCCAAGTGGACACGCCGTGTCTAAAGTCGGAGGCATAACTCTGATGTCCGCCGACACTCCGTGTTCGAGGAATGACGCATCGTGTATGTTGCGCTTTGTGCCGTCAGGAAGAAATCTGGAATCAAACACGTCGTGTTGTTTGATCAACACGCTGTGTCTTTTGCGCTTTAGAAGAAACTCCACGCCGTTAGGGTGATTCTTGGAGCGCAACACGCCATGTTGTTTGGACAACACGCCGTGTCGGCGGCGGCTGATGCACGATCTCGACGGGAATTAGCACCGTCAAGGAGACAAATACCCCAGGAAATTAGCATCATGGGTCGACGGGAATTAGTATCGTCTTTTATACTCCTTTGATCATGAACAGTGATGGCTCCTTGCTTGACCAGGGTCGGATCTGGACGAGAATTAGCGTCGTCCAGGTCCCGAGAGGTGGTGTAGCAGTGGAATGATGGAGCAAATGGATGCGGAGATGATGGATAGCGTGGCGGCTCGACGCGGAGACGGCAGGGCAACAAGGCGATGAAGATGATGGCGACGGTTGCTGGAGCGAAAGGGTGATCTGCTTGTTGTGGTTTCTTCAATAGCGGCGGCTGGAGCTGCTTGGCGAACGGATCTCGGGGAAGGTGACGACGACGGATAGATCTGGACGGCAAACAGTGTCGTCCAGAGACTCAGACAGGATAGAGATTGTCGGGAAGGATGGCGTCAGCTCATAGATAAAATCTAGGTGAAAGGGGAAGAAGCTGCAACCATGGAGGCCAAGATGTGCCTAGCGGGCGGCCGGCCTAAGCCATGGACGGAGGCGGCGACCGCCCGCAGGCGGGGGTTGTCCCCTGGTTGCTCTCTCTAGGGGAGAAGGGGAGACAGATGCTAGAGTTGGGTCTGGTGTCGGAGAGAGAAGAGGGAACAAGGGGCGGCGGCTAGGGTTCTCTCCTCAAGGCTATTACTCTGATACCATGTGAAGAAGTGTATACAATGATGTTGTGTTATCCTATTCATATGTACACCCTTGTCCTATATATATAGGAGAGGAGGCTATTACAAGGAAGCACAAAGGAAGCGACTTAACCCTAATGGGCCATGGGCAACATGCCCATGTAGACAATAGACTAATAACCTATTAACCAAATAGGCTATATTCTAACAATGGAAAAGCATGAAATTATAATAGCAAGAAGAACCAATTATAGTTTCTGAGTGCTTGTAAGCATGTCTTAGAGAAGACTGCGAAAGGCTATATATCAAGGTTAGACAGTTGATGCTAACAAACGAGAAATGTCAAAAGAAGAAAACATGTGGTTACTGGTTACAACAGAGGAAGCAATTCCAACACCTTAAAGCTCGATTAGTAGGAAGGATTACGGTCGATAAAGAGACACCCAACATTTTCAAATCATCTTTTGTGATGTGTGTGGCTTTGAATACTTGATTTTTGGGTTGATAAAGTATTATGAGCTAGTAGCACAAGAAAAATCCATCTCTCCACCCCATCATTTACAATGGCACTTTTAGCATTCAAGTAGATGTGACTATCTAAGGCTACTTTAACCTTACGGAAAAACTGGCACATGAAGACCCACTGTCCACATTCAAAAGCAAAAGTTATGTGTTTATGTATGGTTGGTCTAGTTGTTAATCCCAAACTTTTCTTCTGGAACCCCCCCCCCCAAAAAATAAAAAGAGACAAGTACAGGATAATATGTTTCCCATCCAATGAACCAACCACCACCCCCTTTCAAAAAGCTAGATGTAACGCCTGAAACCATTGGCCAAGGATCTAGTAGAGGTTCAGGTATGATGGCTACCCACAAATCAATATTGGTCTTCATCGTGTGCTTTGTCCTCACTCATACAAACACTGGAAAAACATCCTGGTGGTCCTCATCCTAGTACCACTCTGGATCGAGCATGATTAACCACGAATTACCTATTGATGGACTACTTGAAAAGGAGTTGCACCTTGTTGATGTGTACTCGAATCATTTCTTTTAAGATACTTAAATCAGAGGCCTCTAACCCTCGGATGCAACAGACTCATTCACTTAGATACTTGACGTCCTTGTCAAGGCTTTACCATATGGCCTCATAATCTCTTCCTCAATTCAGTGGAAGTCCGGAATGACCCATGTATACTCCATCTCTCATTCATGGCTAATGTTGCGCGCTTTTTCCTCACTCGCCCACAATTTGAAAAAGCTTCTCGATAGGTCACTTGTCCTAATACTAAACCTGGCCGAGCATGCATAACACACCTGCCCTTTCTTCTTTTAGCCAAGAGAAAGAATCAATCGTCAAAATGATAGAGAGAGGTTGGAAGGTAGAAAAGTGAGAACCCCACAGGACATACACAGTAGGGCTAGCTCTCTTATAAATATCCTACTCACACTTACAGATGTAGGTAAGTGATTAAGCTCATGAAAGTGGATAGGAGTTCTTTGAGGTATGATCTCTCAACTATAGCATTTATGGACCTTGCTGGACACTTTGGGAGCTCCCACATAGGTCTCATTTATAGTTGAGGATGTCTCCCAGCCAGTAAAGTCAATTAGGACAAATTTTAGCCGTTATTGGGAGAGTGAGGGATCATCGACGGATCTACTTTCACTTTCTCTCCCTCTAATGGTTATAGCACCTTCCAAAAGCTACAGCTACAGTGTTGTTAGCGAAGTTTATGGTGCCATATATTGGTCGATGGCACTAGTAGACAAAAACCATCTAGGTCAGTCGCCTGAGTGTTGTCCAAATTCTCAGTCATGGACAGATAAGGCATTGGCTTTTTGCTCATTGATTGAGATGTGTGTCAGTACTAACTCAACCTATGATGATTGATTGGGAATTTGCACAACGTCGTCAGTAAGAATTTACCAGGACAAACTCAGCCAATGGTAGTTCTCGACTTGCGGATTTTCAATTAATGCTAATTGCAATACTAATTCGTTCTAATTAATTCTATTATGCATTTTACCTTAATTACAAGTCATACAACCAATAAAAGTGATTACATCAAAGACCTAATGAAAAATTTGTCTAATCTTCAATTTTGATCTTTGTGTATGTATGACTTGAATTCTTCAAACTAGGGTTTGCATGTTAGGACATTTGGAGATTGTCTTTCTGAAACTACTCAAGTAGAAGCATTAGACTATTTAAGTAGAATAGTTTATTCATCGTTAAAACACAAGATTAGGCTAATTAGCCTCTCAAGTCAACACTTTTAAGATCATTTTGACGGAGGTCTCAAATCTTGGGATTTTACATTATAACTAGAAGTTGTAAAGGTGAATGTCAAAGATGGGACGAACTGGATCTTATCATAATAAAAATCCAAATTTATAACCGATAAGATGACTTGTTGTGTAGTTCATATCATATATAGTAATGCCAAATGTACTGCATGAAGAGTCAGGGAAAAAAAGACAGTCTGAAATTCATAAACAGAGAGAACACATGGGAGAAGTATTTGAACCACACCATCTTGGTAAAGCGAAGTTGGAGAATCCCTACATACCCAGGGGAACTTGCAAGAAAAGTTTGAAAAGAAAAATATTTAGGTCTTCCTTTGTTGAAGCAAGAAGGGTATCCATTGAGCTACACATGGAGTATGTGAGGCGCAAAAACATTGTTTATAGAGGGTGTGCAGTGGAGGATTGAGAATGGAAAAAGATTTACATTTTAGCAGACAAGTGGGATCCTAACTTATTTGATGTTATCTAGCCAAAGGAGCAGAGAGGTGGGGAAGCGTACACATGGGTCAGTGAACTCATCATGGGCAATCCACCCACATGAGATAGAAAAAACTTGCTAGTGCCATTAGCCCAAGTCGATGGAGAAAATACCAGTCGTACATATATTCCAAAACAAACAAGTGGTATTATTTACATGAGGCTAAATGATAAAGCGAAGTTCTCTATGAAGTCGGCATATTGGTATGGTATATTGAGTAGCACACCCTATTAACTTGTATGTTTATTGTCTTGTTATTTTCTTTTACTTTAGTCCCATATCTCATCACTGCGATTAACCTCTCTGTCCCCTCTTATATAAAGAGAGGTCTTATTAGTTTCTAATCAAGTAATTAGATTTCACCTAAGCTACATGGTCTCAGACGCTTACAATCCACCCTAATTCCCGCCATGTACCTTTATACACACGTCGTCATCACTGCGATTAACCTCTCTGTTCCTTTCGCCACTGCCTCCTACCACCCCTTTGCTTCCTACTGCCGCCAACATGTTCTCCAACTCTAGTTGTCGCCACCTCCCTCTCCTACAGCCAACCCCACTGCCGCTAGCCCCCATTGCCACCTCCAGCCCCAACCGCCACCGCCATCCCCACCCCCCCCCTTGTTGTAGTCACAACCCCCTCATGTTCATGCACCATCTCCTACAGCCATCATTGCCCCTACCCCTACTACCCACTGTAAACGCCAGCCTCCCTATCATATACCCCTTCTCTAGTTGCTACCAATCCTCTATCCTAAAAACAAACCTAACACCCTTTTGAATCCCAGCCACACTCTTTTTTCCTTCTCAACAAACATCCTTCTCACTGATTCCTTTTTTTCTTCTAGGGGCTCGTCCCCCACACTTCCTACATCACATGTTGCATTGATACCACTATGGCGTAGGCTGATAATCTCTGACTATTGTTGATGCCCATGTGTTCGGTCTTGATGTTATCTCTATTGTTGCCCGCCTGCTAACTTCTTGTTGTTGTGCTGCTACGCATGTCCATCCGTGTTAGTTCTACTCTTATTTGCCTAATCTCATGGCGTCTTCTAATAATTTCTGTTTTGTGTTATGACCGTCAAACTTGATGGGTTCAACTACTAGACATGATCGGCTCCATTTGAGTTATATGTCAAGGCACAAGGGAGATATTCTCACCTTAATATCGCTGCCCCGGCCCCTCCTGCTGACAATGTTGACGATAAAACCAAACAATCTTATGACCTATGGGTCAAAGATGACTCCGGCTCTATGACATGGATGGTCAATAGTGTTGATTGCAGATCAATCAATCTTCTGCTCAAACTCCATCCTGCCAAGGACATGAAGGATCAACTCTCACATGTCTATTATCATCAGCAAAACCCCATGGTGCTTGAAATCTACAAAAATCTAGCAAAGGAGTATTTTGTTTGTTAGAGTATCTATTAACTTAAGTGTTTTAGTCTTTTACTTAAGTTCTGTTTAGTCTATTTGTAATATGGGCCCAATTATGTATTGGCCCATTAGGGTTTGTCTTGAGTCTGTATGCTTTCCTCTTATCCTATTTATAGGAAAGGGTGGTTGCCTCCTATTACTAAAGAAAACCTCTACACAGTAGGTGATTTCCCCCATCATATCGTTATTTTCCACATGGTATCAGAGCAGTCGGTCCTATGTTGTCCCTAACCCTGAGAGAGAGTTGATGTACGGGTTTTGAGTCGCTTTTGCAGGCCTATTTTATATTCGTTTTGTGCATTTATTAGTCAATTAGTTGATCATATTTGCATAAATCATTATTATTGGTTTGTATATTCTGTTTGCATCAAACTATGCTCATTTTATCATATTTGTATTATTTTATATATTCCCCAGCTTCATACATGTTTTTATGGATTTTTTAGGATTCTCCATGTACATGAGGAGTCGGTGCCACCGACTACCAAGTCGATGCCACCGAGATAGCAGCAATGGTCGGGCTATAGAAGACCATGAAGAGTCGGTGCCACCGACTACCAAGTCGGTGCCACCGAGATCGGCTCAGAGAGGCAAAGTAAAGTACATGCACCAGCTCGGTGCCACCGACATGAAGAGTCGGTGGTACCGACCTCGCCACAGCCAGACCGCGCCCGACACCGTCGGTGCCATCGACACCCAAGTCGGTGCCACTGACTTTGCCGGATTTTAGCAATCTAATTTGATCGCCCAGATCTGATGGTCCACGTTACGTGGTACTGTAAGTTGACCTAGGACTTAAAAGAGGACGGCCAGACCTAAGGGGATTATCACGTTGCATCGCACGAAGGCCAGAGAAGAGGGAGAGAAAAGCACGGAGCCGAAGGACGTCAACCGGGAGATCCGAGCACCTCCGACGGACGATTTTGCTGCCGGAAGACTACAGAACGTGTGTTTCTCGAGAAGGATCATCCGGACTACCTTCTCTCCAGGGGTTACATGAACTTCATTCATGTTTCCCACATTTTTCTTCTCTCCCTCTATGTATTCGCAACTAAAAACCATGTGGGGCTAAACCCCTCCTTTCCTTAGGACCCGGGAGTAGCCCGGGGAATCGTTGTATCGACTTTTTACATGATTTAATATAGATTTCTCTTTATTCCTGGATATATAATTGTGGAATTGAACGACCTATCTATACTTGATCGCCATCGGTAGGGTTACAGACCGATAATTACTCCGGAAGGAGGATTAAAGGTTAGAAAACAATAACATATACACTTTTCTATGCGTTCCTTGGGAAAGGTAACGTACGGTTAGTGGGAAGAGACCCAGAGTATTCCATAATGCACCTAGACTAAGATATAAATTACTACAGACGTGGAATTGGCTTAGATCTAGGTAGTGAATTGCACCGTGGAAGCGGGCAATTCTGACTACAGGCTTTCTATCCAGGGTAGGAGTAACATTTGTATTAATTCGGTAGAAATAAGATATAACGGGACCCCGTGGTGAAATCGGTAATCCTGAGGAATCCATTTCATTTGAATCACCCACTTTTAATTTCTTTTTTATTTCCTTTTATTTTTTTAAACTTAAATCAACATTTTTAATCGGTTTAGCTGATCGCAACGTAGTTAGTAGTAGTCACTGAGACTACGGTTCCCTGAGTTTGACTCGGGCCTCACATAGGCCTATATTACTCGACGCGTGCACTTGCGTTTATACGCACGGTTTAGCGTGTCAAGTTTTTGACGCCGTTGTCGGGGAGACGACGAAGTTTCAGCACTACGAGTGTTGCGGGCGGCCACTCTAGGCCATTTTTTTTTATTTCGTGCAACTTATTTTAATCATTGAAAATTTACTATTCATACACCAAACTTCCTCTATTAAGTACCGTGACTAACTGATTTCAAATTTGCAGGTACTAGTGTATGGTGATAACACGGACCATAGACTACGGAGAATCTACATCTGAGGTCCCAGTCGCTGTCGAGGTTCCAATTCAAACAACTGCACCAGAAGGCACACCTTGACACCCAGGCAATAGGCAATGGGGGACTGTTACAACCCCAACTTTTGGGTTCTTTTGGTGAGGAATGTAATTTCTCATATTAAATATATTGGAACAGATAATGATATAATTTGTCTTGAATAAATGAGTTTCGTTTACAATAGCCATGATGATTGTTTTGTGGGCTTTTTTGGCTATTGGGCCTAATAACAAGGAAAATACAAAAGAAACTCAATTATAAATAAGAAATAGAGAAAAGAAAAATGTAGAAACCTCTAGAAGGCAAAAGAATTTAATCCAAAGGTGGATTTCGTGCCTTTTGGGCTCCTTGGGTCCCAAGGAGTCCAAAGTTGCAATGATAATGCAAAAAGAAAAGAAAAGATCAATTAAGTATTTCTTTATTAAGAAAGAAATTGAAAACAATGATAAAATGTGGGAAATAAGTAGAAAGAGGTATATTTGAGTTACCCTTGATGGATTTTCGTATCCAAAGGATTCCTAATGTTAAATGGGATGTCAATGAGGAAAATAAAAAGAAAGATAAAGAGAAATCCTCAAAAAGAGATATTTTAATAAGAAATAAACAAGATAATGTGAAATAATGAATATTGATGCATCTACAAGGATAATAAGTATCCTTATAAAGGAATTTTGAAATCTTGGAGTTTCTTGGGGTCCAAGGAGCCCCAATGAAGAAAAAAGAAAGAGAAAAGGCAAATAAAACAAAATAAGAAGATAATGTGATACATCATTAATGAGTTTTTGATATTATCAAAAAGTGATACTATTTGCTTTAAGAAATAAGAATTTCGTGACAATGGGTTTAAAGACAAGCACAAGGAAGATAAAAAGAGATAATTCTCGAATTTCCTAATAACCAAAGCATATGGGGTTACAAAGGATATTAAAGAGGTAATTAGGAGAGAGAATCTTGCTTCCTAATGAAGGAATCGGATTCCTAGTAGGAAAGAACCTTTTTTCTTCGTGAGCAAGCATCGTAGGGCGTTGTTACCCTCACCTATAAAGGGGGGTAAGACCTTGGGTCGAGTCCAGAGAATCCCACACATCTTTCTCTCCTCTTCTTCCACGTTTTTGTCCTTAAACCCTATCCATGAGAAGCGGCATGGGCACGAAGCTTGATGGAGCCAATGCAAGGTTTCGATGGACGCCTGGTGTACCACGGTGCCAAGGAGCAGCATAGCCCTCAAGGCCGTGCTCTGGAGCATGCGCAGCAACAGCAGCCGTAGGTTACAGAGTTGCCCAGCCCAAACTAGCCAAGTTGGCCGTGAGTTGGGTGGAGCCCCAAGTGCGGGGAGGACCGTCGGAGGTGGGGTCGTCGTCCCCGGTGGTCGCCGGACTCTGGAGAAGAGGGGGCGTGCTCTAAAACGTTTGCTGCAGATCGGTGACTAGGGCGGCAGCCATCGTGCTGCCCAAGGTTGAAGAAGAGGTAGAAGCGCGTGGACGGAAATGCCCTCCTCGGGCTGTAGAAGAAATCACTTAACCAAGGGCAGAATGGTCAATTCGAAATGTTTTCCAAGCGGCTTACAATGTTGCATGTATAGAGGCTACGTGGCACCTTCCTATTGGCCCAAGTAAGGTTTTATTGCAAAATTCATATCTAAATATTGGTAACTCCGATAGTAGCAAATAATATATGCTTTTTGCTCAGAAAAACGAGAGGAATTCATTAAAAATGGTTTTAGAGGCTAAATCCTCTTGCTATTCGAAAAGTAGTGTAAGTTATCAACTTTAATGAATTAAAGATTAAGAAACCCTATTTTGAGATGATTAATGTAATTAGTAGAGTTTAATGGATGATTAAAGTTGATATTAACCTGTTAATTGTAAAAAGGTATATTGAGAACAAAAAGGATGAACTTTGCACATAATGGATTTAATTTAGAGTTTCATGTGCATAAATATACTTTAATGGGCCTTGAAACCCTAATATTAGTAAATGTGACTCAATGGTTTTAATTATTCAAAATCGTGAATAAAGTTGAGATATGATAATTTCCAAGCTATTTCAAGTATAAAAGTTCCTAATTGTGGATAAATACCCTTAATGTAGTAATTAGGGTTTTCTAATGGATAAAGATAGAATTAATGACAAATAGAGTTAATATGTGAATTGGACCACAATAAACTATGAATTGATGATAAATGAGCATAATGAACTTGTCATGGATTAAAAGGATAAAAATGGTAGTTTTAATGTAAAAGAGGCTTAATGGGCTTAATTGATGGATAATGATGCCTTTAATCTGAAAATAAGGTTATATGTTGTTAAAAGGTAACCTTAATATCTTTTTAGAAGAATAGATGAGATAATTAGGGTTTGTGAGTAATTGTATAAAATTAGGATTTAAAATAGTAAAAGATGAAGGGAAACCCTAATTGCAATGGAAACCCTAAAAGTGGACTAGAAACCCTAGGAAGCGAGCTAGGTTTAGTAGATCTTGATGGCATGTTTAATAATAGAAAATTGTATGCATATTTCAGGATCTCATAATGTGCTTGCTTGCCTATTTGGATTTCTTGATTGGATTATTCTGTCTCAAATCAGCCTGACAGGTATGTGGTTACGTTTATGATTAACCGCCTTAGTTTCACGGCGATTCCCGGAGATTTTATCGGTTGTTTGAAATAAACTGCTTGGATGACTTTTATTTCATGCAACTATAAAGTGACTATGATTATCACTATAAATGTATATGTATATAACTGGCTTAGATCCGGATCCTCCTCTGTGGCTTTGCAAATGCTAAAAAGGGTAACCTAGAGTAAGGTCTAGGCTATCATGAGTTAGAAATTGGGCTACCCACGTGTAGTGCCATGAGACTCTATAGCACGCCATGAGTTAAGGAGTGGGTTAGTGCCATGTGACTCAACCCTAGAAACTGATTCACCGGATAGGTAGGATCATGAGGGGTGTAATGGGGATCTACCATAAGAAAGGTAGCATCCAGGTCCACTGCAGGGACATCGCAGAGGTTAGGGTATGTATGGATCGCGCAGTTATATTTAAAACGTAAAGTTGGTTGTTAAACTGTAATTGACTGCAATATGTTGTTATTAATTGCACGATTATTGTTTCCCCCACATACCAGCTTTATGTTGACCGACGTTTTGTTTGTCAACGTTTTAGGTACAAGTGAAAAGAACAAACAATAAAGCGGCATATGTGGAATTAAATATGAATTAAAATTCAAAGGAGGATTAGTTAGAATAGACTCCATGTGGATAGAAGTAGATATCCAAGTTTTTGAAAAAGGTAATAAAAGTTTAATTTTATTACAGTCTTTCAGTTTAGTTAAGTAGAATTTGATAATTATTATTGATTATTTGTTGAACCTTTGATCCGGAAATTGGGATAACAACTCTGACCTCTTGGTCTCCCTTAATTGGGGGTTACTGGGAGGCGGGGTCTTACAGGGACGGTAATCTAGGAGCAGAGAGGACAATATGGGAGAGGATAAAGGCATCTTCTTCAGTTGCACAGACAGGGCCTATCAAAAAGCAGAATGTGAATGTAACTCAATACAAGATTGATCCAGGTCTGATTGTACTAGTCAAGTCACAAGCTTTTTATGGGAACACTCATGAAGACCCGGTGGCACATATCAGCAATTTTGTGGAGATCAGTGATATGGTAAAAGTAGACAGGTTTCCACAGACAGCCATTTACCTGAAACTGTTTCCATCATCACTGACAGATAAGGCAAAAGAATGGCTGCACAACCTGCCCAAGGAATCGATCGAGACAAGGGATCAAATGGTTGAGGCATTCTTTGAAAGATATTTTCCTCCAGAAAAGACAAGCAAGCTGATTAGAAACATCCATAATTTCAAGCAACAGGAAGCTGAATCTTATTCCGAAGCTTGGGAGCATTTTCAGAACATGCTCAGGAAGGTCTCTCACCATGGGATAGATTTAGAAAATCAAGTCAAGATGTTCTACTTTGGGCTCCGCAAAAGTGAACGGACTACCTTAGATAGTGCAGGCTCGGGGTTCTTCCTCAACAACTCACCTTCTATATGTCAGGATATTTTGAAAAATATGGCAAAGAATCAGGTATGGGGTAATGAGAGAGACCATCCAGAGCAGATCAAAAGCATAGGGGAGTTTAAAGTCATCATCGCTTTAAATGAGAAGCTAGACCTGATAGCAAAGAAGCTGCTAGAGAAGGATAATAATTCATCAGATGAGGAAGGACAAGTGAAATATATGCGGCAGCAAGGATACAGGAACAATGACTACTCATGGCAAAAGGACCCCAAGTTCTCTTGGAAAGATCCAAACAACTTCCTACAGGATCCTGATTAACAGAACCAACACAGGAATAATCAGCAGCAGCGACCTACAGCAGAAGAGCACAAATGAAATTCTCAACCGGATAGTGAAGCAGAATGAGCAGTTGATAAACAACTTCCAGCGTGATCTCCAAAATCAAGGGGCCCAGATGAGGAGTTTTGAGACAACTTTGTCTCAACTGGCGGCAGACATGGCAGCTTTGAAGAAGCCTACACAGCAAGGCTTTCCAGGAAACACTTACACTCCAACGGGAAACCAGCAGGTCAAGGCCATACTACTGAGAAGTGGGAAGAAGACGTTGACTCCAAAGACCATGGAGACTGAGGTGACCAAGCCCACTGACAGTGGTGACTCAGTGGCAGAGCCGACACAGGTAGAAGTGGAGGCAGGAAACATAGAGGAAGAACAGGATCAAGAAGCTGAGGTAGAGAAGAGAGCTTCTTATGTGCCACCGCATCAGAGGACACAGACGGTACCGGTTCCATATCCTAACAGCTTGAAGGCAACAAAGATGGATCAACAATCCAAGAAATTTCTAGATAGCTTTAGGAAGCTTTCCGTGAACATACCGTTGATTGAGGCAATTGAACAAATACCATCATATGGTAAATTTATGAAGGATATCATCAATAAGAAGAGGAAGATCCCAGATTCTGAGGTAGTCGTACTGAGAGAGCAAGTTAGTGCCTTCATTTTAGGTACACTACCACCAAAGAGACAGGATCCCGGATGTTTCAACATCACGTGTTATATCGGGAAGACAAAGTTTGGGGATGCACTCTGTGATTCAGGGGCGAGTATCAATTTGATGCCTTTATCTACTTTCAGGAAACTAGGTCTCAAAACATCTAGGAAGAGCAGCATGATGATCCAATTGGCAAACAACTCAGTGGTGAAACCGTATGGTATTTGCGAGGATGTACTTGTCAAGGTGGAGCAGTTTGTTTTTCCAGCAGACTTTGTGGTGATGGAGATGCAAGTTGAACATGGCAACGAGCTTTTATTAGGAAGACCCTTCCAAACAACAGCTGATATGATCTTGGAGATGGGAAGAGGCCGTTTGACTATGGGAATTAAGGACGACAGGTTAGAGATAATCATGCCAGATAATTCCAAGTCATCCAACGCTCAAGAGCAATGCAATATGATGAAGCACATGGATAGCAATATCTCGTTGTTTTTGGGAAAACCATTTTTGGACATGGCGCGTGTAATGACAAAGGTGGACAAGGGTACACTAGCTGTGGACATCATGGAGAACACTAAGGTGGTCTCACTTGCCAAGGCAGTAGGGTATCCGGATGACGAAGATGAGGAATTGGGTTTATCCACTATGGATGAGTATGAAGAAGACTCTCTAGCACAGATACGGCCACAGCTTCCTCTAGAGGCATGTCTAATGAACTTATAGTTGATTGTCTGCAGAGTCGATCACTGGAAGAATGTGCAAGGTTACTGAAGGCTTTGCCATGTTATTACACAAGGCACTTTGAGGATTTGGGACTGCTGCCATCACCACTGGTTTCTTCACTCAGCCCGCCCGAGCTGGAGCTCAAGCCGCTGCCACCCCATCTAAAGTATGTTTTACTAGCTGCAGAGGAGAAGCTACCGGTCATCATATCTGCATCACTGAGTAAATCGGAAGAAGAACAATTGATTATTGTGCTAAAGAGCCACCGAGGTGAATTTGGGTGGACTGTGGCTGACATCAAGGGGATTTCCCCTGCATTGTGCCAACACAAGATTCGGCTAGAAGGAGCAAAGCCGGTCATTCAACCTCAGCGTCGCTTAAATCCAATCATGACGGAGGTAGTCAAGAAGGAGGTACTCAAACTACTGTCGGCAGGTATAATCTATGCTATTTTTTATTCTATGTGGGTTAATCCGACACATGTACCAAAGAAGGGAGGAATCACTGTCACTACTAACTCATCTAATGAACAAATAACTATTAGATTAGTGATAGGGTGGCGAGTTTGCATTGATTATCGCAGATTGAACACCGCCACACTTAAGGACCATTTTCCGTTACCGTTCATTGATCAGATTTTGGAGCGACTCGCCGATCGCTCCCACTTTTGTTTTCTTGACGGATATTCGGGCTATAATCATATTTCAATCGAGCCTAAGGACCAGGAGAAGTCTACCTTCACCTGCCCTTATGGTACCTTCACATACCACCGCATGTCGTTCGGGTTGTGCAATGCACCCGCTACTTTTCAGCGGTGTATTTTGGCGATTTTCTCGGATATGGTGGAACGATGTCTCAAAGTTTGCATGGATGATTTTTTTGTTTATGGGACATCTTTTGATGATTGTTTGAAAATTTTGGATAAGGTTTTGCAGAGATGTGAAGACACACACTTAGTGCTTAATTGGAAAAAATGTCACATGATGGTTAGCGAGGGCATAGTGCTTGGACACAAGGTGTCTAGCAAGGGATTGGAGGTGGATCCGGTTAAAATAGAGGTGATTTCAAAACTCTCTCCACCAACATCGGTGAAGGCAGTCAAGAGTTTTCTAGGACATGTCGGGTTTTATCGCCAATTTCTTAAGGATTTTTCAAAAATCGCTAAGCCATTGTCTGAGCTTTTGGAGAAGAATGTTGAATTTAATTTTGATGAGAAATGTTTAAAAGCTTTTCAAATCTTGAAAGAGAAACTCATATCCGCGCCGTTTGTGCAGGCTCCAGATTGGAGCCAACCGTTTGAGCTGATGTGTGATGCATCAGATTTTGTTGTGGGGGCAGTGTTGGGGCAGCGCTTAGACAAGGTTCCCACGGTCATATATTATGCATCTAAAACACTTAATGGCGCACAACTAAATTACACCACAACTGAAAAAGAGTTATTGGTTGTTGATTTTGCTTTTGAGAAATTTAGACAATATCTTGTGGGAGCTAAGGTGGTGGTGTGGACTGATCACGCGGCAATTAAATACTTGCTGCAGAAGAAGGGTGCAAAACCAAGATTGATTAGATGGATCCTTCTATTGCAGGATTTTGACATTGAGGTCAAAGATAAAGCAGGGATAGAGAATGTGGTGGTTGACCACCTATATAGGCTGGAGAGGGTAGATGAGAAGGATGTTAATATACCCATTCTAGAAACTTTTCCTGATGAGTAGTTGTTCGCCCTTAAGCAAAAGGACCCTTGGTTTGCTAACATTGTGAATTATTTAGCTTGCAAGGAATTACCTGCTGATTGGGGGTACCAAGAAAAGAAGAGGTTCTTTCATTCTTTGCGCTATTATTTTTGGGATGATCTTATTTTGTTGAGACAGTGCAGGGATGGGATTTTGCAAAGGTGTGTACCGGAATGCGAGTATGAGACTGTGTTGAAACACTGCCAGACACTACCTACTGGTGGATACAATGCCAGTTCTAGAACAGCCGCAAAGGTGTTAGAGAGCGGTTTATACTGGCCAACTTTATTCAAAGATGCATATGACTTTGTGCGTAGGTGTGACACATGTCAGCGGTCAGGTAACATATCTAAGAGGCAGGAGATGCCATTAAATGTGTTTCAAGAAGTAGAGGTTTTCGATCTATGGGGTATTGATTTTATGGGACCCTTTGTTTCCTATAATTCTAACCTCTACATCATACTGGTTGTAGATTATGTGTCAAAATGGATGGAAGCGATTCCAACCCGCACCAATGATGCAAACGCCGTATGCAAATTTGTTAAGGATTACATTTTCTGCAGATTTGGAGTGTTGAGGATGATTATAAGTGATGGGGAAACTCATTTTACCAATTGAAAATTTAGGACACTCTTGAACAAATATGGAGTGACGCACCGTGTGGGTACACCCTACCACCCACAAACTCAAGGGCAGGTGGAGGTTTCTAATCATGAGATCAAAAAGATTCTTGAGAAGACGGTGTCGTCTAGTAGAAAGAATTGGAGTGAATTGTTGGCTGATGCACTATGGGCCTATAGGACTGCCTATAAAACACCAATAGGAGCTACACCCTTTAGGTTAGTCTATGGACGGGCGTGTCATCTTCCTGTGGAGTTAGAACATAAAGCTCATTGGGTGTTAAGGAGGCTAAATTTAGACCTTTATGAAGCAGGTAAGACAAGGAGGCTGGAGTTGAATGAGCTTGATGAAATTAGGATGAATGCCTATGAGAATTCAAGATTGTATAAGGAGAGGACTAAGCAAATACATGACCGGCATATAGCAAGGAGAGTCTTTTACCCGGGAGAGAATGTGTTGCTTTTTAATTCGAGGCTGAAATTACATCCTGGAAAATTAAGATCTAGATGGAGTGGGCCATTTATCATAGAAGAAGTGTTTCCACATGGAGCGGTTAGAATCAAAGAGGGAGAGAGATCCTTCTTGGTTAATGGCAAAAGACTGAAGCACTACTTCGGAGAAAATTTTGTTAGGAAGGAGCATGATGTGAAACTTATTGCCCCTAATTAATCTCAAAAACGGATTTGTCTACCCTAGGACGTTAAACAAGGGCGCTTGTTGGGAGGTAACCCAACCATTAGGATGTTCATTTCATTCATTTACATTATGTTGGTTTAGTAGTAGTACTTAGTTTTTCAAAAAATTTATGTAAAAATGATACCTGATCTGTTTGTTAAGTGTGCAGGCTGTGGCAAAGTCGGTGCCACCGACATCCAAGTCAATGGTACCGAGATCAAGTCAGAGAGGGGAAATTCGATTGGCTCAAGTCAGTGCCACCGACTCCTAAGTCGGTGCCACCGACATGTCTGAAGAAAGTGCAGAAAAAATGGGCGCGGCTAGCTGATAAGCCGTCGGTACCACCGACACACTAGTCAGTGGCACCGACTCGGCTAATACTCCAGGCTTGGTGGGTGCGTCGGTGCACCCAAAAAAAAAACGATCGCTCAAGTCGGTACCATCGACTCATCTGTTGGTGCCACCGACATGAGAAAGCACCGATCCGTGGGCGCCGACATCTACGGCCCAGATGCGTCCAGAATAAATATAAGAAAGCACCAATCCGCCCAAAAGTCGGTGCCACCGACTCGTCAACAATCCGCCAAGTCAAGATCGTCCACCAACGGCCGTCGATGCACTAAGGGCTCGGATCCGCCCCAAGAGTCGGTGCCACCGACTTCGCAGAAGGGTAGCGCAAGACCTATAAATAGGAAGTAGTGGATTGTTTTCTTCTCACAACTCCAAGAACCACTACTTCCCAATTGCAGGCGACTACTCCGAGCATCCAGAAGCTTCACCGAGCTCTTCTTTTCTCAACCTCCTTCCCCGATTACTTCAACGTCATGGCAAGGAGAGGAGGGCCCTCTGGCGGTCTGACGCCACGACCCCGAATCAGCCACCCCTCGACGGAAATGAGGAAGGTGCACGAGGAGCATGCCAAAAGGCCGTTCGCGCCGACAAGATATGGAGACCAACAACTGTTAGAAGATATGGGCTTCAACGACAGCATGGCGGCGGTTCTTGAGGGGCAAGAGTTTGATGGGGTCTGTGAACCCTATCTTCGGGGGATGGCCAATATACAAGGAGATTGTGATCGAGTTCTTGGCGTCGCTCGATATATTTGTCGTCCTCGACCCAGCACGCCCGGCGCGAGGCGAGTGGAGAGAAAGGAAGGTGGACTTCCGCCTGTACAACACCAACTACTCCCTTACCCTGCGTGCCTTCAACGACATCTATGGGTGGCCTCATGTGCCTTGCCACCAGCCCGAGAACGTCGACTTCGACGCGATATGGAAGGACCTCGTGACAGTGCCAGAAGGTCGTAAGTTAAACTTCCACCACAGTTCATTGGCGGACCTTGAGCATCCCTTTGTTCGGGTGCTTCATCGCATGCTTACTAACACCCTTTTTGCCAAGTCAACTCAAGGGCAAGCAAAGGTCCAGTTGCCAGACTTGTATTTTCTATATCAACTTTTGGAGGGGAGGCCGGTCAACTGGGGAGCTTTCTTCCTCACACATGTGATGGTGGTAAAGCGCAACGTCAGGAGGACCACGCCTATACTTTTTGGGAGACTTATCACCCCCATTGCTCTTCACTTAGGCTTGGATCTTTCTACTCTTGAGCCTCTGTATTCCAAGCTTAGCATAGACCGCCACCACTTCAAGCAGGCTGGTCTTATTCTGGTTCAAAACGGCGCCATCTATGCTATTTGTTCGGTCAGTGGCACCTTCTACGAGCATCGACTTCCTGATCCTATCTTCAACATCAGGCAAGTCGAGCAATATAGATGGTCGGACATGGATGACGACAATACAGAACAAGGAGGAGATGATATTGATGAAGAGGAGTCAAGCGACGACGTGGAGGAGGTCGATCCCACCATTCCTATGACACATCGAGTTGCTCCGCGGAAGCATCCACATCATTATGATGCCTCTACATCTTCTGCCCTGCCACCCTCTCAAGAAGGAGAGGAAGCTTATTCTATGGCGGGATTGTACTCTATGCTGCAGGATATACAGACACATTAGCAGCAGCAAACTCAAACTCTGGCTAGAATCCAAGATGTGCAGGGTCAGCTGTACACCAACCAGCAGGCAATCTACGAAAATGAACGTCTTCTCTTGGCCAACCAAGAGAACATGCATCAGCGCCTTCAGGGGATGGAAAACTATCAGCAACCATTCTTTGACCACTACTGGAGCCGGGGATACTTTGGCAACTACCAAATGCCACCGGATATGCCTTCTTCTGCTCCGACCCCCCAGCCAGCCACCACCACCACCTTATTAGTCGGGTATCTCTGTTCCACCTCTTAAGTTGAAATTTTGACTATGCGGTCATAGTCATATTCAAGCTTGGGGGGTGTTGGAATAGCTTCTATCTTAGTTTTTCATTTGTTTTAGCATTTTGTTTTGATTTTGGTAAAATTAGTTTTTCTTGTTAGTTTTTTTGCTATGTAGGATCCACAATCTATCTAGTGTAATTTGTGGAGAAGTAAATGCATGGTTTCTTTTGAGTTTATCAATCTCTGGGTTGGGTGCACGAGAAAAAAAATGAAAAAAGATTATGAGCAAATTTCAAAAAAAAATTGAGCTTATCTTGTGAGTAGTCGAGTTGCATAACTGAGGAAGTGCTTGGGTAAGTCAGCTCCAGGACATGAGAACATAAATGACTATCTTAATTGTCTAAGAAAAGTGATTGACAAGGATTGTTGAGCCTAAACTGACCAAACACTAACGTGACCTTAAACTAAAATTTAAGAGAGAAACCCCCTTGAATGATTACCCTGTACACAGGTCATTAGAGAGGGACATATGATTTTTTTCTGAAGGTTCTATCTCTTAGTCGTGTGATATCATCCACCGCATACTTTCGCTTCACGCTCCACCATAAGAGGATTGAGTACATGTTATCATTTTTTCTCTTGATTGAATTTCATAGTAGATTGCATAATAGTTGTTTGCTTTTGCGTGCATAAAAAAAATATGAAAAACATACATGTACAACGGAATTCAAGTGCATGTCATGTAGTTGCATAACACCTTATTCATGTAGTTTGCATATGCATTACATATCATCTTGCAAATATCATGTCTAGTTTCTTCTCTAATAAAAGAAGGTAGTGATTTTTCTCATACCCACCAAAAAGAAAAAGAAAAAAAATAAGCATTGACATAAATCAAATGTGCAGTGCAAGTAGAAGCCCAAAACAATTCTATCATGTGAAAGGGAGTTTAAAGAAAGAAAAAAAAATTGAGTATAGTGTAGAAAGTGAGGGAGAAAGGGCATAGTCCTACCTATATCATAAGGAAGAAATTAGTACATGATGTAGTTTGTAGATATTTCATCTTATATTGAGATGAAATGGTAGTTGCATGCATCATTCCACCTCAATGATTAGGCATTAGGAGCATTTTATAAATTCGCATCATCATAGGGTCATCATGATTTTTTATTGCATGAATGATTTTATGTGCTCATGATTCTTCCACAGCCACCTATTCCAACTACTCGTTGCTCTTATTGGTAGGCCACTCAGATGATTATTTTCTCCTCAATAATTATCTATCAGGAGAACTGCTTCCATGTAGATGGTAGGTAGAGAAAAGAGCAACGTAGATAGGAGATCACACGATGCATCAAGTATGAACTAGATAAGTCTATCATAATAACTGCTTTAACTGATAATGTTTCATTGATTGGGGGACGGACATCTTTGATAGAGGTTTATGGTCGCCTAGATGGCAGTTAGTGTTCAGTGGTCAATAAGGGTCGGAAGGAGGACCGAAAGGTGGAGACTTTTTAGATGTACCGTATGCACTTATGTCCTTCAGCTGACTTATCTCAATCAGATCCAAAGGTGTTGTTGCTCGAGCACGAGCAATGTTTAAGCTTAGGGGAGTTTGATGTACGGGTTTTGAGTTGCTTTTACAGGCCTATTTTATATTCGTTTTGTGCATTTATTAGTCAATTAGTTGATCATATTTGCATAAATCATTATTATTGGCTTGTATATTCTGTTTGCATCAAACTATGCTCATTTTATCATATTTGTATTATTTTATACATTCCGCAGCTTCATACATGTTTTTATGGATTTTTCAGGATTCTCCATGTACATGAGGAGTCGGTGCCACCGAGATAGCAGCAGTGGCCGGGCTATAGAAGACCATGAAGTGTCGGTGCCACCGAGATCGGCTCAGAAAGGCAGAGTAAAGTACGTGCACCAGCTCGGTGCCACTGACATGAAGAGTCGGTGGTACCGACCTCGCCACAGCCAGACTGCGCCCGATACCGTTGGTGCCACCGACACCCAAGTCGGTGCCACCGACTTTGCCGAATTTCAACAACCTAATTTGATCGCCCAGATCTGACGGTCCACGTTACGTGGTACTGTAAGTTGACCTAGGACTTAAAAGATGACGGCCAGACCAAGGTGACGCTGATGGCGTCCTGTGAGACTTTCTCTAATGTGGCAAAGAATTGTTGTGTAAGCTCCGCATAAGTCTCCTGCACTGTAGTCAACACCTAATTAGCCCAACGGGCTCCACGACATCCTGAAAAAAATTGAAGATGCCCAAACTCTTCATCGTCTCCTGGCATGCATAGAGAGTGGCAATCACTCGGCATGTCAAGCACTCTGGATGCTTGGGTTTCTTCCCTTTCTTACTCTAACTGTCTGGAGTTGCCTCATGACGCACTTCAGGTGCATCCTCTGGAATCGTTGTATCGACTTTTTACATGATTTAATATACATTTATCTTTATTCCTGGATATATAATTGTGGAATTGAACGACCTATCTATGCTTGATCGCCATCGGTAGGGTTACAGACCGATAATTACTCTGAAAGGAGGATTAAAGGTTAGAAAACCATAACTTATACACTTTCCTACGCGTTCCTTAGGAAAGGTAACGTACGGGTAGTGGGAAGAGACCCAGAGTATTCGATAATGCACTTAGACTAAGATATAAATTACTACAGACGTGGAATTGGCTTAGATCTAGGTAGTGAATTGCACCGTAGAAGCGGGCAATTCTGACTACAGGCTTTCTATCCGGGGTAGGAGTAACATTTGTATTAATTCGGTAGAAATAAGATATAACGGGACCCCATGGTGAAATCGGTAATCCTGAGGAATCCATTTCATTTGAATCACCCACTTTTAATTTCTTTTTTATTTCCTTTTATTTTTGTTTAAATTTAAATCAACCTTTTTAATCGGTTTAGCTTATTGCAACGTAGTTAGTAGTAGTCACTGAGACTACGTCTCCCTGAGTTCGACTCGGGCCTCACATAGGCCTATATTACTCGACGCGTGCACTTGCGTTTATACGCACGGTTTTAGCGTGTCAAAAGTGCAAAGGAGAGACGCCTCCCCTTGCGGGTGGTCGCCGCCGCTACCGCTAGGCGCTGTTGATGGTTGGCCGCAAGGATTTTCCATCCTTGTTTCACCTTGGAGTTGTCTTCTTCGAGCCGTCTCCGTCTTTCATCAACAAAAATCATCCTATGAAGTTACTGCTATCCATATCTACAAGGGCCGCCATGCCTCCGTTAATCTTGCTTGCTAATGAAGCCGCCGCTATCCTATTAGCCGCCATCATCAAGATCTACACTGCCATTATCTACTCCGCCACCATTCTACTCCACGCCACTAACATCGAGATCTAATCCAAAATCTCGGATAATGATCTCTCTTTCTTGGTGATATTAGGGATACATCGTCCCTATGTTGCTATGGTGGAGATCCGGAAGGATTTTCCCTTCTTTTGTTGTTGTCTTCGGGGTTTTTCTGATGTTGTTCGCCGCCAACACGGCGTGTTCCTTCCAGACACAGCGTGTAAGCGGAGTCTGCTTCGTTAACGATTTCGTTCACAAAGTCTGCTCGCGTAAAGACACGGCGTGTTGCCTCTACTATGACACGACGTGTCTCTCTAAAGACACGGCGTGTCAATTACGTTCTGCCCCAAGACTATGTCAACTGACACGACGTGTCGCTCAAAGACATGGCATGTCATCTGCTTCTACTGACGTTGATTGTTGCTACTGTGATATCATACATGGCGTGTCTCTTCATCGACGCGGTGTGTCGCCTGCTACTGTTGCTTCATGTGTCACCTGACACGGCATGTCGCTCAACAACACAGCGTGTCCGCTGCTACCTGTTGTTACATCTTGGCGTGCTACAATGATTCTATCATATGGCGGGAGGTATCTATACATGGTGTGTCCCTTCTTTGACACGTCGTGTCACTTACGTTCTGCCCCAAGACTATGTCAACTGACACGATGTGTCGCTCAACGACATGGCGTGTCACCTGCTTCTGCTACGCTGATTGTTGCTACTGTGATATCAAACATGGCGTGTCTCTTCATCGACACAGTGTGTCGCCTGCTAATGCTGCTTCTTGTGTCACTTGACACGGCGTGTCGCTCAATGACACGGCATGTCCACTGCTACCTATTGCTACATCTCGGCGTGCTACAATGATTCTATCATATGGCGGAGGTATCTATACATGGCGTGTCCCTTCTCTCTTACCAGCAACAATTATCTTCCCTTGTTCAGCTTTTTTTATAATTTGTTTTTACACCCCCATCTTCCTTTTATCCTACCTCCTCGATACTTGTTCCACCCCCATATACATATTGAACCTACTGATCCTACCGAGTAACATTCCAGTAGTGTATCTCCTCTTTCTAACGAGTCTCCATTCTGGTAGTGTATATTATAAAAAATAAAAAATATATAAATAATCAAATAATAAATATTAAGAAAAGAAGAAATAAGGAACAAAAAACAAATTAACTCCTCTGGCTCGTCCATGCTTTGTTTGCACGTTGACTATTGCTGTTTCTTGTGACCTAGCACTCTCTAGGACTTGTGATCCAGCACTCTCTGGCTACTATTACGACGACTGTGATGAAGACTTGGTGTCTATCCGCTATTCTTTCTTTTGCTCCAGTCGTCATTATCAAGATCAAGAAGCCTCTATGCCTGCCTCGATATCTGCTGCTTTGGAGTATCTACTTGAGGGGGAGTCTTTGACTATTTGTGTGCTTGAGTGATTTATTGTAATATTGAGGGGGAGAAATTCTTGTATGGGCTTGGTTATATTTTTACTTTGTTTAGTCTGTTTGTTTATCTGTTTGCAAGCTGACTTGGGATTCTCCCAAGCTTCAGCTTGAGGGGGAGTGTTAGAGTGTTTATTTACTTAAATGTTTTACTCTTTTACTTAAAAACCGTTTTGTCTATTTGTAAATGGGTCCAATTATGTATTGGCCCATTAGGGTTTGTCTTGAGTATGTATGCTTCCCCCATATCCTATTTAAGGGTGGTTGCCTCCTATCAATAAGAAAAATGTACACGAGGGGTTTTCCCCACTCATATCGTTTTCTACAATGGATGGCTCTCTTGAGGATTACTATAACCAATGTTGCGCTCTCTGGACTAAATTTGATGTTTATCATCCTCTCTCTACTAACATCAAAGAGGTCCAACGCCAACACGATGAACTGCAACTTGTCCAATTTATTGTTGGCATGTCACCCATCTTTTCTTTCTAGTGACCCTTTCCTACTCTTTGTGATGTTCCCAAACACGTCCATCGTCTCCCCACTGTGACTTCATCACCTTCCATGCCTCCCGACACATCTCTTGTTACTTGCTTTAAAGATAAGGACGTGGAAGAGAACAAGGACAAGGCAGTGGTGGTTTTTTAGGGAACTCTGGATGTGGACAGCCAACCTCTAGACAAAGCCACTGACTCACTGTAATTTTTGTGGTTGCACCAATCACACGGAGGAGCGTTGCCGGGCCAAGTACTATGAACCCCACCGGGCTAATCAAGTCTCTATTGAGGGTGTTGGCTCTGATACAACTCATTCTTCTGCCTCTACATATGCCTCAACTGATTGGATTCACTCTAAGGTTGAAAAGCTTCTTCAGGAAGTCGGGAACGCTTACCTGATCAGGCTATGATGGCTTGCCCGGATGGATATTCTGCTTGTTTAGCTTCTCCTGCTACATGCGGTAAACAACAATGGGTGATCGTTTATGGTGCCTCATCCCATATCTCAAGGAATTCTTCGTTGTAATCTAACCACACCTCTGTTATTCCATCTGTCATGTTTTTTTATGGTTCTCGATCCCCTAGTCCGTGGAATTAGGAAACAGTAGGACACCAAATCTTTTATCTATAAGCAAAAGTGTGACACAACTTCATTGCTCAATTACTTTCGACCATATGGTTGTGTTTTTCATGATCTCCACACGAATATGAGGATTTGTTTGGGCCATGAGGGACCAGATGGGTTATATTACCTGGATAGACCACTCGATGATCCTATTGCTTCGTTGTCTTCTATGATGTCAGGCTTACAGTGGAACTACCGGCTATGAACAAAGAATTAAATGTCTGATTTCGATGTCGTATCCTATGTCTCAAAATAGAAATTTACAGAATGTCAACCGAAATTTTGATATTTATAGCCCTAACTATTTCAACGCTCAAATAAGCGAATTAAATCATAAAAATTTACCAAGATAATCTAAACGCCAAGATCTACTCAATCATGCAATAAAAAAGCATATCAGATATGTGGGGGTGGTTATCCTAATTTGTAAGTGAAGGAAGCAAAACAATTTCGATGGGATTTCAATGGCAATTTTGTTAGTGTAATGAAAGAATTAAGTTGTGAAATTTTGTAAACACAATGTTTAGACATAAGCATACTAGACTATATAATAAATTTATATGTTTAGAGGTCAAAGTGGGATCCATGTCTGATGAGTGAGTGCACAAATGAGCAGAATTGTCAAGTCTATTAAATAGTTACAAACTTACAAGCTTCAAATTACAACTTAGAATTTAAAACTTACACTTACAAGTTACAAACTTACGAACTACTGCATGTATAAGTCTAGTGTTAGCATTTAACTAGGTTACATGGGAAATTTATACATAGATACAAGAAAGAACTTTGTTATTTTCATAGTATTTCTCTAGATCTCTATACAGAGTATAGGACATATCTTAGAATTAAGAAAAATAGCCTCTAGAAGCAAGAGATAAAAAGTTTGCCAAAATACCCAAGATGTAGTAGTAGCAGCCCTAGGAACAAATGTCTCAAATTTTAGTTTGTTTCTCGAAATGTTGCGAAATTACGGCCCAAACTGAGCTTTTTGATGTGAAATTTCCCCTTGTTTGGAGAAATTTTGCACCTAGAGTGAAGTTTTCGCGAAATTACGCCCCATTGACTACATTTGTACGTTTCAATGTCCGGCCATACATTTCGATGTTCGATGGCCAAAAAATGAAATTTTGAGCGAAATTTCATTGCCTTGACTGAAATACGGTTCCATGTTGGGACATCAGTCTGCTACAAAATTGAAACATTTATTACCTACTCTTTTGGATTCTGGTTTTCAATGTGAAGCTTGTCGACTTGGCAAGCAAACCCGTTCTATTTTTTCTAGTAAAAAGACTATTGCTTCTACTGCTTTAATTATATGGTGCATGTTGGTAATTGGGGACCGTGCTCTGCAATTAGTATCACAGGCTTTTAATACTTTATCACTAGGAAAGCACCCAAAAGCAACACAAATTTGGGCAGCCAAACTAACCTCGGATCCAAAGATATGACTGTGGACCATTTCATCTTTCTTCTTGTAGGAAATGTACAAAAGGATCAACCACAGCTATACATTTGAAAAATCACTTTTCAATCCACTCAAAAGAAGAAATGTAAGAGGTGTATGGTTAAGAAACAAGTGGAAACAAATGGTAACAATAGAGGCATTGGCATTCATGATCATGTCCAATCATTGGTTGACATTTGCCAAGTTTGTATGCACTTTACATATGATTTTTTAGTCATTTTTTACATGTTGAGTTTTTCATCAAATATTCTTGCTCAAAAACTGCCCATGATGCTTTCAAAGTGCATTACTAACTTGTTTATACATATTTTGGTCGTGTTTATATTTCCATATCCCCTAACAAAAAATTAATTTTGTGGTTTTTATACAGCAGTTGCCATCGGTCGAGTTAATTCTGAGTAAAACTCGACCAATGGGCAACCTTCAAGTTTACCAAGCAATTGTTGATCATTTCAACCCAAAAACTTGATTGATGTCATTGTGCAGTGAATAGAATGTATATTGAATGAGAATTTCCCTCTCACCTAGACTTTCTCAACTAATGCCCCCTTGATTGTCACATTGTTATATGCATGTCCGTGCTTTGAATCGCACATGTTCCATGTATCCATGCTTTGAATCGCACATGTTCCGTGTATACAACTCTATCTTTTTGTTTTGCAACTACATGTCTTGAGTTCGTGTGCATGTTTTCATGATAATCTCTTTTAAACTCTTGGTTGTGATTAACTTGCTACATCTTTCTAGTTGTATATCTTATGTAATGCAACCATGAGATTCCTGTGGTAATCATCTTTTAATTATGACACATCTATTAATGAGATATACATATATGACTTCTTAAATTATATATTTCCTTGTATGGATATCTCTCCACATCTACAGTAGCATGTATTAATCTGCTCATCTTTGCTATGACATAAATTCTACTAGTAGTTTTTCCAGAAGTGGTACTTTTAACAAGTCATGTCATCCACTAATAGTCTTTCCTACAAGTCGGTATTTTGCTAAGTGATATGCTTGCATGTGGTTCCATATGCTCAAACCTTGTCCTTAAAATGGCATATCATTAGTTTGAGTTACTTTCTTGCACAGTCTTGAAGATACTTGTTAGAATTTAATCTAGGGTTGTTAAACTACATATCTTGATTTGCATTATCTCAATTGCTTGACAAGTCCTTCTTATTTGCTCTTCTACCTCCCCCCAACTTTTTAATATGACAAAGGGGGAGAAGACAGTATAAATGTATGAACACAAAACTACTTCGCTTGTGTTTTAGTGAAAGCTGATCTTACAAGAGAAACGGTGTAAATTGAAGGGGACCATATGAACATAATTCTTTGAAACCCCAAAGGAGAAAACATAAATTGAGGGGGAGCATATAAACTTAATTCTTTGAAACCCCTAGTCTCTCCAAATGTAATATTTTACTTGAAAGCTGTTACAGTATATGTTTTCTGTGGTTTACTTATTCTGTTATTTATTTTGTTATTTGTTTATTCTGTATGGACCTCTCTGTAATTGTTTCAGTATTATATATATGAGGGTGCACACTTTGTGCAACCCTATGCTCTCTGCAACCCTGGTTCTTAACATGGTACCAGAGCAGGTCGAGACCTAGGGTCTCTCCCTCCCTCCCTCTCCACCGCCCCCCCCCCACCCCCGCGCGCGCGGACCAGCCGCCGGCCCAGCAGCAGCCAGCCAGCCGGCCGCCGCCGCCGCCGGGGCAGCAACCGCCCGCCGGCCGCCGCCGCCTCCGGGCAGCAGCAGCTGCTAGCCGGCTGCCACAGCTGGCCTAGCCAGCCGTCTCCCGCCGGTCACAGGTCCGTCTACTCTCCTGGCGCGGTGCTCCGCTAGTGCTTGAGCAACCGTTGTTGTTGTTCGCACAGCAGGTGCGCTGCCCGGTTGGTAGATCTGGACTAGATCAGTCTTCCGGGGGAGATCGGTACGTTGTTCGGCTAGGGCCTACTTCGGTTCGTGTTTGTTTGTGCCTGCCTGCCCGTGTAGGCTTCGGCCTCCGGGTCTTCTACTACACTTTGGTGTAGTCCGTATGTGAGAGGTCCCCTGTGATCTTCTGCCTGTCTGCCTTGTCTGCCTGCTGTGCCTGCCTCACTGATGGCGTCCTCGACTGATGATCTGCGTCGTCAGGTTACTACGGTAAAACTTGACGGGCGCAACTACCAGCTGTGGGTTTGCTCCTTTGTGATATATGCCAAATCACAAGGGAAGTATTCCCATCTCACTCGTGCCGGTCCGCCACAGCCTGCTGACGATGCTGACTTGAAGGACGTCAAAGCTTACGATGATTGGGTCTGTGACGACTCAACAGTGATGACTTGGATTCTCAACAGCACGGTTGAGAAGATTAGTGTGACCATTCTCCGTCTGCCTACAGCAAAGCAGATGTGGGATCAGCTTGCTCGCACTTTCTCCCATAGCCAGAATCCGAAGAAGGTGTTTGATATCAACAAACAGCTTAGTCGTCTCACTTTTACTGGCACTGATATCACCGATTACTTCTCTACGTTCACCGGTTTGTGGGGTGAACTGGAGACGTATCATCCTCTGTGTACGGATCTGGTGATTATGCAAAAGCAGCGCGATGAGCTACAGCTGATCCAGTTCTTGAGTGGCTTGCCTGACTCCTATGCTGGAGTTGTGGATCAGATTCTGGCCGGTGATCCACTGCCTACCCTTCAGAGTGCCTACCAGCGACTTCAGCGACTTTCATCACCGACATCACCGACTACTCCAGATGTTGGCGACTCTACTGCCTTAGCCGCCTGGGGTGGCCGCGGCCGTGGTCGCGGTCGTGGCCGTGGCCGCGCTTCTGATGGACGTCCTCCCCTTGGTGTCGGGAGAGGTCGTGCTCCTACTGCTGGGCGTGGGGCCCCTCCTACTGCTACTACTACTGCTGCGCGTCCTCTGCCCGGATCGCGCTTGTGCTCTTACTGTGGTCGTACGAACCACATTGAAGAAAAGTGTTGGGAGAAATATGGCAAACCAGAATGGGCGAACACTGCTCATGATTCTCCCGCCACCGCGTCCGAGAGTGCTGCACATCCTACTACACCGGACACTGTGGGCGCTACTGCTGACTACATCAGGGCTGAAGTCGAACGTCTCTTTCTGGAGCGTGCTGGATCATCTTCTGAAGCGTCCACGAGTGGAGCACATGCTGCCCATACTGGTTATGATACTGCTTTTCTGAGTTCACATTTGCCACCCCCATCTGGTAATAATAAATGGGTGATCGACTCTGGTGCATCATCCCATATTTCTGGCAATCGGGCTTTGTTTAAGTCCATCTCTAAACCTGCTCATAAATCTACGGTTATGGTTGCTGATGGCTCTAGATCTCCAGTTTCTGGCATTGGGGACATTATTTCTCAGTTCCTTATCAAATCTGCCTTATATGTGCCTCACTTCCCTATGAATTTATTATCTGTTAGCAAACTTGTAAGGAATTTGAACTGTAGCCTGACTTTTCTTCCTGGCTCCTGCATTTTTCAGGACCTTCTCACGAGGATGAAGATTGGTGGGGGGTATGAAGGTGTTGATGGTCTCTACTACTTGGACGAGATGCCAAGGTCTGCCAAAGTTGCTGTGGTTTCGGCCTTATCTGCCTCCGTTTCTACTTTACAGTGGCATTACCGGCTGGGACACCCTTCTTCTGACAAACTGCGCCATTTACTATCAGACATGAGTAGTTGTAGTTTCCAGTGTGAGTCTTGTCAACTGGGTAAACAAACTAGATCGGTATATCCGAGGCGTAGTTCTGTCTCTGATGTGTGGGGACCATGTAATGTACCGAGTGTGTCTGGCTATCGATACTTTATTTTGTTTATTGATGATTTTTCGCGGACTACTTGGCTATTTCTGTTGAAAAGTAGATCCGAGGTGATATCCACAATAAAGTTCTTTTTTGCTGAAATTAAAACCCAGTTTGGTGTGCCTATTAAAATTTTTAGAACTGATAATGCGTTGGAATTTGTTCAGAAAGAGGTGGAACTTTTTTGTAAATCTGTTGGAACTTTACATCAAACCTCATGTGCCTATACACCACAACAGAATGGTGTACCCGAAAGAAAGAATCGTCATCTGTTGGAAGTGGCTCGAACTATCATGTTGCATTCGCATGTACCTCGTACTTATTGGCCAGAAGCGGTTCTGACTGCCTGTTTTCTCATTAATCGTATGCCATCGTCGGTTATTGGTAACAAAATCCCTTTCCAAGTTTTACATCCGGAGGCTCCCTTGTTTTCTGTCCCTCCACGGATTTTTGGTTGCACGTGCTTTGTACGACTCCTTGGCCCTACATCTGATAAACTGTCGCCTAGAGCAGCCAAATGTATTTTCTTGGGATATTCAAGGACTCAGAAAGGCTATCGCTGTTATAATCCTGCTACGCGAAAGTGGCTGACTAGTAGTGATGTGGTGTTCTTTGAAGACACTCCTTATTATTCATCTGCGGGAGAAAATTTACAAACAGATCTTATTGCACCACCCTTGCCTATTCTGTCTGACTGCAACCCTGAGACGGATGATACTGTGATACCAGATCCTCCTCAGCTTCGTGTTTATCAGCGCGAGAACAGAGCACCTCCTTCACATGTACCCCCCCCCCAGTCGACCAATCTTCACCTCAAGAAGGTTCTGCTTCACCTGAGGTACAATCTGATTTACATATCCCTATTGCACTTCGCAAAGGGACTCGTTCCTGCACGTCTCACAGTATTGCTAATTTTGTATCTACTGATCATCTCACTGCTCAGGCGCGTGATTTTGTATATGCCTTATCTGTTGTTACTATTCCTAAGACTATTCAGGATGCCCTGCGGAGTACAGCTTGGACTTCTGCTATGCAGGATGAGATGACCGCTTTGACTGATAGAGGCACTTGGGAGCTGGTGGATCCTCCTTCTCAGTGCAAGCCTGTAGGTTGCCGCTGGGTGTACACTGTCAAATATCAACCAGATGGTACAGTTGAACGGTTGAAAGCTCGGTTAGTTGCCAAAGGAGATACTCAGACCTACGGCATTGACTACTTAGAGACATTTTCTCCTGTTGCTCGCTTAAATTCTGTCAGAATCTTACTATCTGTAGCTGTAAACTGTGACTGGCCTCTTCTACAGCTTGATGTGAAGAATGCTTTCTTATATGGTGATCTACAGGAAGAGGTTTACATGGAGCAACCTCCTGGGTTTGTTGCTCAGGGGGAGTCTCACAAAGTATGTCGGCTTAAAAAATCTATTTATGGGCTCAAGCAGAGTCCACGTGCATGGTTCGATAAATTAAGCAGGATTCTGTCTGACTTTGGCTTTCTACGGTCTCAAGTGGATCATTCTGTCTTCACAAAGAAAACTTCTGCAGGTATTATTATTCTGATTGTCTATGTAGATGATATCATTATTTCAGGCAGTGATGCTTCAGGTATTCAGGCCACAAAAAATCATTTGGGTAAGCATTTTGCTACCAAAGACTTGGGCAGATTGCGATACTTTCTGGGTATAGAGGTTTCCAGGAACTCTAGTGCTCTTGTGCTGTCCCAGAGAAAATATGTACTTGATATCCTGCAAGAAACTGGTATGATGGGAGCAAGACCTGCAGATACTCCTATGGATCCCAATGTTGATTGGGACGATGATACCTCATCTATGTTTTCTGAGCCGAAGAAATACAGGAGACTTATTGGGAAATTGATCTATCTGACTGTTACTCGTCCTGACATTACTACTGCTGTGGGCCTTCTGAGCAGGTACCTGGACAAGCCTAGACAGTGTCACTGGGATGCTGTCTGTCACATTCTGAGATACTTAAAACGGGCACCTGGCAAAGGTCTGTATTACAAGAAAAGTGGGCATTGTAAACTTGAGGGCTATTCTGATTCAGATTATGCAGGCAGCAGAATTGACAGGAAATCCACCTCTGGCTACTGCACCTATGTAGGAGGTAACTTGGTGACTTGGAGGAGCAAGAAACAGAATGTTGTTGCTCGCTCCAGTGCTGAAGCTGAATACAGGGCCATGGCCCATACTGCATGTGAACTTCTCTGGGTGCGTTCTCTTCTGCATGAACTTGGGATTGAATCTCCTTATGCGATTCCAATGCACTGCGACAACCGAGCTGCTATTTTCATTGCCAATAATCCTGTCTATCATGAGCGCACCAAGCATATCGAGGTGGATTGCCACTTCATTCGAGAATCTGTTCTGGCTGGTAAAATTTGCACTCCTTTTACAAGATCTGAAGATCAAGTTGCAGATGTCTTCACAAAACTTCTGGCTAAGAAGCACTTCTGCACGCTGGTGGACAAGTTGGGCATGATTGATATCTATGCTCCAACTTGAGGGGGAGTGTTACAGTATATGTTTTCTGTGGTTTACTTATTCTGTTGTTTATTTTGTTATTTGTTTATTCTGTATGGACCTCTCTGTAATTGTTTCAGTATTATATATATGAGGGTGCACACTTTGTGCAACCCTATGCTCTCTGCAACCCTGGTTCTTAACAAAAGCTTTCTATACATTAATGGAATTATTCTTTGTTCAAAAAGGGGGAGAATGTTAACTCAAGAGACTAATTAGCTATATTAGTATATATATTTTATGTTTTATTATCTGTTTTAGACTTGTCTTGTCTCTATCTTGTCTTTTATCGCAAATTGCCCAACTCTGTGTTTCACTTACTCTCTTATCTTATAAAAGAGAGTCCATTCTATTTGTTTAGACACATCAAATAAAGGCTTTTATTATTCAAACAGATGGGGATGTCCAAAATGACGTCTGTCACAGGACCACTACAGGTTGGCTGAAATGGAGGAGTGCAACTGGAGTATTATGTGATCAGAAGATCCCTCTCAGACTAAAAAGCAAGTTTTATAAAATTGCTATACGGCCAGCCAAGCTCTATGGGAGTGAATGTGGGGCGGTGAAGAAACAAGGACTCAACAAGATGAACGTGGATGAAATCCGTATGTTGAGATGGATGTGTGGGAAGAAATAAAAGACCGCTTCAGAAATGACTATATCAGGAATAAAGTGGGGTGGCGAGCATTGAGGACAAGTTGAGCGAGGGACGACTCAGATGGTATGGACATGTGCAACGCAAACCGACTAATGCACCTATACGAAACAATGCTATTGAAGCAAGCACAATTAATAGAAGAAGAGGAAGGCCTAAATTAACATGGGAAGAGCTCATAAAGAGAGATTTTGAATCTCTACATCTCAACCAGAATATGACCCATGATAGAGCTGAATGGAAACGAAGGATCCATGTAGCCGACCCCAACATAGTTGAGACTGAGGCTTAGATGATGATGATGATGATGATGACATCAAATAAAGGGTTTCTATTCTATATGGTATCAGATGGTTACGATCCACCCTGACCTTTTCCCTCTCCAACCCTAATGTTGCCCAACATATCCTAACCCTATCCGCCACCCATCCCCAACCCCTACTTCTTTCCCACAGCCCGCCGCCACCCCCTATTCCCCATCCGCCGCCCACCCCACAGCCTATAACCACCCGCCCCCTTTCTCTTCCCCAGCCACCGCTGCCACCAGCCCCCCCCACCCGCTAGCCCTCCACTCGCCGCCACACCACTTCACCACCACCCAACACCCGCCGCTATTGCCCACCCCCAAACCTGTTGTTGCTACCCGCCCCACCACCTGCCGTCGCCACCCCTCCCAACCATAGCATCCCACCGCCTCTCCACTTCCCTCCTATCCACCCCATCACTACCTACCACCCTCCCCTCCATCTCATCTCTTTATCTTCCCCACTAAGCCTTACTCCCCTCCAATTCCTTCCTTCTTCATGTCCCGACACTTTCTAAAATAGCACGTTGAAGACTTAAAAGAACTACCTTTCTTGTCTGCCTACGTCTCATGGTGGAGTAACTTTTTCCCCGTGATGGCATAGGTCTTTCTTCTTTCTTCTGTCCCTATGCGGATTTCTCAAATCTGTTGCTTCAGATTTGTTGTTGTTACTGCTCCTATGCATGTTTCTTGAATCTATTGATCCAGATCTACTTCTACGCTATGTTGCCCCTTTACAGGTTTCTCAAATTTGGTGCTCCAGATCTACCTCCTCTGCTGCTATTGCTTCATCTTTGTGCGCGTCATCACTCTAGCTTCTATGGAGACTACAGATCCTCCTCGGCCTTTGTGTGTGACGACTGTGAAATCGATGGACCCAACTACCACCTTTGGTCAGCATTGTTTGAACTATCTATTAAATCCCAAGGGCGTTATTCCCACAAATCTATTGATGCTCCTATCCCTCCTGATTCTACAACATACGAAAAAGCCAAGCAGGCCTACGTGCAATGGTTTAAGGATGATTCCGGAGTTATGACGTGGATGGTTAATAGTGTTGAATCGAAGATCAGTCAGTCTCTCCTCTTACAAAATGCAAAAGCTATGTGGGATCAGCTATCCCATGTGTATTCTCACCAGCAAAACCCAGAGAAGGTCTTCAAAATCTTCAAGAATCTGGTGAAAAAGGAGTATTCAATTGATGGATCTGTTGAAGACTACTACAATCAATGTTCGGCACTCTGGGATGAATGTGAAGTATACCTTCCCCCTATCTTCTGACATCAAAGAAGTTCAGCGGCACCGCAACGAACTTCAGTTAGTTCAGTTCCTCGCTGGCCTCCCGTCGTCTCTTTTGGGTGTGGTTGACAAGATCTTATCTAGTGATCCCTTACCCACACTGAGGGATGTTCTCAAATGTGTTCAATACCTCCCTTCCATGTCTTCTCTATCTGCTCCTGATCACTCGATTCTTGTTGTTCGCTCCTATGACTCGGGTCAAGGACATGGACGTGGACGTGGTCGCGGTCGCAGTCGCGGTGGTCGTGCTTCTGGTACTCCTGGACATGGTCCTCCTACTGGCCCTGAACGAGGCCAATATCAAATTCCTATTGAAAACCACTTTTGCAACTTCTGTGGGCACAAGAACCACATTGAAGACCTTTGCTGGAAAAAGCATGGTGAATTTGCTTGGGTGAACCAAGTCTCCTCTGCTGCTTTTGAGAATTCAATTGTTGATGCCTCCAGTTCATCCCCACCCACGGTTGACTGGATCCGCTCAGAGTTTAAGAAACTCCTCCATGCTTGTCTATCCTCGCAAATACCTACCCCCAAAAGGAGGTTTTTCTGCTTTACTTGCGTCTCCAGCTACCTACGATAAAAATAAATGGGTCATTGACTCAAGGCATATCTGCTCACATTTTTTACTACTTTGATTTGTTTACTGCTTTATTTAAGACTACAAGGGTCCCTCCTGTAACTGTTGTTGATGGAACTCACTCTGCTGTCCATGGGGTTTAAACTATATCTCTGTCTAGGAATCTTCCCTTAAAATCTGTTTTATATGTTCCAAGATTTCCTCATAATCTGCTATTTGTCAATAAAACTGTTAAGAGCCTTAAGTGCTCAATCACGTTTGATCCCGATGGTTGTGTGTTTCAGGATCTGCGGACGAGGACAAGGATTGGTTCAGGCCATGAGGGACCTGACAGACTGTATTATCTGGATGTGTCGCAATTTTATGAGTTCTGCTATCTTCTTCTGTGACTGTTTTGTAATGGCACTATCACCTAGGGCACCATTCTGCTACTAAGTTGTGATGTTTATTTCCTGATATTTTTAGAAGCATTTTTTTATGAATCTTGCCAATTTGGCAAACAAACTCAGGCTATTTTTCCTAAAAAGAAAGAAATTGGTTCTAAAAATCTTTTTGATGTTGTTCATATGCCAATATCTGGGGTCGCTATATGTTACTAGCTTGTCTGGCTTTTGCTACTTTATTACCTTTAGTGATGACTATTCCAGGCAACTTGGTTGTTCCTTTTAAAGGATCACAGTATAGCTTTGCAAACTATCACCTCATTTTTCATTGAGATCCAAACCCAATTCAAAAGAACTGTTAAAATCTTGAAAACTGATATTGCCTTAGAATTTATGCAAAAAACTATGGATCTGTTTTGTACTTCTCAAGGTACAATTTCATCATACTTCTAGTTCTTACACACCACAACAAAATGGTGTGACCGAAAGGAAGAATTGTCATCTTCTTGAAGTAGCACGCACTATTCTTCTTCATTTTAATGTCCCTAAACATTTTTGCCATGAGGTCGTTTCTACTGTGTGTTAATTAATAAACCGCATGCCTTCTTCTGTGTTGCATAATCAAGTTCTTGTCTTTCTTTTGTATCCTGGTGCGCCCTTGTTTTCTGTTCCACCGTGCATCTTTGGCAGTACTTGTTCTGTTAAGAATCTTCGCCCTAGGATGTCTAAATTTGACCCCTGCTCCACTAAGTGTATCTTTCTGGGATATTCTCGAACTCAAAAAGGGTATTGGTGACATGATCCTGTTAACGGACAGTGCTTTGTGAGTGCAGATGTCGTCTTTTTTGAACATATGTCGCACTACTCTGACAAGGGGGTTGCTTTATCAAGTGACATGTTGGATCCCACTTCGCTGCCTCATGCGGTCGAACATGATCACACTAAAGTAACTGAAGATCTTCCTCCTTTGAAGGTGTACAAGAGAAGGCCCAAGGTTACAAATCCATTCCTGGCCCCTCCACAACCAATTCCTCCCTCGTCGGCAGATCATAACACCTCCCAAGTGATCTCTGAGCTACTCCTTCCTATTAGCCAAAGAAAGGGTGTTCGCTCCTGCACTAAGAATCTGATTAGTAATTTATGCTCTTCCGCTAATCTTGGTGCTAGCTTTGCTTGTTTTATTGTTGTTCTTTCTGCTATTTCTATACCAAAGAATGCTTTGCAAGCCCTTCAGCATCCTGTCTGGCGTCAAGCTATAGAAACTGAAATGACTGCCCTTCGAGATCGCAAGACTTGAATCTTGTTGATCGTCTTGAAAATTGTCCAACTGTTGGTTGTCGTTTGATCTTTACTGTCAAATATCAGTCAGATCGTTTTGTTGAAAGACTGAAGGCCCGACTGGTAGCAAAAGGCTACACTCAGACCTATGAAGTTGACTACTTCGAAACTTTTTCTCATGTGCGCCGACTCAATTCCGTAAGAATACTCATCTTTGTTGTTGTAAATAAGATTGTCCCCTTTATCAACTTGATGTTAAAAACGCTTTCCTGTATAGTGACTTGCATGAGGAAGTTTACATGGAGCAACCATGATTTTGTTAGTCAGGGGGAGAGTTCCAAAGTCTGCAGACTCAGGAAGGCGATATATGGCCTAAAACAAAGCCCACGGGCATGGTTATAAATTAAGCCATATACTTTTCAAGTTGTAATTTCGACACTCACATTCTGATCATTTTGTTTTTATTAAAAAAATCAGCTCCGAGCTTGTTGTGCTCATTGTTTATGTAGACGATATCATTTTGTCTGGCAGTGATTCTGAAGGTATTACAGCTAGCAAAAGATATCAAGAACAACACTTTATTACTAAAGATCTTGGTAAACTCAGGTACTTCTTGGGAATCAAAGTTTCCAGATCTTCTTCTAGTGTCTGTCTTTCATCGCGCAAATATGTTCTAGACCTTCTGACAGAAGCAGGTATGCTTGGTTGTAAACCTACTAGCACTCGTCTAGATCCCAATACCAATTAGGATGATGAATCTTCACCTCCCTACCCTGATAACCATCAATACAAATGGATGGTTGGTAAGCTTTTCTATCTTACTATTACTAGAGTTGATAATATTGATGATGTTGGACTTGTCAGTAGGTTTTTAGATAGACTTCGACAATGTCATTGGGATGTTTTTTAACATATCCTTAAGTATCTAAAAGGTTCTCCAGGGAAAGGGTTACGATATCGCAGACATGGGTACTACAAACTTACTGGGTATTCTGACTGATTATGCCAGTAGATGTGACAGGAAATCTACATCTGGCTATTGTACTTTTGTTGGAGGCAATCTGGTGACATGGCACTGTAAAAAGCAGATTGTCGTTGCTCGGTCTAGTGTGGAGGCAGAATACAGAGCTATGGCTCATACTGCTTGTAAACTGATGTGGGTCCAAGGACTCCTCAAGGAATTTGATATCTCTGATTCTGATGATATTCCTATGCATTGTGAGTCGTGACAATAAAGCCTCCATTTTTATTGTCAGCAATCCCACATTCCATGAGCGCACAAAGCATATTGAGGTGAATTGCCACTTTGTTCATGAATTTGTTCTCTCTGGACACATCTGCACTCCTTATCTACGGACCTAGGATCAAGTTGTTGACATCTACACCAACATACTTCCCAAGACTCACTTTGCTACACTGGTGGACAAGCTGGGCATGTTTGACATTTATTCTCCAACTTGAGGGGGAGTATTAGTATATATATTTTATGCTTTATGTTTTATTGTGTGCTTTAGATTGTCTTGTCTTTAGCTTTTCTTTTATCCCATATTGCCTAGCTATGTGTTTCACTTACTCTCTTATCCTATAAAAGACAATACATTGCATTTGTTTTAGACACATCAAATAAAGGCTTTTCTATTCTATAAGCTTAATCTCATGTTTTGATGACGACTAAACGATTTTGCTTATTTGTGTCTAATGCTTCTACTTGAGTGATTTCAAATCAAATAGACACGCTCAAAACTTAGTTTGGACAATTCAAGTCATACATGCACAAAAATCAAGATTGAAGAATAGATATATTTCTCCTTAAATCTTTGTTATAAATCACTTGTGATGATTGTATGACTTGTAATCAAGATCAAAAGTGCTACATAATTAATTAGATGAAATTAATATTGCACTTAGCATTAACTGGGATTTTCCAAATAGTCTTTTTCATCAACAAATTTGTCATGGAAAAAACCCGACCGATGACATTGTTCGCTCGCCCAATTGATGACATTGGCCAAATTCATAACTGATAATAATCTCTATCGTAGGAGAAAAAAGTAAGGATCTAGGAAAGATAATCGGCCTAAACTTCAAGGGAGCAACTAGGCTGATGGACTTGTATTGATCTTGTTTTGGCAACATAATCTCAGCCAACGGCACTGTAGATGTAGAATTCAATGTAGTCGTTGGAGGGGGTATGTAAGAGAAAAAAGATCCGTTGGACACCCCCACAATGACCAGAATTTGTCCTAATTGATTTTATCGGCTAGAAGGCATCCTAACCTATATATAGGATACATTGGGCTTCATCCCATTTTAGTCAAAGACCCCATAAGGCACCTATACTCTAGTTGAAAATTGTGTGCCTCAAAGAGCCTCTATCCATTGTAACTTGCTACATCCATTCGAGTACAAGATTTATAAGAGATTTAGCCCTACCATAAACATCTTACAAGGCTCTCACTTCTCTACCTTCCAACATTTCTCTCATTAGAAGTGTGATTTTCTCTCTTGTTTAAGATAGGAAGAAAGGTAGGCGGCCCTTGGCAAAGGCACCCCTTGGTGAAGCAATGATCTCTTGGTGAAGAGGAGTTGGAGGGTGGTGGTCCATAGTAAGAGAAGGCTTTCTTTGGTGGATAAAGTTTCTCATTGGTGAAGCTGAAGGTGAAGTCAAAGGCGGAAGACCCTTGGCTAAGAGTGGGTAACTCCTTTAGTAAGGGTAAAATATCATTGGCAAAGGATAGGTAAGTACCTTGTAAGGTTGTTTGTTGTCGTGCTCGGGAAAGAGCAACACGTTTAGCATTTGATCTTAAATGAGGTGGTCTCTTAGTGTAACTCTTATAATAGAATATAACGAGTGACTCAAAGTTGAAAATCCTAAATGTTGACCTCTCTAGGTAGTGGAGCTACATCCTTTGAGATGGAACGACTATAAATATAGCTTTCATGTGTGAATTGTCCCATCTCTCTCTACCTTAATTTTCAAACTTGCATAATTATCTTGAAAAAAAATTGCAGGTCTAATGAATTTAGTTTTAAGTGATTTTAGCTCATTTCACCCTCCTCTTTTGAGCCTATAGATCAAACAGGAAATATGATACCCCACCTCTTAGATGGTGGAGCAATGAATGTTCCATCTACTCTCATCTGTAATGTGAATTTCAACAATGTGATTATCTTGTATTCGAACTACAATATGATAGTTAGAAATAATTGCACTCATTTACTCTTCAAAGAAAGATAAATAGAGAACACATTTCAGTATGAGAAAAGCATAGAATGATTGATTCACAAAAGTAGAAACGCATATGAGACCTGATATGGACAACATAGCAAGGACATGCAGATGAGACCTGATATGGACAACATAGCAAGGACATGCAGTGTCTGTGTCCAAAAACCCAAACAGACAAGTAGGCAGGCATGTAGGTGTGTGTGTGTCCACAAGCGCGCACAGACAGAGGTAGAGAGACGTATGATAATCAAATCATAACATCTTAACTACTAATCTAGGAAGCATGGACACAGACACGGAGACGGGACACGGCAATTTTCAAAAATATAGGACACACACGGCAGCAGACATAGCAATATATATGTGTACGTTTAAATTTTATGTGTAAGCACAAAAAACTACATATATATATATACCAATTTCAAATGCGCATTCAAAGACATTGCATACATCATGAAATCAAGCCATCAAAAACATACTATCAAACAAACCCACATTGTAATCAAAATAATCGTCAAATGAATGAACAATTTATTCACAAATAACAAGTCAAACACCTTGAGAATGAATACATACTAAAAAATTTGCGCATAAATTTGGGACACCAAAAAGATAGTGGTGGTGGTGTACAACAAGAAAGAAGAGGAGGTATATTGTTATTAGTAGAAGAGGAGAGTGAAAAGTGATGGAGGAGGGAGGATGAGGAAGAAGAGGGGTAAGAGGAGATTGTTGGAGATATTGGTGGTGAAGAAATAGAACATAGGTATTTGAGGTGGACGAAGAAGAGCGGACGAGATGTGTTGTCATGTACAGAATAGAGGATGGCAAAGAGAAAAATTAGTTTTTGCAGTGGCAAAGGAAGAGGAGAGGAGGAGAATGCTTTTGGTGGTAAATACAATGCACTTTGAAAAGAGGAGGAAGAAGATGATGGGGGTATTCACAAACCAAAGGGGAAAGAGGAAGAAGGGAAGAAATGGGTTAGACAAAGGGGGAGAAGAAGGGGTGGGGAGTAGGAGTGTAGGAGTTACCTCTTGTTGTGGCATTGTCTCTTGGTGGACAGAAGAATGTAGCACTGCTATTGGTGAGAAATAGGGTGTTTCCCCTCATTAATTAGTATTGGGCCATGTCATGGTTGTGTCCAAGCCGTGTCAATGATGTGTCCAGCTCCTAAATAACTGGGGACTTGGACATGCCTGGGACGTGTCTACCACATGTCAATGGCGTGTTCGCATTGGACACGTGTTCGACACAAACACAGACACGGTAGCCTCCGAGAAGTGACCATGCTTCCTAGCTACCGATACAAGTGTTGATGTAGTTATTAGTATATGTGCTTTATTGCTTTACGTTTTTTGTAATTTTCCTTTGTTGTGGACTTTAGACTTGTCTAGTCTCTAGCCTTTTTCTTTTATATCATACTGCCTATCTCTGACTATTGGCTTACTCTCTTATCCTATAAAAGAGTCTATTGTATTGTGTTTGGATTATCGAATAAACTTTTTTTCTAATCTATATGATATCAGAGCAACATGATCCACCCTAGCCCACCTAACCATAGCCGCAATGCACACTCCTAACCCTAGTCTCCATCTAACCTCTCCACTCCCCTAGTCGTTGCCCATCATCTCTTATCCCTTGTTGTTGTCACCGCCTCTGCCCCCTCTTCTACCCTCCCTCAAACCTCCTCCAGCCCCTTCCCGCAATCCCGTCGCTGCCCCCATCCTCCACCCCTCCCTCACCCGCCACCGTTGACCCCCCCCTCCCTTTTTTCCGTCGCTGCCCCCTCCCACCATCCCCTTCGAGCCGCCATAGTCCCTTCCTCTTTTCCCCCTATTGTTGTCCCCTCCTTCACCCACTAACCCGCGACCATCCTCAATACCATCTAGTCGCCACATCCACCTTCCTCTCTTCTCCCTTCTATATCTCTATCTCAGGTAACTTTCTAACAATTGCATGTTGACGGCCTAATCGGCCTTCGCTCGTTGCCTGCTTGTGGCTCATGGTGGAGTAACTCTTTCCCTATGTTGGCGTAGGTCTTTATCTCTTCTTCTGCCTCAGTGTGGGTTTCTGAGATCTAATGTTACAGATCTGCTACTTCTGCATATTTCCCTGTTGTGGGTTTTGCTGGATCTGTTGATCCAGGTTTTATGCTACCCATGTGTTGGGTTATTGCTTCCTCTATTATCTGTTGATTGCTGCTACCGCCCGTTGTTCCTGCCCCTGCGTCAGGTCCCTTCTACCTGATTCTACTTCTTGCTACCTTCTAACATACTCTTTTGATGGTGTTTGTTGATCCGCATCGGACACTTTGTGTCACCATTGTCAAGTTGGATGGCTCCAACTTTCACACATGGTTTGCGGCCTTCGAGCTCATGTTAAAGCTCAAGGACATTATTCACATCTCATATCTGAAGGCCCCGCTATACCTGTTGAAGGAGCTGATGCTAAAACCAAGCAGGCCTATGATCTTTTATTAAAGGGTGATTATGGTGTCATGACTTGGCTGGTCAACAGTTCTGAACCTAAAATTAGTCAGTCTCTTTTGTGCCTGAAGACTGCCAAAGCAATGTGGGACCAGCTCTCACATGTATACTCTCATCAACAGAATTCAAAGGTGTTTGAAATTTTCAAACAACTGGTCAAGGAGTATTCTACGACCGACTCTGTGGAAGATTATCATAATCAGTGTTCTGCTCTCTGGGACAAGTTTGAAGTCTATCATCCTCTCTCTGCTGATATTACTAAGGTACAACGCCAGCGCAATGAATTACAACTGGTGCAATTTCTTGTCGGCTTACCCCAGTCCTTTTATGGGGTCGTTGATCAGATATTATCCAGCGATCTTTTACCTACTTTGCACGACGTCCATAAACGGGTTCAACGACTGCCATCTGTCTCCCCATTGCCACCTGACCACTCAGATGTTGCTCTTGCTGCTCGCTCAGGAGATTCCCTATGGTTGCGGTCGTGGCAGTGGTCGTGGTCGTTCTACTGCTGGACCTAGTCGTGGGTCATCTTCTTCTGGCCCCGACTCTTCTGAACCACATTATTGTAAATTCTGTAAAAGGACCAATCATATTAAGGATCGATGTTGGATAAAGCACGGTAAACCTGCATGGGCAAATCATGTCATTATCGATCTTAGTGACAAGTTCGGGATTCGGCAACTTTTCGGCTGCCTCGAAAAAATCAAAATTCGGAAAAAATCGGAAAAAGTCGTGAAAAAATCAATATATTTTGGTCAAAGTTCGGTCAACTATTCAGAAATAATCGAGAATAAGTCGGTTATATATATACATATATATACATATATACACATATATATACATATATACATACATATATGTATGCATATAGAGATATCTATGTATGTATATATATACATACATATATCAGATACAAATGTAACTACTAAGGTCACTAGACATTCAATCTTATTGAGTGAAAAAGTAGTAAAAGAATTAAAGAATAGTTGAATAATAACAATGGACTGTCGGGAGAGTTGGGGTTGGAGGTTTACTGTATATTAGGAGTTCTTCGTACATGGTTTGGTAAAAAAAGAGCAAACGACTTAAAAGAGAAAAATCGTGAAAAAACGTGAAAATCACGAAGAATCGTGAAAAATCGTACAAATCGTGAAAAAGCAGAAAAAAAAACGTGAAAAGTAGCGAAAAATGGGCGACTGACGTATTAATCATGGTGAAAATTTGGGAGCCTATAAAATCGTGAAAAATCGTCGATTTTTCGTAAAATTCGAAGACTTTTGTTACTATGCTATCGATCAGTCTGATTTTGCACCATCCTCTTCATCTCAGCCTACTGCGGATTGGATTCGCATCAAGTTTGAGAAGCTACTCCAAGCCCGCCTTGCTCCCTCCATTGCTGATGCCTCTACTGATGGAGGTTTTGTTCTTCTTGCATCTTCTGCACCTTCTGGTAAAAATACATGGGTGATTGATTTTGGCGCCACCTCTCATATATCTGGCAACTCTGCTTTGTTTTCTAATCTACGTTAAACTTCTTCTATTTTACATGTTACCCTTGTTGATGGTTCCCAAATGCATGTTGCTAGCATTGGCAATATCTGCACTCTTGGGAAATTACTATTGCGTTCAACTCTTTATGTTTTGAAGTTCCCTTCGAATTTGTTGTCTGTTAGTAGAATTGTTAAAAGCCTCCGCTGCTGGATGGTGTTGTTTTTCAGGATCTACACATGAGGGTGAGGATTGGTTCGGGCCATGAGGGACCAGACAGACTGTATTACTTGGATTTGCCAAAGCCGACTGCTCTACTGACTGCTTCTGTTATTTGGCTCCAATGGCATTACAGACTGGGTCATTCATCTGCAGCAAAGTTAAAGCATTTAATTCCTGCTATTTCTGATTCCGTCTTTCACTGTGAAACTGTACTTTGGGCAAACAAACTCGTGCTACCTTTTCTAAGAAAAATGGTATTGGGTCCAAAGCACCTTTTGATATTGTACATGATGATGTGTGGGGTCCTTGTTCTGTTCCAGGTACTTCTGATTTTTTTTACTTTCTGAGCTTAATTGATGATTTCTCTAGAACTACATGGTTATTTTTACTAAAAGATCACTCCCACATGCTTGACACTATCATGACCTTTTTTGTTGAGATTCGTACCCAATTTGATAAACCTTTCAAAAAAAATTGCACTGACAATGCTTTAGAGTTTGTGCCAACATTTGTCAGACAGTTTTGCCGCAAATTGGGTACTATTCATCAAGTTCATGTTCATATACTCCACAGTAAAATGGGGTTGCCGAACGCAAAAATCGACACCTCTTAGAAGTTGCACGCACTCTTCTTTTTTGTTATGTACCCCAAACTTTTTGGCCTAAACTACCTCGACTGCCTGCTACCTGATTAATTGCATGCCCTCGTCTGTTCTTAGAAATCAAATACCTTATCAAATTCTTTATCCCGATGCTCCTCTTTTTCATGTGCCTCCTTGGATTTTTGGAAGCACCTGCTTTATCAAAACCCTTCGTCCGGGTTTAACTAAACTTGACCCTCGATCTACCAAATGTGTGTTCTTGAAATATTCTTGGACTCAGAACGGTTAAAAATGCTATGATCCTGTTGCAAAGAAATGGTTTGTTAGTGTTGATGTGAAATTTTCTGAGGGGTCTTCGTACTATTCTCCAACAGGTTCAACATTGACATCTGATTTGTTACTTGATACACCTCTACCTGTGTCGATTGACACTGACTTGTCTTCTCCAGATGTGGCTTCATTCGTGCCTCTAAGAGTGTACCAACAACGCTCGAGAAATACAACTCCCTCTATGGCTCCTCCATCTCCAGTTCCTCAATCCTCATCGACAGATCAGCCTCCACCTCAGGTATTTTCTGATTTAGATGTTTCTATTAGCCTGAGAAAAGGAACCAGATCTTGTACTCAACATCCTAGTGGCAATGTTTGTTCTACTGTTAACATGGGGATGAATTTTGCAAATTTTACCTCTGCTTAATCTGTTATATTTGTTCCCAAGAATGTTGCTCAGGTTTTACAGCATCATGCGTGGCGCCAGGCTATGAAAACTGAAAAGCAGGCACTTATTGATCGCCATACGTGGGACTTAGTTGATGCACCTACTTCTTGCTCCCCTGTCGAGTGTCTTGGGTCTTTACTGTAAAGTACCAACTCGATGGCACAGTTGAAAGCCTGAAAACTCGTCTTGTTGCCAAAGGATATACTTAAACATATGGCATTGACTATTTTGAGACTTTTTCTCATGTTGCATGTCTCAATTCCATTTGGGTTCTTATCTACAGTCGTCAATTGTAAATGGTCTTTGTTTCAGTTAGATGTTAAAAATGCATTTCTATATGGTGATTTACATGAGGAAGTATACATGGAACAGCCACCTGGATTTGTCACTAAGATGGGAGTGCTCCAAAGTGTGTTGATTGCGCAAAGCAATTTATGGATTGAAACAGAGTCCCTGTGCCTAGTTTGACAAACTCGGTAGTATCCTTCAGCATTTCAGCTTTCATTGTTCTCACTTTGATCACTCTGTGTTCATTAAGAAAATTGTCTCTGGATTTGTCATCTTGATTGTGTATGTTGATGATATTATTTTATCTAGAAGTGATCAAGCAGGCATTCAGGCTACTAAGGAATATCTGACAAAACACTTTGTCACTAAAGATCCGGGTAAATTAAGATATTTGTTGGGTATTGAAGTCTCCCTCGCTCTTCATCAGGTATTTGCTTATCTCAGAGGAAATATGTTTTGGATTTGTTGTCAGAAACGGGACTACTTGGTGCAAAACGTGCTACTCCCTTAGATCCTAACACAAATTGGGACGATGATACTTATCCTCTGTGACAGAGTCAGGAATTGCAGAAAGCTTAGGGTTGCACAACGTGTGCACCCTCATATATATATAACTGAGACAATTACAGAGAGGTCCATATATAAAGGAAAATAACAAAACAAATAACATGCTTATGTAAAACAGGAAATATATAATGTAACACTCCCCCTCAAGTTGGAGCATAGATGTCAATCATGCCCAACTTGTCCAGCAACATGCAGAACTGTTTCTTAGCCAAGAGCTTGGTGAAGATATCAGCAACTTGGTCTTCAGATCTCGTGAATGGAGTGCATATCTTGCCAGCTAGAATAGATTCTCTGATAAAGTGGCAATCAACTTCAATATGTTTGGTGCGCTCATGATAGACAGGATTATTTGCAATGAAGATGGCAGCTCTGTTATCACAATGCATAGGAATGGCCGATGAAGACTCAATCCCAAATTCTTTCAGAAGAGAACGCACCCACAGCAACTCACAAGCAGTATGGGCCATGGCCCTGTACTCAGCCTCAGAACTAGATCTGGCCACTACATTCTGTTTCTTGCTCCTCCAAGTGACAAGATTGCCCCCTACAAAAGTACAGTAGCCAGAAGTAGATTTTCTATCGACTTTGCTGCCTGCATAATCAGAATCAGAATATCCTTCAAGAACACAGTGCCCATTCTTTTTATAATGAAGTCCCTTGCCAGGAGATTTTTTTAAGTATCTCAAGAGTTGGCATACAGCATCCCAGTGGCATTGTTTGGGTTTGTCGAGGTATCTGCTAAGAAGACCCACAGCAGTAGCAATATCAGGACGAGTAACCGTTAAATAGATCAATTTACCAATCAGCCTCCTGAATTTTATATGATCAGTAAACATAGCAGAGGAATCATCATCCCAATTGACATTGGGATCAAGAGGAGTATCTGCAGGTCTCGCACCAAGCATACCAGTCTCCTGCAGGATATCAAGAACATACTTTCTCTGCGAAAGAACCAAGGCATTAGAATTTCTAGAGACTTCAATGCCAAGAAAGTACCGGAGTCTGCCTAGATCTTTGGTAGCAAAATGTTTGCCCAAATGATCTTTGGTAGCCTGAATGCCAAGAGTGTCGCTGCCAGAAATAATAATATCATCAACATATACAATCAGAACAGTAATACCAGCAGAAGTCTTTTTAGTGAATACAGAATGGTCAACTTGTGACCTCAGAAAGCCAAAATCAATCATAATCCTGCTCAGCTTATCAAACCAGGCACGAGGACTCTGCTTGAGCCCATAGATAGACTTCTTAAGCCTGCAAACTTTGTGAGACTCCCCCTGAGCAACAAACCCAGGAGGTTTCTCCATATACACCTCCTCCTGTAAGTCACCATACAGAAAGGCATTTTTCACATCAAGCTGCATAAGAGGCCAGTTTAGATTCACAGCAACAGATAAAAGAATCCTGACAGAGTTAAGGCGAGCAGCAGGAGAAAACTGTGTTATCAAGGCGCCCGCCTAGGCGCGCCTAGGCGCCCTAGGCGTTAAGCCAGGCGCCTCAAACTAGGCGCCCAGCCTATTAAATGCATTAAGTGGGCGTTTAAGGCGTTTTAGGCCCAAATTATGCAATTTAAAGGCTAAACTAGCATGAATCGAGTCTAGATTTGGTCAAATTAGATCACCTTCAGTCATTGCATGGTTGATATAGGTCTGATTTAGAGTAAATCAGGTCAAATTTTGGCAAATTAGGTCTGGCCTGAGGAAAATCAGGTCTGATTTGGGGAAATGAGGATTGATTTGGGCCAAATTGGTATGTCCTCATAGCGTTGTTTGTTAAGTTTTTTCTACTTTTTCATATGTTTATTGTTCTTGCTTCTTTCTCTTTTCTTTTTTTTATCCATTCTCCTGCATCTTATTCCTGAGTCCTGCTGCTATGTTTTTTCTGAGTTATTCATCCTATATTCCCTCCTACTACTATGCAAGCATGTGCATATTTTCTTTTTCAAATTTGTCCTATACATCCTGCTACGAAATCTACTACTACTATTTACATATCTAATTTTCTTTTTCTGATTTCTTCCTCCTAAATCTCCTCTCTTAGCCACTGTTGTTTGCATGTTTCCATTTATTTTCACTGACCTATTCCTTCCTCTATATTTTCTAATTCAGCACCTGCTACTGCTGTTTTTTATTTTGTTTTGTTGATTCTTCCTCTTTCAATCTCCTTTTACTGCCCTTGGTTTGTCTTATTCTGACTTCTTCCTACAGAACTTCTACCATTTGCATGCTCTTTTTATCCCATTTTCTCTCACCAATTCGTACTTGTCTTCCTCTTACTGTTGTTTCATTTTCTTCATGTTAATTCTGTTATCCCTGATTCTCCTATAGTTATCAATTCAAATTAGACTTACAATAACATTTAATGAATAAATAATACATTATCACATATAGTATCATGTGTGTGAACATTTAAATATGTAACTGAAAAAAAAAAGTAAAAACAAAAACGCCCAGAAAATCCTAGGCGCCCGCCTAGGCGGGCTAGGCGCCCCTTAGATTAAACCCACCGCCTAGACGCCTTGACAACCATGGGAGAAAAAGTCTCAAAATAATCAATGCCATAAGTCTGAGTGTATCCCTTCGCAACAAGTCTTGCCTTCAACCTCTCAACCATACCATCAGGTTGATATTTGACTGCATAAACCCACCTACAGCCTACAGGCTTACACTGAGGAGGTGGATCCACCAGCTCCCAAGTGTCTCTGTCAGTAAGAGCAAGCATCTCATCATTCATAGCAGATGTCCAAGCTGTACTTTGCAAAGCTTCCTGGACATTCTTAGGTACAGCCACAGCAGATAAGGCAGATACAAAATTGCTGGAATGAGTATTTAGATGAGCAGTAGACACACACTGAGCAATGCTATGAGAAGTGCAAGAACGAGTACCCTTACGGAGAGCAATAGGTATGTCAAGATCAGAGTTTACCTCAGGAGCAGCAGAACCTTCTGGAGGAGAAGATTGGTTGTCTTGGGGGGGTACATGTGTGGAAGGTGTTTTATTCCTGCGATGATAAACAATAAGAGGAGGGTCTTGCTTAGCAGTAGTCTCAGTATCAGTGCGGTCAGGCACACAGTCAGAAATAACAGGTAAAGGAGGAGCCAGAATATCTGTCTGCAAACTATCTCCTGCTGAAGAATAATACGGTGTATCCTCAAAAAAGACAACATCACTACTAGTAAACCACTTCCGAGTGTTGGGATTATAGCATCTGTAACCCTTTTGAGTGCGAGAATAGCCCAAAAAAATACATTTAGTAGCTCGAGGAGATAGCTTATCAGAAGTAGGTCCAAGCAACCGAACAAAACAGGTACACCCAAAAAATCTAGGAGGCACAGGAAACATGGATATGTCAGGGTGCAAAACCTGGAAGGGAATTTTATTCCCAATAACAGACGATGGCATCCTATTAATCAGAAAACATGCAGTCAAGATAGCTTCAGGCCAATAAGAGCGGGGCACATGAGAATGTATCATTATTGTTCTGGTAACTTCTAATAAGTGTCTATTCTTTCGCTCAGCAACACCATTTTGTTGTGGGGTATAAGCACAGGAAGTTTGGTGAAGAGTACCCACAGTCTTACAAAACACAGCCACATCTTGTTTAACAAATTCTAAAGCATTATCAGTGCGGAAAGTTTTAATAGGCAAGCCAAACTGCGTCTTTATTTCAGCAAAAAAATATTTAATAGTAGACAGCACTTCGGACCTACTTTTTAACAGAAACAGCCAAGTAGTCCTCGAAAAATCATCAATAAACAGAATGAAATACTTGTAACCAGACAAGCTTGGTACATTGCATAGACCCCATACATCAGAGTGAACTAAATCAAAATTGTTTTTACTGCTCACAGTACTACGTCTAGGATACACAGTACGAGTTTGTTTCCCTAGTTGACACGAATCACACTGAAAATGACAACTGCCAATATCAGGAACTAAACTACGCAGCTTCTCTGAAGAGGGATGGCCCAGCCTGTAGTGCCACTGGAGAGCAGAAACAAAAGCAGATAATGCAGATACCATAGCAGCTTTCTCTGATCTAGGTAACTGGTCCAAGTAAAACAGCCCATCAGCACCTTCATACCCCCCACCAATCTTCATCCTCGTGAGAAGGTCCTGAAAAACGCATGAACCAGGCACAAAAGTCAGGCTACAATTTAAACTCCGTAAAATCTTGCTGACAGATAACAGGTTAAGAGGAAATCTGGGCACATATAAGGCAGATTTTAGGCCAAAATGAGAAATAATATCACCGACTCCAAGGACTGACGACTTAGAGCCATCAGCAAGCATAACAGAAGAATGTCGGGCAGGTGCAGATATATGTTTAAACAAAGATTTATTTCCAGAAATATGTGCAGATGCACCCGAGTCTATCATCCATTTGGTATTACCAGAAGTAGAAGGTGAGGAGGAGCTCAGGAAGGCAGTGTCATAACCAGAAAAGGCAGCATGTGCTCCACTCGTAGATGCAGCAGGAGAGGAACCAGCACGCTCAAGGAGAAGACGCTCCACCTCAGCCCGGATGTAGTCTGCGGTAGCCCCTGCAGGCTCTGGTGCAGGTGTCTGAGTAGCACCCTCAGACGCAGAAGAATCAGCCGCAGCATTGGCCCATGCCGGCTTACCATACTTTTCCCAGCATTTTTCCTCAATATGGTTGGATCGGCCACAGAAATTACACAAGCGTTGTCCTTGATGAGGACGCGCAGCAGCAGAGGACGGGGCAGCAGGAGGAGCTCCTCATCCAGTACCAGGTCCACGCCCCCGGCCTGCACCCAGGGGAGGACGGCCATCACTGGAGCGGCCACGACCACGCCCGCCCCAAGCGGCCAAAGCAGTAGAGTCTCCAGTCTCAGGAGGCGGAGACGGTGTCGATGACGGAAGGCGTTGGAGACGCTTGTAGGCAGTCTGCAAGGTAGGGAGTGGATCACTCGCCAAGATCTGATCTACCACTCCAGTATAGGACTCAGGTAAGCCACTGAGAAACTGAATCAGCTGAAGCTCCGCCCGCTGTTTTTGCATAGTAGCTAAATCGGTGGACAGTGGGTGATACATCTCCAACTCACCCCACAGACCAGTGAAGGTGGAGAAGTAGTCTGAAATGTCAAAACCAGTAAACTGTAGGCGCCCCAGTTGCTTTGAGATATCAAAGACTTTCTTCGGATTTTCACTGTGCCAGTAGGTACTGGCTAGCTGATCCCACATCTGCTTCGCCGTAGGCAGCTGAAGAAGAGTGACGCTAATCTTCTCAACTGAGTTGTTGAGAATCCACGTCATGACTGTCGAGTCATCACGAACCCAGTCATCAAAGGCTTTGAGGTCCTTCGCATCCGCCTCCTCTACAGGCTGAGGCGGACCCGTCCGAATCAAGTGAGAGTATTTCCCTTGTGATTTGGTAAAGATCACAAAGGAGCATACCCAAAGCTGGTAGTTGCGCCCGTCAAGTTTAACAGTAGTGACTTGACGGCGCGTGTCTCTCCACATGTCATCCCCGGAAGACGCCATGAGTATATGTAGGAAGGCAGGCACAGGCACAGATAGACACAGACAGAAGACGGACTACGCCGTCAGGCAGGCAGAAACAGGCAGAAGCAAGTCACCGTGGACCTCTCACATACAAACCACGCCGAAGCGTAGCAGAAAACCCGGAGGCCTACGCCTACACGGGCAGGCAGGCACAAACAAACACGAACCGACGGTAGTCCCTCATACGAACAACGCGCCGATCTCCCCCTGAATACAGAACTATTCCAGATCTACCAGTGGCTCAGTGGTTCCGTAGAAGACGGCCACCCGGCAGCGCATCTGCTGTGCGAACAACAACCAAGGTTGCTCAAGCACTAGTGGTGCACCAAGCCAGGGGGCTAGACGGAACCAAGAGCGGCGTACAACCGGCGAGAGGCCCCTACGTGGGCGGCGGCCCTGCTGCCCCGGGCGGCCTGACCGGCGGCGGCTCCTGCTACCCCGGCGGCGCTAACCGGCGGTGGCGGCCAGCAGAGCAGCCGGCGGCTGCTGCTGTGCTGCACGCACGGGCGCGGCGCTGCCGGCGGGAGAGGAGGAAGGGGCCGGCGGTGGGGGGGGGCGGAGGAGAGAGAAGGGAGGGAGGCTAGGTTAGAGCCTGCTCTGATACCATGTGACAGAGTCAGGAATTGCAGAAAGCTTAGGGTTGCACAACGTGTGCACCCTCATATATATATAACTGAGACAATTACAGAGAGGTCCATATATAAAGGAAAATAACAAAACAAATAACATGTTTATGTAAAACAGGAAATATATAATGTAACATCCTCCATATCCTGACCACCATCAATATCGTCGGTTGGTGGGTAAACTTATATATTTGACAGGGTCAAGGGCTGATATCACTTCTGTGGTAAGCTTAGTCATTCGATATCTGGATAAACCCAGACAGTGCCACTTCACATCTTGAAATATCTAAAAAAATCTCCAGGCAAAGGTTTATTCTACAAAAATCATGGGTACTATAAAATCACAAGGTACTCTGATTCTGACTATGCAGGCAGCAGATTAGACCACAAAATCTACTTCAGATTATTGCACCTTTGTAGGTGGTACCCTTGTTACCTGGCGCAGTAAGAAACAAATTCTTGTCGCCCGCTCCAGTATTGAAGCTGAGTATAGAGCTATGGCTCATACTGCGCGAGAAACTTCTATGGGTCTGCGGTCTTCTAAAAGAATTTGATATCTGATTCTGATCCTATTCCTATGCATTGTGATAATAAGGTTGCTATCTTTATTGCTAGCAATCCAACCTTTCATGAGTGGATTAAACATATTGAGGTGGATTGTCATTTTGTCAGAGAGGTTGTCTTGTTTGGTGCTATCTCCACTCTGTATGCTCACACGTCCGATCAAGTTGCTGACATCTTCACTAAACCTCTTCCCAAGAGTAGATTCAATAGCATGGTTGACAAGTTGGGCATGATTGATATCTATGCTTCAACTTAAGGGGGAGTATTAGTATATGTGCCTTATTGCTTTATGTTTTTTTATTATTTTCCTCTGTTATGGGCTTTAGACTTGTCTTGTCTTAGCCTTTTTCTTTTATCCCATATTGCCTATCACTGACTATTGGCTTACTCTTTTATCCTATAAAAGAGAGTCTATTGTATTGTGTTTGGATTATCGAATAAACTCTTTTTCTAATCTATAGTAGTTATATGATAATTTTGGATAAGCATATATGGTTTCAAACATTGTATAGGAGAACATGATAGATATCGACAATAGGAAAATTTATGACAAGCGGAATACCATAATGGTTGAACTAGTAAAATGTTGTGAAAGAAACATGGAGAAGGAAACTAACCATATAAATGTAGATCAAGGTATGTATTACTTTAATATGAAGTTATATACATGTTTAAAAGCACATATTGTATCATTCCAATCTTTGGTAGCTCAAAACTCCATAATCAGAGCTAGTGGCAAAAAAAAGCCTCTTCAGAAATTTGTTTGTAAAATTGTCAATAATAATAGAATAATATAATCAAATCAATTTAAAAGATTCTATTTGTTGAAGATATAAACACAATCATTTTTAGGAGTTGGGTGATGCAAACACATATACGTAGCTCGATGGCAGGCAGGAAAGATCACCTGAGAAATGACCATAAGGAACAAAGTGGAAGTGGCTAGTATTGAGGACAAGCTGCATTGAGGTCACATGAGATGGTATGGACATGTGTAGTGGATCTGACAAATGTGCCAATTGAAAGCAAATGCTATGGAGTCAAGAACAATAAAAGAAGAGGTAGGCCGAAACTAACTTGGGAAGAGCTTTTAAGGAGATATTTGAGATCTTTACATCTTGATCACAATATAACCCATAAAAGAGTTGATTGGGAAAGAAGTATCCACGCAGCCGATGCCAACCGGTTGCGATTGATGACTTAGATGCAATGATAAAAATGATGATGAAATGAAATTTGATATAATACCATAATAACTTCTAATTATATTAATTTATATGTTTGTTCATTTTTATATGGGATCTAATCTTGTGTCTTAGACTCTAGGACATGCTTATCTATTAATTGCTTTGACATTTTTCGTGTAAGTACATTTCATTTTAAGTCATGTTTAGTTCATGCTTGGAGTCTCTTCAAATGGATCTGTCGTAAAAAATTTCTTCCCTTAGGAGTGCATTTCTGTCACAATTATATTAAACATCAAACATATACGTATGGATCTAGATATAGTAGCATCAATTAAAAAAAATATGACACGAAACAAAACTAAACGGAAAAGAAACATGTGCCCACCCCACACCCCCAACTTTGTTGGGATTGAGGCATGGATAATGATGGTGAGAAAATAAATCTATTAATACAAACTTTTTATTGTTGTGCATTATATATACATATATATATACACACACACACACGCACACGCACACACAGAGCGATAAGGAAATTAATTCAGGCCTATTTTAGGGTTGAATCTTGCGTCTTATTGACTTTAATCACATCTATACTTGTTAGATCACATATTATTTCCCTCAATCTGCATATTTCTATCAAATGCACTTATGGAGGCTTTTTGCATGTTTTATAGGTACTTTGATCACTACTTGATGGAAGGGAGAGAAGGAGGAGAATCTAAGGGTTTCTTCACCCTTGTAGGAGCCTAAAGAGAGTCCAAGCGCTTCCCCAACCTACCCCAAGTGGTCAAGAGTCAACCCAAAGCAAGAAGCATCAAAGATGAGCAAGTTGAAGGTCAAAGTGCAAGAAAGAAGCTCCAACACGGCCGTGGTACATGGCCATGGCCATGGCACAAATGCCCCGTGTCACAGTAAAGTGCAAGTTTGAAGTTGCTTTCCACCACCCCCCTGGTGATCAGACTCCACCACCCCCGTGGTGAACCACCACCCCATGGTGACCAAGCTCCAGCATGCCCGTGGTGATCACCATGGCCGTGGCATTTATGTACAAATTTGACCAATTCCCTGTGATCTTTAGCCATTTTTCACCTCACCCGTGCCCATACACCACGGCCATGTTCCCCTACAACCACCACGGCCATGGTGACTCACCATGGTGGGCATCAACCCTAGCCTATTTTTGCACTGTTTTACCCATATTGCCCCCACTTAACCCTAGACCCTATATAAACCTTGGGGGCGGCTAGAGCTCGAGGTTGGCCACCCCTAGCTACCCTACAGCCACTCTAGCCTCCCCATTTCATCTTCCATCCATTCCCACCTCATTCCACCTCCATTTCACCATTTCCATCAAAAAACCCTAGTTTTCTAGTGTTTTGGCCACTTTCCACCATACATTCATGCCATTCACCTACCTTGGAGGGAGGAACTCGAGCTACAGCTGTTAGGAGGTGGAGAAGGTGTCTTCACCAAGCCCATCATGGCTTTTCACTCCTCTACTCATTCTTCTTCCTTTTTTGTATTTTAATGTTCCATGAGTAGCTAGGCCCCTTGGGTGGGCTGTTTGGGGTCAAAAATGTTACTTTGATACCATGTTGGGGGGAAATGATATGTAAATATTGTAATTTCGTTTGGTGATGATTATGTTCTATTTCTATCTCACTCTTCATGAATTGCTTGTTGGTTTGTTCTTGAAATCACCTAGGAATTTAGAGAAATTACTTATATGTGTGAATTTTGGGATTTGCTCCTAGGTTCAATTCATGAATCCCTAGCTAGCCACCCATCCTCCTACATGCTAATCAATCTTCCTTACCCTAGGTGAGAGATGTAAGTAGCTAATTTACATGAATGTAGTGTGCTTAGCATTGAGCTTTCTCAAGACTAGAATGTAGGTGATGGAAGGCCTAAAACCTCACTTCCACTCCCATTACTAACCTTAGCCCCTAATCATTCTAAGATCATCTAAACTAGAAACCTAGGCTTGTTTAGACTCTAATTGAATTGCACCTAAAACCTAACCAAATGGAGCATCGTAAGGGTAGTAGGAGGTGTTAGGGACTAGTTCCCCTATACACAACCTAACATATCCATGGCCAGTTAACAGTTTAGGATAATTCATTAGACTCTAGCTTGTTGTTTGGTTTGATAATCTAAATGAAAGCATAATGTTCACATGTCACCCCCAAACCTAATTGATAAGTGCATCCCCCAAACAGCCCACATCTCCCTTTATTGCTTTAAAACCCTAATTGCCACCTTGCTTAGCTAGTATTAGTTTAATTAGCTCTTTACTTGCTTAGTTAGCTTCTTGCTTTGTTCTTGCTTTGCACTTGCTAGTTTAGGTCTTTAATTGCTCTTGTGCTTAGTTTGCTAGCTTAGTGTAGTGTAGATTTCTTTTTGTCTATTTCAATGTAGCTTGCTCATTTTCTTGCTTGCCTTGTCTTTTCTTGCCCAGTAAAATTAACTGTCCAAGGCTAAATTAGGCTTTGATCTTGTTTACTTTCCTTTACTTGCTTTCGTGCTCAAACTTAGTGTAATCATCAAATCACCTTTAAACCCTTCAATCGTAGACTCCGCAGTAGGAACCTAGCCCAAAAACTAATCTAGCTCTAGTGCCTCCTTTTCTCCCTGTGGATCAACCATATACTTGTCGCCCTCCTATACTACGACATGACCATGTGCGCTTGCGGGTTAGCGTTTTATTAGAAGTAGGTTGTTTGTGTAGCTCCTTATAAATTTTGAAAGTGAATCCACCGTGTGTTTCTATTCGCGGGGTTGCATCTACTCAAACTCCAGTTGAGTAGTGTGTAACATCATTGGCAGATACACACCAAAAATAAGTCCATAAATAAATCTATTAATACAAACTTTTTATTGTTGTATATATATATATATATATATATATATAGAGAGAGAGAGAGAGAGTCAGGCTAGTGTACACTCGAGTGTACCAGAGGCACCGTACACCTCAGTCATTTTTAAAGATGCAATAACTTTTTGAAAAATCTAAACCGTTGATCTTCTTAAATATCTTAAGGACATACTAAATAGTAAATTTTAGTTCATTTGGACATTTATAGGTCGTGCATCTAAAAGATGCAAAAATCAGGCATTTCAAATTAGTTTTGTGCGTCGATTTTTTTGTCGTTGGATGAGTGACTTACACTCATCCAAATGAGCTCAAATTTTGTATGTGGCCTATTATTATTGTAACTATTAAGATCAATGGATTAGATTTTAAAAAAACATGGTCTAGATAGGCAAACACCATTGGGGTGTACAGCGTGATCTGTACACTCGAGTGTATTCTAGCCTGACTCTATATATATATATATGTTAGAATAGTCCCATACCGCTGAGCTCTGGGGAGGTCCTGGAGCTTATAAGGTGTGTGGTCCCTTCACCCATTGCCAATTGGTTTTAGTTTGAATACCACACATTCTAATATGGTATCAGAGCGGCCCCATGAGACAAGTGTGAGGACCACACCCTACCTAAAAAAGAACAAGTGCAAGCACACAAAAGTGGCTGCACTTGAGGGGGGATGTTAGAATAGTCCCATACCGCTGAGCTCTGGGGAGGTCCTGGAGCTTATAAGGTGTGTGGTCTCTTCACCCATTGCCAATTGGTTTTGGGTTGAATACCACACATTCTAATATATATATATATACACACACACACACACACATATATATATACACACACACATAGAGCGAGAAGGAAATAAGTTATATTACCCGTACGGATAGAAGTCTCGTCTTACCCATTTGAATTTTTTATTTGTCGGGTTACACTTTCTGCAAATAAATGTAATACATCTACAAAATGTGTAATCTGATAGACAAAATATGTGACTCGGGTACCATTAAATGCTACATGCGCAAGTATATATATATATATATATATATATATATATATAGACACACACACACACACACACACACACACACACACACACACACACACACACACACACACAGAATGTGATGGAAGTACCACAAAAAAATGATTGTGTTTGTATAGACTTATGATGCAAGCCGTAAAGGCGGATTTGCATAGAAAGCAAATCCGGATCCAAGACAAACCCGATTAGAGCTTATTGGGCTCAAGTTGGCCTTTTATTTAGTTATTTGTTTACTTACAAATTTTATGTTTCTTTAAATTCCAAATTTCCTTAAATTAGGATTTTGGTTTCCTGATTTATTTACTTGCAAGTCAATTCATCGAGTCTTGTAAAAGCCAGCCTTGGGGCTTGTGTCCAGGCAGCCGAATATGAATTGAAATTTAGCTTGCTTGTTGGAAATTTATCCTTCCTTAATCTTCTGCTTCATAGCATGTCTACATCACTTTGGCTAACAGGTTTTTGCATGACATTTGTTTTAGGTTAATGACTCAGATAGCAGTTTAAAAAGGAAAATGCCACAAGATAACTGCTTAAAATGAGAAGAAGAAGAAAGAAAAAAAACCACATACCTTTTGCCACATTTAAAGATACATCATCCATTTCCAAATCCTCATTATTTCTTCCTATCCTACTAGATCCCTTGCGAGAAAGAACTTTCTGAAAAGCAGTATATATCGCATTCATCAGTTTCCCAACTCCAAAACATCATTTCTGTATTGTCACTACTAAGTACTAACTTTGAATGAAACATCAAGGAAGACATACAGTCATTTTCGGACTTGATGCGCACTTCTCAGTTGTTGATGATGCAAGACACTCAATGTCCAGGATCAAGCAGCCATGGTCATCCATCTTTGATATCTGAAATATTAATATTGTGCATTGATGTGATAAAACAAAGAATTAAATAAAAAAACATCATTTCATTTGTAAAGTTTGATGTGGACGGTTAGTAAGAAGGACATGGACAATGAATCGAGTGCATGACCTGAGCTATGCAGCTGATAGGAGGACAGGAGTATTTATAGCTTGACTTCAACAGAATGACATGCAACAGATAGAACAGCAAACACAACCATTTAGGACAAATACATGACAACTTCTACTCTAAATATGCATCAATACAATTTCTTTCGATACAACTACGCAAACGCCTTCACTTCCTATTGTGATTAGATCAAGAGACATACACTATACAACGAAAAAGTGATATATGTGATAATTTATGTGGTCTACAATGTACGTAGACAAAAAGAGTCCGCAATCTATATCTACATGCCATGTGATACAAACTTCTCAAGATGAAGTCATACTACTACTAAAACAACATTGACAGACAAGACAGAAGTGAATTTACTGGTGGAGGGCATAATAGTTTAAAGCTTAATTGGGATACAAGCATAAAAACTCTTATACTAGCACACAATATTCCAACAGATTTCCAACTAGAGGGCGGATAGAAACTTCTCTGCTTTTCTAAACTAAAGACAAATGTGAAAGTAGTCCACGGAAAAATTAACGAAAGAATTGGAATTGTGGGTAATGTAACTAAATATTCAAATTCATATTTTGGAAGAGGGACCGAGAAAAGCCGCGATAACTCATAGATCGAGAAAACTCTAAGGCAATACTGTGCTAATTTAATACACGATACATTCACGAAATAAGTTGTATCTCTGAATCATTCACAAGAGTAAACACCAATCAATATGTCGGATACTGTGATATTCAATACAGAAATAACCTGCCAGCTCAAATATCGTCCTAATCATTACGGATAATTTGCCTGCTCAATCAATAAAGCATTCAAGGAAAGGTGCAATATCGGTTCACAGTGAAATACTGGAGCACACCAGCATTCAAACTACAAATGTTCCAATACCAAACATGAACCATGCAACCACTTGGCACAGTGGAAAGAAAATCCGAACAGTTACGACAGCTAAAACAGAAGAAATTTCTGTAGCTTTGCGGTCATGAGCGCAGGCAGTGGTTGCTTGTTCCCGTGTGGCTAACAGAAAGAGATAAAAGGAAAGAAGCATTCGATTGTCGAAGTTGAATCTGTTAATTATATAGTAGGGTACCTGGATGACGATACAGTGGAGCTTCTCGAATGTATGGTCAGAACAAACTTAAATTTTCTAATTACTATGAAGGAAGTTGCTAAAGAAATAGAAAGAGCATAATTCCAAGCGCAGCCGTTGCCAAATCCATAACAGGAAACGATAATTACTGGAATGGCCACAGAGAAAAACGAAGATGTGTCAATGAACAGAAACAGCGCTAAAGAATATGCATCACCATAGCAACATGAAGAAGGTCGCCGTGCCAGGAGACGTAGATACAGGAGACAGATGTCCTAACGGAAAAAGAAACATGGGACGAACCTCAACGAATGCCCAGCAAACTCAGCGGTTGCCCGCCACAGAAAAGCCCAGTGCGGCCGCTCGCCCGAGGAATGCAGCGGTTGGCACCTCAGTCTTTCGTCCACTTTGAAAGAATGGAAAGGAAACGGGACACACAAGAAGCTGCGGTCGGGAGTGAGGATGGTCTGTGGGCTTCGGGCCTTTAGGCGGTCATCTGACAGAGACTTTTGTAGCTATCAATGGCTGCCAGGGAGCCCGTTGTCTCTTTCCGCCTTCGAACTTCTGCATTGCGTGTGACGGGCGGCGGGAATAGGCGGTGGCGGGCGTTCGCTCTCTGCCTCATTCTTTGGTGTTCTTTAAACTCCCACCCTTCTCTTCTTCTTCCAACGGTTGTCGCGTTTTAGTTGGGCTCGACAGCTCGACCCTTGTGAACGGCAGCTTTGCCTAATAGCTTACGGATAGCGGCCAATAGGGGACCGGTAAGAGAAGTGGCAAGAGAAGCAACGACGCCAGCGAATTGAAGGAATTCGGAGTTTTTTTTAAGTGACTAGCGTAAGACAGTTAAATAATATTAATAAATAGTTGTGTGATATAATTTAAAGTTGATTTTTGTAAATCGATTTTGCTGGATGATGATCAACACTATATGTATAAATACATTAATTTTATACTTAATTTTATATTAATATATGACATGAAAAAAACACATGCCACATACAAAAAAGATGGCTTCATGAAATGAACAAATAATTAGATCAACTGCACTAAGCAAATATTGTAGCAATGGAAAACAAAAAAGTTTAAAAAATAATGAAAAGCAAGATGGAACAAAGTAAACACACTACAAATGAAAAAATACTCTTAAAAATAAATAAATAAATAATGCAACTAAACAGCAGGTGACAACTATTGTATTATCAACATGCAAAAAAAAAGTATAAACAATCATTGCCAAGAAAACATGATAGATGTCGAGAATAGAGAAATAATCTTTTTTTGCAAAAAAATCTAAAAAATATATACCCATACGCTTATAGATGCTCAAAAATAGACTCATTATCTTTACCTATAACTCACTGAAAGGAACCTCTTGATTGACTGCTAGCTGATTCTTCTAACTATGATTTTTTTCGAAAAGTACATGTGCTACCCTTCTTGAGTTAATGTGTCATGACTAAGATATCATTCTTACTTACAAGTATACACATCATAAAAGGATAAATTAATCAATTGGATGCCGACTCCATCTCAATTGTAACACGTCATTATCAAAATTGATCCCTTCATATAATGACGTGATCCCTTCATAAAAATTACCTCACCCATAAAATTATATAGTTACTAATCACAATTATTTACATGAACTCAATAAAAGAGAACAACTCGGTCAGTTGTCAGCTGACTCCCTCCAAATTGTAAGTTCATTACCAAATTATCCGTATTTTGTTTCTTGGCAGTTAATGTAGCAGCACACATAATAATTTACATACAACCTGTAAAGACGATAACTCAATTGACTGATGGTTGACCCCTCTACCTCTAAATGTAGTGTGAGATTAAAGTGACATACAGACAACTAAAGGGCATAGACATGTTAGTAAAGAATGTAAATGTACTACTGAAACATGCAGATAAAGCTCACATACATTCTTCTAAAGCATACAAACACACTGGTATAATGAGAAAAGACATTGACAATGAGTGACTTGACCACGGTGTCCCCTAACAAAGAGACGTGAATTCGAATCCTAACCGCCATCTTGGTTTGCTACTCTTCGGACTTTCAACCTCCGTCATAGACTTGGGAGAGAGGACATAGATTCTGAAACTACCTCTACTTAGATAAACATGATTGCATAATAATAAAAATCAAAGACAACTTAGGTGCATCATGTGGCCGTGTCATTTTCCTGTTACTTTTGTTCCTATTTATGGCATGTACTTATTGGTTGAAGAGAGCAATAACAATTAATAAAAGAAAACAAAAAAGGTAAGAGCACCAATGAAAGAAGAAAACATTAAAAAAACAAATCAAGCCCAACAGCCAAGCTAGCATGTCGATGAGCAGGGACACAACCTGGTCGATTCCCTTTTATTATAGGGATATAGAAGCAGAAAAAAATGTTTTGGGGCAAATTACATATTCGTGTACAATGTTAACATTAACCATTGTCGTCCCAGCCACTGTTATACCTTTCCCACCTCCCCATGTTGCATTACCTTTCCATCTTCCTCCAACATGGTTATTTCCCTTAGCCTTCTCAACTAGGCTAACACATGCCTTCCTTAATTACCCATATGGTTGAACAATTGTCACATTTCTCACTCATGTAGGTGATTCTCCATCATCCTTCTCTTACACCATTATTATCATAGCCTATTATTGCATGTAAAGTCTAACTACCAGATAATAGACATTGGTACCTTCGCCTGAATGATTTCATAAAAAACCAACTCTAGAAAATCCCTCAAACTACAACTTTGAGTGATGTTTTAGCATTTGAGTTTGAAATTCATTCTTCCATCACTAGTTTAGGGCATGTTGATGGGATATATTTTCATATCAACCCATTGATAGACGTAAAAGCAATTGCAAAATATCTCCTTCAGAGGGATATATTGTTGAAATAATTGATGGGGAAATGACATAAAAGTAAACTAATGACACATTAAGAGAACTCATTCGCTAGTCGCTACATATCTCACGCCATCCATGATTGAAATCATAAAATGAAAACATATTGCATCAATCTACAAGAATCTATCAACCCAGACAGTGAGTAGACTTCACTAGATTGAGAAATCGTCCAAGCATCATGTTACTTGACTCCCTTGATCTTGTTTAAAACCTAGTCTTGCCATCACATGTATACATACCCAAAGAGAGAACAAAAGGAGGGGATTTATCTTGATCTAGAATGTCCTTCGAGGTAGTAAGGAATATGCATGCTATGTTGAATCTATACATATAAAGAAAGAAAGGTATACTAAATGATTAATGCATGTAAAAACAACTAAAATGAAGTTCTTGGTGTATTAGAGAGAAATACATAATAAAATGTGTGTAGCCAACTAATATTCAGGGGTGTCATTTGAGTCACACTCCTGAGAAGAAGAAGAAGAAGTTCTTATTGCACACTACTAAGTATCCTAACAATGATTGTTCTCTCCATTGAGATAGTAAGTGTGGTTTGTTGACCTAGTGGTTATACATTACCTATATTTTGATAATGGCTTAACCATTCTATTCATATGTATCTAATATGTGCGTTAAGGATTGTTTGCAGGCATTAGGTACATGAAAAGGATCATATATACAAGCCCTAGAATGGGCCAAGTGCAAGCCAAAATGACTACAAGTGTGCTTTTTAGGATTTCCATGTAAATCACCTTAGAACATAAATGTAATCACTTGTAATGATGAATATGCTTGTAACTTAGAAGAGAAAAATGTTTGGGACAAAATTCACCAAGTGCTAATCACTTTTATTGCAAATTAGAAAATCAATTACATGCACTTGGTCGGTCGAGTTTCCTAGCCTGAAACTCGACCGATCATCCTGAGTCGATTTTCTGAAGATTGCAATCGGCCGAGTTGTACACTCACAAAACTCGACCGATTGGGTAGTAGGCCATTTCCAGTTGAAATGGTCGGTCGAGTTTCCTCAGAACAAACTCGACCGATCATTTGAACATTGGATTGCCTGCTACTTGATCGGTCGAGTTACCCCCATTGATACTCGACCGAATGCACTGTACGGAGTTTGCAGAAAAAGTAATATGACCGTTGGTGAATTGTTTTGGGCAAAAATATAGCCGTTTTCTTGAAGGAAAAACGACTACTTTTGCACCAAAGTGTCCCACAACATAAAGGGCCACCCTCAACTATAAATAGAACCCCTTGGACTTCATTCCAAGCTGCTCTTCCATTGAAAACTTGGTTCTAGCTTAGTTGAGAGTGTTCCAAGCCCTTGAGCCCCTTTCTCTCTCTACCTTCAAGACAATTTTGTGAGTGAGATAGGTCCCTGTGTATGAGAGTTATCCTTTGTGCTATGTAAAGCTCTCCTTTCTTCCTTCCCACCTCCAAATCAAATTGAAGATTGATTGAAGCTACTTCTCCGAGTGAAAGAGGAGTTGCTGCTGTTCTTCTCTGAGTGAAGGGGAAGATGCGTTGCTGATCTTCAAGAGTGAAGATTGATCATTGCTCCAGCTCCCTTGGTGAAGGGAAAACGTGGGCAAGCTCTCCAAGTGAAGGAGAGGTGCAAGGCAAGCTCAAGTAAGATAGGTAAATCCTGCAAGGCTGAAGACAAAGGTGAGATTGGGTAAGTCCTTTGAAGAAGGCCGAAGAATCTCGATTTGTGGGTAAGTCCTTGGATAGGTACAAGATCTTAGCTTGAGTAATTAAGTCCTTGGTTGTGTGGTTTTTGTTTCTTGTAATCTTATCGTGATATATAAGAGGACCAAGTTGCAAATCCTAGAGTCTAACCAACTCTAGGTAGTGGACTGACATCGCTCCTAAGTTTAGGACGTGGAACCACTCTAAACCACCTGTCCAAGTGCATGATATTCATTATCTCTTATCCTTGCTTTGTATGCTAGAATAGGATATCAAATTGCTGATTGCATTAGTTTATGCACTTCAATTAAATTGGTGGTCTAATCGATTTTGGGAAGTGTGTGTAGCTCTATTCACCCCCCCCTCTAGAGCCCATCGATCCAACAAGTGGTATCAGAGCAGGTCTTCTCCAAGCTACTTCAACGAGTAGGAGAAGATGGGCGATTCAACTCTAGGGTCCCTCAACCTTGAAGAAAGCTTTTCCATGAGACCCCTTGTCTTCGACGGCACAAACTTTCTATATTGGAAGAGGAGAATGCAATTCTACCTCCAAGGTGTGAGCTACGAAATGTGGAAGATTGTCCATCTCAAATATGAAGATCCAAAAGAGTACATCTCCCTATAGACGGAAGTGGAGATGAAGCATGCTCAACTCAACGCCAAAGCAGTGAGCATCATCTACGCCACACTTACTCCATCCGAGTTCAACCGGATCTCTTCTTTGGACACGGCGCATGAGATATGGCACAAGTTGTGTGTCACATATGAAGGGACCGAGCAAGTCAAGGAGGCCAAAGTCTACATGCTTGGTGGTCTTCTAGAGAACTTCAAGATGGGTAAGAATGAGAGAGTGGCTGATATGTACACTCGGTTAAATGTCATCTTGAACAGCCTTGCAGCCCTTGGGAGTGTCATGGATAGAGGTACAATCAATGCCAAAATCTTGAGATCTCTACCCAAGAGATGAGAGCCAAAGGTCACTTCAATTGAAGAAGTCTACAAGCTAAGTGAGTTGTCAACCGAGGAGCTGGTTGGTAACCTCCAAGCACATGAACCTAGGCTCGACAAGCAAGAGGAAGAGGAGAAAAGAGAAGAAAAAGAATCAAAGAAGATAAAGGACACAGCCTTTAAAGCACAAGTTGAAGAAATGGTGCGACAACAACAACTTGCCTTGAAGTCCCCCAGCCCTTCCTCAAGTGAAGATGAAGGTTCCAATGAGCATGAAGTAAATTACTCAAAGGGAAAGCACTTCAAGAGCAAGCCCTCTTCCTCAACTCCAAGATGCTATGAGTGTGGTCAAAAAGGCCACTATAAGAGTGACTGCCCAAAGATGAAGAAGAGTCATCACAAGAGCAGCCACAAGAAAGATGACAAGTACAAGAAAGAAGCCAAGTACAAGAGGAAAGACAAGAAGGAAAGAAGATTCAAAGGTGCAACTCATGCGGCATGGGAGGAGTCTTCTTCAAGCTCCTCAAGCTTCGAAGATGGAGAATGCCACTTAGCTCTCATGGCGTCTACTAGTGAAGATGTATGTGAGGTAAGTGAGGTAAGCAAGGTAAGTGAAGTTAATTTGCTTGAGCTGCCAAAAGAATCTATCATTGATATGCTTAATGAATGTCAATCATCTTTTGCTAAATGTAAGGCTAAGAGGAAAAGATTAGGCAAGATAGTTGATGATCTTTATGTCAAAATTGATATTCTTGATAAAAATGAAAAATTGCATCTTGATAGCATAGAATCCTTGCAAGGGCAATTTCTCGACCTTGAACTTCAATACAATGGAGTAGAGGTTGAGAATGGTACATATCTTAAAAATATTGAAAATCTTAAGATAGAAAACCAAAAGTGCCTAGATGAGCTTGATATTCTTAAAACTGAGAATGTAGAACTCAAGCTTATTGATGATGCTAGGAGAGATGAAGTCTATGCTTATCAAAGAGAGATTGTTGTTCTTAAATCTGAAAATGCTAAATTGCTTGCTCAAATCAATGATTTATCTTCTAGACCTATTTTGCCTAGAAATGAAATTGCTAGCTTAACTCTAGAAAAAGATTCTCTTCTTACTAAAGCCCTCTGTCTTGAGGCCGACCTTTTGCATGCTAGAGAAGATCTTGCTAGTCTTTCTACTACTGTTATAAATCTTAGTGATGATAATGCTAAGTTAAGATCTACTTTGCAAAGGTTTCTTTTGGGAAAGAAATCCCTCAATGATGTTCTAGAGCACTCTACCAAACATGTTGGTACTAGTGGTTTAGGATATGATGTGACTGCTCCCAAAGGTAACAAAGGTAAGAAGAAGAAGGGTAAGAAAAAGAGTGTGGAACCTCCAATTTTCCATGGAGAGTCTTCCGGCTCTAAGAACCCTATGGTTTGTATTCATTGCAAATGTGATGACCATTATTCTACCCATTGTCCTTACAAGCCCAAGGGGACCAACCCAAAGATGAAATGGGTCCCCAAGCTAACTCCGAACCCCAAAGTTTGAGTTGGGTTCTGACATCCTCTTTTCTTGTAGGTTAAAAAGAAATGGATTGTTGATAGTGGCTGCTCTAAGCATATGACTGGAGAAATCAGCCATTTCAACAAATTTGAGAAAAAGAAAGGAGGATCGGTAACCTTCGGGGACAACAAGAAGGGTAAGGTTATAGGTGAGGGTGATGTAGGCAGTGAATTATGTATTAAAAATGTGTTGCTTGTTGATGGCCTACATCACAATTTAATTAGTATTAGCCAATTATGTGACAATGGTTATCTTGTGTTATTTACTTCTTTAGAATGCTTGCTTCTAGATTCCCTCTCCTACAATGTTATATATAAGGGAACTAGAAATGGTAATCTTTATGTTATTGTTCTCGATGCTCTTAAGCCCATACTAAATAGATGCTTAGTTGTGGATAAAAATGATCTTTCTCTTTGGCATCGTCGTTTGGGTCATGTGAATTTGCATCAAATGAAGAAGTTGAACAAAAAGGACTTGGTTCGAGGACTTCCTAAATTGGATTTTGATAAGGATGAGGAATGCCAACCTTGTACACAAGGGAAACAAACCAAATCCTCCTTCAAATCCAAAGGAGTCATGAGTACCAAGAGAGTTCTTGAACTTCTTCATATTGATCTATTCGGACCAATGAGAACACAAACGCTTCGTGGTTCCAAGTATTGTCTTGTTATTGTTGATGATTTTTCTAGATATACTTGGACTTTCTTTCTCATTTCTAAAAGCGATACTCTTGATGTCTTCTCGAGCTTTTGTAAACGGGTTGAAAACGAAGCTTCTTGTCATATTGTTTCTATCTGTAGTGATCATGGGGGAGAGTTTGAAAATGACCTTTTTGAACATTTTTGTGAAAAATTGGGTTATTCGCACAATTTCTCTTCTCCTCGCACACCCCAACAAAATGGAGTTGTTGAGAGGAAGAATAGGTCGCTACAAGAGATGGCTAGGACCATGCTTCTTGAGTATGATACTCCTAAGAAGTTTTGGGCTGAAGCTGTTAGCACGGCATGTTTTGTGCAAAACCGAGTTTTCACTCATCCGACTTTTAAGAAAACCCCCTATGAACTATGGTGTGGTAGGAAGCCGTCTATTGATTTCTTTCATGTTTTCGGATGTTCTTGTTTTGTTTTAAACACGAAGGATTCTCTCGACAAGTTTGATCCGAAATCATATAAGGCTTTCTTCCTAGGCTATAGCACTACTAGTAGGGCATATAGAGTGTTTAACATTGAATTGTCTAAAATTGAAGAATCTATCAATGTTAAGTTTATTGAAACTAACCCTATTGTTGGCAAGCATATTGGTGATGATGATGTTGCAGATGAAATAATTCCTATCTTAAAAGATCTCAACATCAAAGATAAAGGCAAGCAGGTGGTAGAAGAAGAAAAAGAAGAAGAAAAGAAGGATCCTACTCCCCGCTTTGCAAAGAATCACCCCAAGGAGTTGATCATTAGCAACCCGTTTGAGAGAGTAAGGACACGAGCTGCTCACAACAAAGAACAAGCAGATAGTGCCTTCATCTCCCAACTTGAGCCAAAGAACATCAAAGAAGCCCTTGGTGATGATGAGTGGATCCTTGCCATGCAAGAAGAGCTTGAGCAATTTGAGAAGAATCGTGTGTGGACTCTAGTGCCAAGACCAAGTGATAGAAAAATCATTGGCACCAAATGGGTCTACCGCAACAAGCTAGATGAGAAAGGAAAAGTGGTAAGGAACAAAGCAAGGTTAGTAGCGCAAGGTTACAACCAACAGGAAGGTATTGATTTTGATGAAACTTATGCTCCTGTTGCTAGATTAGAATCTATCCGTATGCTACTTGCCTTCGCTAGTTATAAAAATTTCCTACTTTATCAAATGGATGTTAAAAGTGTGTTTTTGAATGGTACAATCGAGGAGGAAGTATTTGTTGCTCAACCTCCGGGCTTTGAAAATGACAAATTACCCAATCATGTTTATTTGTTACAAAAATCTCTCTATGGACTCAAACAAGCACCTCGAGCTTGGTATGAGAAATTAAAGAACTTTTTGTTAGATAATGGGTATGTCATGGGAAAAGTTGATTCTACCCTATTTCTAAAACACACTTCTAACCATTTTCTTATTATTCAAATATATGTGGATGATATCATTTTTGGCGGGACTGATCTTGATCTTTGCAAGGAGTTTAGATCTCTTATGCAGAGTGAGTTTGAAATGAGCATGATGGGTGAGTTGACCTTCTTCCTCGGCTTTCAAATCAAGCAAACAAAAGAAGGAAACTTCATCAACTAAGGCAAGTACACAAGTGAACTGCTCAAGCGTTTTGGGATGGAGAACATGAAGCCGATGGATACACCTATGTCAAACACCGCCAAACTTGACAAAGATGAAGAAGGTGAAAAGGTAGATGAGAAGCTCTATAGAGGTATGATTGGAAGTTTACTTTATTTAACTGCATCTAGACCTGATATTATGTTTAGTGTTGGCTTGTGCGCTCGCTTTCAATCTTGCCCTAAGAAGTCGCATCTTATTGCTGTTAAGAGGATTTTGAGGTACTTAGCCAAAACTCAAAATTTTGGACTATGGTATCCTAAATCAAGGGATTTTACTCTTAGAGCTTATAGTGATGTGGACTATGTAGGGTGTTTGGTTGATAGAAAGTGCACAAGTGGCACTTGCTTCCTTCTAGGACCATGCTTAGTGTCTTGGTTCTCCAAGAAACAAAGTACGATGGCATTATCAACTATCGAAGCTGAATACATTGCAGCCGAGAGTTGTTGTGCATAGGTCCTATGGATGAAGCAAATGCTCCAAGACTTTAACATATTTTTTTGATGCTTCTCCTATCTTTTGTGACAATACTAGTGCAATTAATCTATCTTACAATCCTATATTGCATAGTAGAGCCAAGCATATAGAGGTTCGCCATCATTTTCTTCATGACCACATTGCCAAGAAAGATATCTATATCACACATGTGGACACGGAAAATCAGTTGGCGGACATTTTTACAAAACCCCTAGCTAGAGATCAATTCAATTTTATTCGATCTAAATTGCTCATTATTGAGTTAAATGATATTGCTATGTGATCTAGCTAGTCGTCTCTATCCTATATGCTTGCTCATGTCATTCTTCACCTTATGTTGCCTATACATGCTTGCTTGTGCTTAATTTGCCTATCTACATGCTTAGTTTTTGCTTGTTTTTGGGTTTTTATCGAATTTCGCCTTTTATCGCTAAATAGTGCCCAATGATGAGCAAAATGTGCCTAGGTATGTTATTTATGCATAATAGAATGGAAAAATAAATTTAATAGGCATGCATGTGGATAGAATCTAAGATTTAGACTGCTAGGTCAGGTTGACCTTTGGTCGAGTTTCACCCCAGAAAACTCGACCGATCAGGAGCCGAGAGTTGTTCTTTAGTGGACCATTCGGTCGAGTTGTACACTCTCAGAACTCGATCGATCGACGGGCTGAGCCAACTTAAAAGTTAGGATCGGCCGACTATTTTCCCTTGCAACTAGAAAATAGTCGACCGATTCCTCTTCTCCTGGCCCGTGCTCTCCACCCTAGCCCTAAACCTTTCCCGTTCCTAACCCTAGGGTGCCTTAGCAGCTTGCTCCTGACCTCCCCGGGCGTCGGTTGTGTGTTCTTGTTGGTTTTTGAGGTTCGTTTTGCTTGTGTGTGCGATTTATCCTCTTGCTTTTGCTTCCATGGCTTTCCACAGGAGAAAACGTCCCGCCCCTAGCAATGCTCCAGCCTCTTCCTCGACCCAGCGGTTGATTCCTTTTGATAACACTACATTTGTATCTCTTGAGGCGGTAAATAGGTATAAGGATCTTCTTCCTCGATCTCCTTTTCCTTTTCGCCCCTTAGTTGGTGCAACCCGTTTTCAAAACTATATCAACTCCATCGCGAAGCTTCTTGCCAAACACAACCTTTCCGCCCTAGCAATCGAAAGTGACTGCTTCAATAATCAGCTATCTAGTACAAAAGCAGTTCACGAGTTCTACGCTAATCTGCGTTGGAACTATGATTCGATTGTTCCCCCGCCAAATACCGAAGTAGTCCTAACATCGATGATCGCCGATCATCGGTTTCAACTCTCCGAGGAGAATTTCAATCTCTATCTTGCCGGAGACGAAGAAACCACTACTTGGCGCCAGGGCTATGACGAGTATTTTGATCTTTTAGACCCGGAAGGCTTTTACAAACATCATGAATTGACTTTACCGGATATTCGTCGATTTTTGAAGAAGCATGACGTGGCCTATAAGAAGTGGTCTACCCTTCCCTCCTCCTCCCTTGACCTCCAGAGGCGCATCTTAGCCCTTGTGATTAACTGCAACATCCATCCGAAGCGTAATCAAACGGATATTGCAGAAAACACATCGGTTTTGATGTATTGTTTGTTGAACAACATAGGTGTCAAGTGGGCTCGTTACATTCTACATCATATGACATGCTTTGACAAAGGAAAGAACACCAAGGGCACCCATCCTCCCTACCCAACCTTGATCTGTGGTCTCTTCTAGTTTGCCACTGAGACATCACTCTTTTCTGACTTCCATTGCCCGGTTGCTAGAAAAGGAGTGTGCATTAGTGCAACCACTCTTCTGAAGGTTGTACCTACCCCTGCCCCTGCCCCTGGTGCTTCTGGCTCTGCCTCTGCCTCTGCCTCTGCTTCTGGTACCCCTCCCACCTCCACCCAGGCTCCACCCCCGCAGCCCCATCCCCACCCTAGCCGTGCGTCGTTCAGAGCATCCAATGAAACCCTTCTTGGCTACATGATGCATGAACATGCATACAATCGCCAGGTCCAGGAGTACCTCCATCAGGATTTGTGTTCGATCATATCCACCATGAACCTGTCCTGCTCCTCACCCTACCATGTCTACCAGCCATATCCGGGTAGTGCTTATGCCTCCTATGCATACGAGCAGTACTTCCCTGCTCCACCACCGTTTGCTGCCAAGCCTTCCGCTGCTTCTCCACCTCAGTATCCCTCTGGTAGCTCCACTCCTGCATACCTGTCGTTACCTGCTGGCCCCCTGGCCACTCTGCTCGTGTCCTTGGGGGACACTGCTCCGTCCTTCCCGCAGGCCAAGGAGCTTCTATCTCTTGGCATGTCGTGGGCTGATCAGAATGCTCGCTGGCCCGGTCGCTCTTTTAGTCCTGCTGACGAGGAGATGCCCGAACAGGCTGAGGATGCCGATGAGGATGCCGACGAGGATGTTGATGCTGCTGATGGTGATGGTTCTTCTTACGAGGATGGCGATGATGGTGTTTGTTCTGTTGCTGGCACAGCTGCTCTGCCTTTGGATGGTGATGAGGACTACAACCCAGGCGACGACGAGGATGCAGTTGACATCGATAGCTTAGATGTCTAGGAAGTTGTCTTAGATTATAGTCTAGCATGTCTATTATATATATCTTTCTAGACTCTTCTGTATAAGCAACATCTTGGCACATTAGTCTGAGTTGTACTATTTTCTTATTCACTGTTTTCTCGCTTTTATGGTTGTAGTCGCTTATGAGAACATCTTTCTGAGTTGGAATATTATTGCTATGCACTTTGCTTATTTTTTTTCTGTATTATCTTATGCTTGGTGCTTGATGAGCTATATTTTGATTCTGACTTGGTTTGTATGTTTCTCCTTCATGGTTGTATGATATATGCTTTTACATTGTTTATTATCTTTGCATATGTGTGTGGTTGAGTCTTGGAGAAGACCTAGTTTTTGCTCTTCTAACCCCCCCTACCTTTTTGATAATGTCAAAAGGGGGAGAAATACCTCATGGTTTGAGACTCAATCATATTGGTTCTTGTGATTATACTATTGCTTTCTTGCCAACGTGATCCTTTTCTTGTTAATCTGCTGATTGATCATATGACATGCAAAGGATTACATATTACACGGATATTGGTTTTGCTATGTATAGAAAACCTAACATGCAGGTGAGAGGAAGCATAGTTTGATGGGGAGAAAATTCAAATTGTTCTTATCATGAATTCCCCTAATTCACAAGGCAAAGGTATAACTTTCTTATCCTTTTCAATATGTTTGAGGAATGGTTTGTCATTGTCAAAAAGGGGGAGAATGTTGACCTAGAGGTTATACATTACCTATATTTTGATAATGACTTAACCATTCCATATATATGTATCTAATATGTGCGTTAAGGATTGTTTGCAGGCATTAGGTACATGAAAAGGATCATATATACAAGCCCTAGAATGAGCCAAGTGCAAGCCAAAATGACTATAAGTGTGCTTTTTAGGATTTCCATGTAAATCACCTTAGAACATAAATGTAATCACTTGTAATGATGAATATGCTTGTAACTTAGAAGAGAAAAATGTTTGGGACAAAATTCACCAAGTGCAATCACTTTTATTGCAAATTAGAAAATCAATTACAGGCACTTGGTCGGTCGAGTTTCCCAGCCTGAAACTCGACCGATCATCCTGAGTCGATTTTCTGAAGATTGCAATCGGTCGAGTTGTGCACTCACAGAACTCGGCCGATTGGGTAGTAGGCCGTTTCCAGTTGAAATGGTTGGTCGAGTTTCCTCAGAACAAACTCGATCGATCATTTGAACATCGGATTGCCTGCTACTTGATCGGTCGAGTTACCCCCATTGATACTCGACCAAATGCACTGTACGGAGTTTGCTGAAAAAGTAATATGACCGTTGGTGAATTGTTTTGGGAAAAAATATAGCCGTTTTCTTGAAGGAAAAATGACTACTTTTGCACCCAAGTGTCCCACAACATAAAGGGCCACCCTCAACTATAAATAGAACCCCTTGGACTTCATTCCAAGCTGCTCTTCCATTGAAAACTTGGTTCTAGCTTAGTTGAGAGTGTTCCAAGCCCTTGAGCCCCTTTCTCTTTCTACCTTCAAGACAATTTCGTGAGTGAGATAGGTCCCTGTGTATGAGAGCTATCCTTTGTGCTATGTAAATCTCTCCTTTCTTCCTTCCCACCTCCAAATCAAATTGAAGATTGATTGAAGCTACTTCTCCGAGTGAAAGAGGAGTTGCTGCTGTTCTTCTCCGAGTGAAGGGGAAGATGTGTTGCTGATCTTCAAGAGTGAAGATTGATCGTTGCTCCAGCTCCCTTAGTGAAGGGAAAACGTGGGCAAGCTCTCCAAGTGAAGGAGAGGTGCAAGGCAAGCTCAAGTAAGATAGGTAAATCCTGCAAGGCTGAAGACAAAGGTGAGATTGTGTAAGTCCTTTGAAGAAGGCCGAAGAATCTCGATTTGTGGGTAAGTCCTTGGATAGGTAGAAGATCTTAGCTTGAGTAATTAAGCCCTTGGTTGTGTGGTATTTGTTTCTTGTAATCTTATCGTGATATATAAGAGGACCAAATTGCAAATCCTAGAGTCTAACCAACTCTAGGTAGTGGACTGACATCGCTCCTAAGTTTAGGATGTGGAACCACTCTAAACCACCTGTCCAAGTGCATGATATTCATTATCTCTTATCCTTGCTTTGTATGCTAGAATAGGATATCAAATTGCTGATTGCATTAGTTTATGCACTTCAATTAAATTGGTGGTCTAATCAATTTTATGAAGTGTGTGTAGCTCTATTCACCCCCCCCTCTAGAGCCCATCGATCCAACATGGTTCATGTAATATAATTTAGCATATATTATGCTCTTATCTCCTTGATTCTCTAGTTGTATTATATTTTTACCTTGCTTTATGCATATTATGTAGTCCGGTATCATTTAATGATACTTATGAAGAGCAAAGTGTATGAATTTGTCTAGACTTTTGAATTTCAATTCCAAAAATAAGGGATGTCAACAAAGATTAAGAATGTAGGAAATCTTCAACTTTCATAAAGACATGGCATGTGACTGCATGCATACACCATGTCACACATAGAGATGAAGCAACGGGCATCACCTACATGATATATGTGGCATCCAACTTACAAAACATAAGATTAACCAATGCGGAAGTGTATCATTTGCAGCGGATTACTGAAAATCACTAAAAATTAAAACTTTTTGCAAAGAGATCCAATCATAGGAAACTCTTATAACAAGAACCATAGTATAACAATTACATCCTGGTTCAAAAGTACATAACTTGTTCCATCTCTTCTCGAGGAATTACAACATCAACTGTCCTATCTACATTATGTATAGACAACATAAAACCTCGAGGCATCAAGCCAAAATCTCAAGTCGATTATAAAAGCACTATCTATAAATCCCGAGGACCTGAGAGTACAGAGACGACACATAGGACTACTATCTATATGACTTGATAGTCAGTGCCTCCACCTGAGATCTCATTGCTGTCCAAGTTGTTGCTTTCCTTTTCCTGTAAAAGAGTATCTCCCACTTTGTCCACGTCCACCTAAAAATGTTGGATCCCACGGGGGTGAGACAATTGTAAATTGCCCCAGCGAGAGATATAACTCTCTGCCAAAACATTATTATTGCAATTAAGGATATAAAACTGGGCAGATGATAAGCAGTTTAAAGCATTCTCTTAATAAGGAATAGTAAGAACATGTATATCATTTATCCTCCATATTATACCATCATATCAAACTTCTCTTGTGACACTCATTATCTTGATATGTCACCCATGAGACATTCTTGTTTCAACTTTTTGGCCTTAGCCAATCTGCTAAACATATTTTGGTTATAATGGACATGAGAATGTACATCATTATGTCTTATTCAGACATTGGTCTATACCAATCCTATATAAGTATTCCAAGCATTGGATTACACCAATCCTGTGCAACTAGTACAAGCATTAGATTTATATTATTCCTGTGTATCCATTCCAGGTATTGATCTATGTCAATCATGTGCAACAATTCCAGGTATTGATCTATGTCAATCCTGTGAAACTATTCCAGGTATTGATCTATGTCAATCCTGTGCAACTATTCCAGGTATTGATCTATGTCATTCCTGTGCAACTATTCCAGGTATTTATCTATGTCAATCCTGTGCAGCTATTTCAGGTATTGGGTTATTCCCAATCCTGTGTTATTATTCCAGGTATTGATCTATGTCAATCCTGTGCATTCCATGTATTGGGAGTTAGCCAATCCTGTGTTATTATTCCAGGTATTGAACTATGTCAATCATGTGCATTCCAGGTATTGGGAGTTAGCCAATCCTGTGTTATTATTCCAGGTATTGAACTATGTCAATCCTGTGCATTCCAGGTATTGGGAGTTAGCCAATCCTGTGTTATTATTCCAGGTATTGAACTATGTCAATCATGTGCATTCCAAGTATTGGGAGTTAGCCAATCATGTGTTATTATTCCAGGTAATGAACTATGCCAATCCTGTGCATTCCAAGTATTGGGAGTTAGCCAATCCTGTGTTATTATTCCAGGCATTGAGCCTCTGCCAGGTATTGGACTCTTCCAAACCTGATTACACCGCCAGGCATTGGACTCTAACCAATCCTGATTACATGGATCATGGAATATCAATTTCCTTCGACCCATCATTAATCATCTTGGTGCCTCTTACTATACTACAATTATTCTCATGGCTCATAAAGCCCATAAAGCATCTTGTCACCTCTCATTAGGCAAAATCTAATCATATGGCTCACAAGGCCATTCAACATCTTGTCACCTATCACTGGGCAACATCTAATCATTTTATCTCTTGTAATATAATAGTAACACCACTATTCCCTTAATAGGGCTAGGGCTTATTATTCACATCACTTTGGGGTTTCTCATGTCCCATTACCCAATATTAGGGTTTCTCATGGAATCAACCTCAATTAGGGATTCACATGGAGTCAAACTCATTTAGGTTTCACATTGAATCAACCTCAATTAGGGATTCACATTTTATTATCTTGGTTTAGAGTCACGACATTACCCTGGGTTTGGGTTACATCTGATATTGCTCTAAATTTAGGTTAGGGCTCAACAACCTTCTTGATTAGGGTTTCATGACTCCTTTATTAAGGATCATACCCTATCCATCACATGATCAATACTCATGTATGAATTCCTTTTCATCATTCTCTCAATTTGATTAGGTTACATCAACCCTTCAATCAAGTACATACAACTATGGCTAACATAGTGTATCAAGTCATCAGTCCTATAAGCAATTAGGGATTCATCCTTTAATTGACACTTAAGCACTTAGGTACTATTAGGGTTTCAACCATTTTACCTTCATGGATTATCATTACTAATCATTATTGGATCAATAGAACATTCATCATCTTAATTCCCAAAGATTCAATCACATTGGACCTCCATTACCTAAGGTATCCAATTGAATTACGGTTTTCAATGTTGATTCCTTCAATCATTGAATTCATGGAACCTATCATCAATTGGACCTATACTCATACTTCAATTGAGTTAAATAGGTCAACCTTCAACTTATTTGACCCTCAATTAACCCTCCATTGGTCATCAATTAGGGTTTGATTCAACTGAATTAGGGTTTGGAATCGATGTTCCTTCAATACTAATCAATGTAAGACTAGTTACTTTGAAACCATTAAACCATCATCCAAATTGGGTATGACCTGACCCCAAACGGTCTTGAGGTCGTTTGGATGACCTCCAAATGGTCTTGAGACCGTTTTCCCATGTCCACATCATAATCCAAGTCAACCAATTAAAGTTTGGATCATTGGATTGATCACCAAATCAGCATTTGATTGCAAATCAACTTGGTACCTTTAGACCTTCAAACACCTAACCATACTCAACCCTAGACCTCCAAACGGTATTGGGTGACCACAAAACGGTTTTGAAACCTTTTGGGTGAGATCCAAATGGTTTTGAAACCGTTTGGCTCAACCAACCTTTGGATTCTAGTGAAATTTCATCAAGGTTTGGTCTATCGAGTTGATCAACAAATCAGCACTTAATTGCAATATGATTTGGTACCTTTGGACCTTCAATTGATCAACTATACTTAACCCCAGACCTCCAAACGGTCTTGGGTGATCCCCAAACGGTCTTGAAACCGTTTGGGTGATCCCCAAACGGTTTTGAAACCGTTTGGGCTAATCAACCCAAAACATCATCTCAATCAACTGCAAAATCAGCATTTAACCGATTAGGGTTCATACCCCATCTTTGGATCTTCAAACACTAAACCATAGTCAACCCTAGACCTACAAATGGTCTTGGGTGACCCCCAAACGGTTTTGGAACCGTTTGGGTGATCCCCAAACGGTTTTGAAACCGTTTGGGCTAATCAACCCAAAATCACAAATTAACTCATTGGAATTTCAGCACTAATTTCAATTAGGGTTTGACTAATTGATTAGCCTTCAACTCATGATTCCTTGGGAATTAATCCCTCAAATTTTGTGAGTCATTAACCAATATGATTATGAAAAGTAATATCAAACGGTCCACCCTTGGTCAACCATCTCAAACGGTTTTGAAACCGTTTTCCCAAAAAGGTCAAGTTAATCAGATTAAAAATCAGCACTTAATCCAATTAGGTTTCCCTAATTGATTAACCTTCAACTCACGATTCCTTTGGAGTTAATCCCTCAACTTTGGAGGATTACCAAACAACATAATTATGAACAGGAATAGCAAACGGTCAACCCTTGGTCAACCATCTCAAACAGTTTTGAAACCGTTTTCCCAAAAAGGTCAAGTTAATCAGATTAAAAACAATCAGCACTTAATCCAATTAGGTTTCCCTAATTGATTAGCCTTCAACTCACGATTCCTTTGGAGTTAATCCCTCAAATTTTGAGGGTTATCAACCAACATAATTATGAACAGGAATCTCAAACGGTCAACCCTTGGTCAACCATCTCAAACGGTTTTGAAACCGTTTGCCCCCAAACAGTTTCAAATCGTTTGCTTTCAAACGGTTTTGGTGAAACCGCATGAGCAACTAATTGAAACCGTTTGGCTTTGATATTTGGTGAGGTGCTTGCTTATGATGATTTCATCATCATCAAGCTCTAAACCCACGAAACCTTCTGTGCATCAATCAACCAAACTTAATTTCGGAAATGTAGAATTGATCACCAATTGATAAGGAATTGACTGCAATAATAAAATAAAGGGTTCAAGTTATAAAACCCGCCTCCAAACGAGCTCCAAAGCTCCAAGATCACGGTAAAATTGTGGTTGAACCTCTAGCATCCTCCCTAGGTCGTTTCTCAACCTTTTGGAGTGAAAAGATCGGCTAGGGTTGAAGATGGAGTGAAGAAATGAAGGAATTACACATTGTTTTATGATTTTCACCATGAAATCATGAAGAACGAAGATCAAAGGCTTACCAACAGGTTTGGGACGTGCTCCCTGCTTTCCTTAGCCTTCTTGGTCGGTTTTGCAAGCAAGGGGAAGAAAGGAAATCCGAAAAAGTCCTTAGGTGGGTTAGAAAAGGCTCTTTTATAAGGAAATTGATGAAAGAGAAAATGTTTTATTTAAAATCAATTAATTCCAAAAATGGTACCACCTCTTCCTCCTTGGTTTGCTTGCATACAAAGGCAACTCAAAGCCACCGAACTCCCTTCCATTATCCATGGATTAAGGGAAAATAAAATAAGCACCTTAATCCATTATAATATCATTATATCTTTTTGAGTGGGAATTCTTTTCTTTATAATAAGGTGAGTGGAATTTCACCTCCTTAAGATATTTTCGGTCCTTGCTAAACTCAAGGATGTTCAAACATACATCTGAATCCAACTATTTTAATTTTGGTTGAAGGCCCTTTAATTAATACATTCATTTTTGCCCTAAACGAAGTTAGGGTTTCAATTAGGATTAAATCTTGATTATTTTAATATCAAGATTCTCTCTCCTCCAACTAAATTCAAATGAGGCGCCTCTTTCATTTTCTTTGCTCTACATGATGCCAAGAATCATTAGGGACCTTATTAAAGTGGTAAATTACATATTTCACCCTAGGTTTTGGGTAAATTGCACATTACACCAAAACAGGGTTTTAATGCACAAACATTGTTTTATCATCTCTATCTTGGTGTCCAAACTTGTGGAAACCATACCACTACATCATATTAATTCTTATGATGTCTCAACATCAGAGGAACATATTATCATGTAACGTTTGCAAGTTAACCCCTTAACTTGGGTAATTTGCACTTTAGTCCAAAATAAGCAAACATTGCTTCAACATTGTTCAAACATGACCAAAATAGAAACATAAGTTCCTCATAAGCCCTAATTACTTTTTACAAGATAATATTAAACATATAATCATCTTTCTTAATAAAAAAACCTAGGTTTAAAGCATAACCCAGGTCAGGGATGTTACAAATTATCCCCCCCCTTTAAGGATTTCGTCCCCAAAATCCTGATAAAGGAAGACCGATGTATTTTATTCATCATACTATCTAGTCTTCACATATCATTTCCTTATTCATGTTCTTATCTTATGAGGAGTATACTTTTAATTCCTCATACACACATGCTCATCTGATGTTATCTCAAATTTCTTTTTCTTATGCTTAGAATAGGACACATTTATCCATTCCATGCTTCTTATTTCATGATACTCATTAGATTGTATCATAATGACTGCTTGATGAGGGCAATCAGAAAGATTACAATCTAAGAGTTTCCATACTCACTTTATCATCAATAGTTGTATACCTGGCCAGGGTATATAAATACTGAGATTAAGTAGTATGCACTTTTTATGCTATTATATTCCTTCTTTTTCATATTATCACAAATATAAGATTTAACATCACTGGATTTTATCCAGGCATCTCTTCAATACCTCATCTTCTTCTCATAGAGGTAAGAACAACATGAAACATCTATAATGTTTATTATGCAAAATATAAGTCCTCATAGGACTAATCAAAGAAAGCTTAATCAATTACCTTCCCAATTAACTCAAGAAACCATAAAAAGACATATAAGAATGATATTATTTTGTCTAACCTATCATGATTCGTGGATTATTCACTGCCTCAGGCTGATTCTGCCTCAGAGGTTGATTCACCATAACATTTCTGGTTGAGCAATCTCTTGCCAGATGTCCAACCTGTCTACACAGGTAGCAAATTCTGGGTGCCAGGTATGGTCTAGAGGGTTCTTTACCCTTTCTAGATGACCATTGCCTTGGTGCACTAGGTACTGATTGTGCTGGTTGTACCAAAATCTTTTCCTTTTTGGAATTATTAGGCCTCTGTCCCTGGATTTGGATAGGCCTTTTCTCAATTCTCTCTTCCTTGTTCTTTGTTGGACAATTCTTGATGATATGTCCAGGCTTTCTACACCTATAGCAAATTCTATTTTTGGGTTGAAACCTATTCTTTCCTTCACTATTTATTGATTCAACATGCTGAGGTTGAGCACGAACTTGTTCTAAATCCAAAACTTCATCATTTCCCATTGCTTCCACCTGCTGATGTGGATTACATATCCTGTTGATATCCAAAACATCATCATTGGGAGCTGGTAATCTAGGTTGCACTGCTAGTGCTCGATCCACTAAATACATTATGGTTGCCCTAAATTCCCCAACAGTGATTCCTAAGGAAGGATTTCTTATCACAATTGGATTAGCTAGGGGGTTCTCAGGCAATTGTCCCTCTCTTGCCTGCTCCCCTGCACCTCTTCTTGGTGCAGCATTGCTATTTTCTGCAGCATACTCCTCATGTGACCCAGTCATCTTCAAGTTCTTCTTCTCCTATATGAGCAGAAGACACTATCAGATACACTGGATGACACTAGAACAGACTCTACTACCTTAGTCCTATGTCTCTGTAGACTCAACGAACCTAGAGCTCTGATACCACTAAATTGTGGCATCCAACTTACAAAACACAAGATTAACCAATGCGGAAGCGTATCATTTGCAACGGATTATTGAAAATCACTAAAAATTAAAACTTTTTGCAAAGAGACCCAATCATAGGAAACTCTTATAACAAGAACCATAGTATAACAATTACATCCTGGTTCAAAAGTACATAACTTGTTCCATCTCTTCTCGAGTAATTACAACATCAGCTGTCCTATCAACATTATGTACATACAACATAAAACCTCGAGGCATCAAGTCAAAATCCCAAGTCGATGATAAAAGCACTATCTATAAATCCCGAGGACCTGAGAGTACAGAGACGACACATATGACTACTATCTATATGACTTGACAGTCAGTGCCTCCACCTAAGATCTCACTGCTGTCCAAGTTGTTGCTTTCATTTTCCTGCAAAAGAGTATCTGCCTCTTTGTCCACGTCCACCTAAAAATGTTGGATCCCACGGGGGTGAGACAATTGTAAATTGCCCCAGCGAGAGATATAACTCTCCGCCAAAACATTATTATTGCAATTAAGGATATAAAACTGGGCAGATGATAAACAGTTTAAAGCATTCTCTTAATAAGGAATAGGAAGAACATGTATATCATTTATCCTCCATATTATACCATCATATCAAACTTCTCTTGTGACACTCATTATCTTGATATGTCACCCATGAGACATTCTTGTTTCAACTTTTTGGCCTTAGCCAATCTGCTAAACAGATTTTGGTTATAATGGACATGAGAGTGTACATCATCATGTCTTATTCAGGCATTGGTCTATACCAATCCTATATAAGTATTCCAGGCATTGGATTACACCAATCCTGTGCAACTAGTACAAGCATTAGATTTATATTATTCCTGTGTATCCATTCTAGGTATTGATCTATGTCAATCCTGTGCAACAATTCCAGGTATTGATCTATGTCAATCCTGTGCAACTATTCCAGGTATTGATCTATGTCAATCCTGTGCAACTATTCCAGGTATTGATCTATGTCAATCCTGTACAACTATTCCAGGTATTGATCTATGTCAATCCTATGCAGCTATTTCAGGTATTGGGTTATTCCCAATCCTGTGTTATTATTCCAGGTATTGATCTATGTCAATCCTGTGCATTCCAGGTATTGGGAGTTAGCCAATCCTGTGTTATTATTCCAAGTATTGAACTATGTCAATCCGGTGCATTCCAGGTATTGGGAGTTATCCAATCCTGTGTTATTATTCCAGGTTTTGAACTATGTCAATCCTGTGCATTCCAGGTATTGGGAGTTAGCCAATCCTGTGTTATTATTCCAGGTATTGAACTATGTCAATCTTGTGCATTCTAGGTATTGGGAGTTAGCCAATCATGTGTTATTAATCCAGGTATTGAACTATGTCAATCCTGTGCATTCCAGGTATTGGGAGTTAGCCAATCCTGTGTTATTATTCTAGGCATTGAGCCTCTGCCAGGTATTGGACTCTTCCAAACCTGATTACACCGCCAGGCATTGGACTCTAACCAATCCTGATTACATGGATCATGGAATATCAATTTCCTTCGACCCATCATTAATCATCTTGGTGCCTCTTACTATATTACAATTATTCTCATGGCTCATAAAGCCCATAAAGCATCTTGTCACCTCTCATTAGGCAACATCTAATCATATGGCTCACAAGGCCATTCAACATCTTGTCACCTATCACTAGGCAACATCTAATCATTTTATCTCTTGTAATATAATAGTAACACCAATATTCCCTTAATAGGGTTAGGGCTTACTATTCACATCACTTTGGGGTTTCTCATGTCCCATTACCCAATATTAGGGTTTCTCATGGAATCAACCTCAATTAGGGATTCACATGGAGTCAACCTCATTTAGGGTTCACATTGAATCAACCTCAATTAGGGATTCACATTTTATTATCTTGGTTTAGAGTCACGACATTACCCTGGGTTTAGGTTACATCTGATATTGCTCTAAATTTAGGTTAGGGCTCAACAACCTTCTTGATTAGGGTTTCATGACTCCTTTATTAAGGATCATACCCTATCCATCACATGATCAATACTCATGTATGAATTCCTTTTCATCATTCTCTCGATTTGATTAGGTTACATCAACCCTTCAATCAAGTTCATACAACTATGGTTAACATAGTGTATCAAGTCATTGGTCCTATAAGCAATTAGGGATTCATCCTTTAATTGACACTTAAGCACTTAGGTACTATTAGGGTTTCAACCATTGTACCTTCATGGATTATCATTACTAATCATTATTGGATCAATATAACATTCATCATCTTATTTCCCAAAGATTCAATCACATTGGACCTCCATTACCTAAGGTATCCAATTGAATTACGGTTTTCAATGTTGATTCCTTCAATCATTGAATTCATGGAACCTATCATCAATTGGACCTATACTCATACTTCAATTGAGTTAAATAGGTCAACCTTCAACTGATTTGACCCTCAATTAACCCTCCATTGATCATTAATTAGGGTTTGATTCAATTGAATTAGGGTTTGGAATCGATGTTCCTTCAATACTAATCAATGTAAGACTAGTTACTTTGAAACCATTAAACCATCATCCAAATTGGGTATGACCTGACCCCAAACGGTCTTGAGGTCATTTGGATGACCGTTTTCCCATGTCCACATCATAATCCAAGTCAACCAATTAAAGTTTGGATCATTGGATTGATCACCAAATCAACATTTGATTGCAAATCAACTTGGTACCTTTAGACCTTCAAACACCTAACCATACTCAACCCTAGACCTCCAAACGGTCTTGGCTGACCACAAACGGTTTTGAAACCGTTTGGGTGAGCTCGAAATGGTTTTGAAACCGTTTGGCTGAACCAACCTTTGGATTCTAGTGAAATTTCATCAAGGTTTGGTCTATCGAGTTGATCAACAAATTAGCACTTAATTGCAATATGATTTGGTACCTTTGGACCTTCAATTGATCAACTATACTTAACCCCAGACCTCCAAACGGTATTGGGTGATCCCCAAACGGTCTAGAAACCGTTTGGGTGATCCCCAAATGGTTTTGAAACCGTTTGGGCTAATCAACCCAAAACATCATCTCAATCAACTGCAAAATCAGCATTTAACCGATTAGGGTTCATACCCCATATTTGGATCTTCAAACACTAAACCATAGTCAACCCTAGACCTCCAAACGGTCTTGGGTGACCCCCAAACGTTTTTGAAACCTTTTGTGTGATCCCCAAATGGTTTTGAAACCGTTTGGGTAATCAACCCAAAATCTCAAATTAACTCATTGGAATTTCAGCACTAATTTCAATTAGGGTTTGCCTAATTGATTAGCCTTCAACTCATGATTCCTTGGGAATTAATCCCTAAAATTTTGTGAGTCATTAACCAAGATGACTATGAACAGTAATATCAAACGGTCAACCCTTTGTCAACCATATCAAACGGTTTTGAAACCGTTTTCCCAAAAAGGTCAAGTTAATCAGATTAAAAATCAGCACTTAATCCAATTAGGTTTTCCTAATTGATTAACCTTCAACTCACGATTCCTTTGGAGTTAATCCCTAAAATTTGTAGGGTTATCAACCAAAATAATTATGAACAGGAATATCAAACGGTAAACCCTTGGTCAACCATCTCAAACGGTTTTGAAACCGTTTGCCCAAAAAGGTCAAGTTAATCAGATTAAAAACAATCAGCACTTAATCCAATTAGGTTTCCCTAATTGATTAGCCTTCAACTCACGATTACTTTGGAGTTAATCCCTAAAATTTGGAGGGTTATCAACCAACATAATTATGAACAGGAATATAAATCGGTCAACCCTTGGTCAACCATCTCAAACGGTTTTGAAACCGTTTGCCCCCAAACGGTTTCAAACCGTTTGCTTTCAAATGGTTTTGGTGAAACCGCATGAGCAACTAATTGAAACCGTTTGGCTTTGATATTTGGTGAGGTGCTTGCTTATGATGATGTCACCATCATCAAGCTCTAAACCCACGAAACCTTCTGTGATTTCCATGGAAATTGCATCAATCAACCAAACTTAATTTTGGAAATGTAGAATTGATCACCAATTGATAAGGAATTGATTGCAATAATAAAATCAAGGGTTCAAGTTATAAAACCCACCTCCAAACGAGATCCAAAGCTCCAAGCTCACGGAAAAAATGGTGGTTGAAGATCTAGCATCCTCCCTAGGTTGTTTCTCAACCTTTTAGAGTGAAAGGATCGGCTAGGGTTGAAGATGGAGTGAAGAAATGAAGGAATTACACATTGTTTTATGATTTTCACCATGAAATCATGAAGAACGAAGATAAAAGGCTTACCAACAGGTTGGGGACGTGCTCCCTGCTGTACTTAGCCTTCTTGGTCGTTTTTGCAAGCAAGGGGAAGAAAGGAAATCCGAAAAAGTCCTTAGGTGGGTTAGAAAAGGCTCTTTTATAAGGAAATTGATGAAAGAGAAAATGTTTTATTTAAAATCAATTAATTCCAAAAATGGTACCACCTATTCCTCCTTGGTTTGCTTGCATACAAAGGCAACTCAAATCCACCGAACTCCCTTCCATTATCCATGGATTAAGGGAAAAGAAAATAAGCACCTTAATCCATTATAATATCATTATATCTTTTTGAGTGGGAATTCTTTTCTTTATAATAAGGTGAGTGGAATTTCACCTCCTTAAGATATTTTCGGTCCTTGCTAAACTCAAGGAAGTTCACACATACATCTGAATCCAACCATTTTAATTTTGGTTGAAGTCCCTTTAATTAATACATTCATTTTTGCCCTAAATCGAGTTAGGGTTTCAATTAGGATTAAATCTTGATTATTTTAATATCAAGATTCTCTCTCCTCCAACTAAATTCAAATGAGGCGCCCCTTTCATTTTCTTTGCTCTACATGATGCCAAGAATCATTAGGGACCTTATTAAAGTGGTAAATTACATATTTCACCCTAGGTTTTGGGTAAATTGCACATTACACCAAAATAGGGTTTTAATGCACAAACATTGTTTTATCATCTCTATCTTGGTGTCCAAACTTGTGGAAACCATACCACTACATCATATTCATTCTTATGATGTCTCAACATCAGAGGAACATATTATCATGTAACTTTTGCAAGTTAACCCCTTAACTTGGGTAATTTGCACTTTAGTCCAAAATAAGCAAACATTGCTTCAACATTGTTCAAACAGGACCAAAATAGAAACATAAGTTCCTCATAAGCCCTAATTACTTTTCACAAGATAATATTAAACATATAATCATCTTTCTTAATCAAAACACCTAGGTTTAAAGCATAACCCAGGTCAGGGAATTGACAAATTATCCCCCCCCCCCTTATAAGGATTTCGTCCCCGAAATCCTGATAAAGGAAGATAGATGTATTTTATTCATCATACTATCTAGTCTTCACATATCATTTCCTTATTCATGTTCTTATCTTATGAGGAGTATACTTTTAATTCCTCATACACACATGCTCATCTGAGGTTATCTCAGATTTCTTTTTCTTATGCTTAGTTCAGGACACATTTATCCATTCCATGCTTCTTATTTCATGATACTCATTAGATTGTATCATAATGACTGCTTGATCAGGGCAATCAGAAAGATTACAATCTAAGAGTTTCCATACTCACTTTATCATCAATAGTTGTATACCTGGCCAGGGTATATAAATATTGAGATTAAGTAGTATGCACTTTTTATGCTATTATATTCCTTCTTTTTCATATTATCACAAATATAAGATTTAACATCACTGGATTTTATCCAGGCATCTCTTCAATACCTCATCTTCTTCTCATAGAGGTAAGAACAACATGAAACATCTATAATGTTTATTATGCAAAATATAAGTCCTCATAGGACTAATCAAAGAAAGCTTAATCAATTACCTTCCCAATTAACTCAGGAAACCATAAAAGACATATAAGAATGACATTATTTTGTCTAACCTGTCATGATTCGTGGATTATTCACTGCCTCAGGCTGATTCTGCCTCAGAGGTTGATTCACCATAACATTTCTGGTTGAGCAATCTCTTGCCAGATGTCCAACCTGTCTACACAGGTAGCAAATTCTGGGTGCCAGGTATGGTCTAGAGGGTTCTTTACCCTTTCTAGATGACCATTTCCTTGGTGCACTAGGTCATGATTGTACTGGTGGTACCAAAATCTTTTCCTTTTTGGAATTATTAGGCCTCTGTCCCTGGATTTGGATAGGCCTTTTCTCAATTCTCTCTTCCTTGTTCTTTGTTGGACAATTCTTTACGATATGTCCAGGCTTTCTACACCTATAGAAAATTCTTCTTTTGGGTTGAAACCTATTCTTTCCTTCACTATTTATTGATTCAACAGGCTGAGGTTGAGCACAAACTTGTTCTAAATCTAGAACTTCATCATTTCCCATTGCTTCCACCTGCTGATGTGGATTACATATCCTGTTGATATCCAAAACATCATCATTGGGAGCTGGTAATCTAGGTTGCACTGCTAGTGCTCGATCCACTAAATACATTATGGTTGCCCTAAATTCCCCAACAGTGATTCCTAAGGAAGGATTTCTTATCACAGTTGGATTAGCTAGGGGGTTCTCAGGCAATTGTCCCTCTCTTGCCTGCTCCCCTGCACCTCTTCTTGGTGCAGCATTGCTACTTTCTGCAGCAGACTCCTCATGTGACCCAGTCATCTTCAAGTTCTTCTTCTCCTATATGAGCAGAAGACACTATCAGATACACTGGATGACACTAGAACAGAATCTAATACCTTAGTCCTATGTCTCTATAGACTCAGCGAACCTAGAGCTCTGATACCACTAAATTGTGGCATCCAACTTACAAAACACAAGATTAACCAATGCGGAAGCGTATCATTTGCAGCGGATTATTGAAAATCACTAAAAATTAAAACTTTTTGAAAAGAGACCCAATCATAGGAAACTCTTATAACAAGAACCATAGTATAACAATTACATCCTGGTTCAAAAGTACATAACTTGTTCCATCTCTTCTCGAGGAATTACAACATCAGCTGTCCTATCAGCATTATGTACAGACAACATAAAACCTCTAGGCATCAAGCCAAAATCTCAAGTCGATGATAAAAACACTATCTATAAATCCCGAGGACCTGAGAGTACAGAGACAACACATAGGACTACTATCTATATGACTTGACAGTCAGTTCCTCCACCTGAGATCTCACTGCTGTCCAAGCTTTTGCTTTCCTTTTCCTACAAAAGAGTATCTGCCTCTTTGTCCACGTCCACCTAAAAATGTTGGATCCCACGGGGGTGAGACAATTGTAAATTGCCCCAGCGAGAGATATAACTCTCCGCCAAAACATTATTATTGCAATTAAGGATATAAAACTGGACAGATGATAAGCAGTTTAAAGCATTCTCTTAATAAGGAATAGGAAGAACATGTATATCATTTATCCTCCATATTATACCATCATATCAAACTTCTCTTGTAACACTCATTATCTTGATATGTCACCCATGAGACATTCTTGTTTCAACTTTTTGGCCTTAGCCAATCTGCTAAACAGATTTTGGTTATAATGGACATGAGAGTGTACATCATCATGTCTTATTCATGTATTGGTCTATACCAATCCTATATAAGTATTCCAGGCATTGGATTACACCAATCCTGTGCAACTAGTACAAGCATTAGATTTATATTATTCCTGTGTATCCATTCCAGGTATTGATCTATGTCAATCCTGTGCAACAATTCCAAGTATTGATCTATGTCAATCCTGTGCAACTATTCCAGGTATTGATCTATGTCAATCCTGTGCAACTATTCCAGGTATTGATCTATGTCAATCATGTGCAACTATTCCAGGTATTGATCTATGTCAATCCTGTGCAGCTATTTCAGGTATTGGGTTATTACCAATCCTGTGTTATTATTCCAGGTATTGATCTATGTCAATCCTGTGCATTCCAACTATTGGGAGTTAGCCAATCCTGTGTTATTATTCTAGGCATTGAACTATGTCAATCCTGTGCATTCCAGGTATTGGGAGTTAGCCAATCCTGTGTTATTATTCTAGGTATTGAACTATGTCAATCCTGTGCATTCTAGGTATTGGGAGTTAGCCAATCCTGTGTTATTATTCCAGGTATTGAACTATGTCAATCCTGTGCATTCCAGGTATTGGGAGTTAGCCAATCCTGTGTTATTATTCCAGGCATTGAGCCTCTGCCAGGTATTGGACTCTTCCAAACCTGATTACACCGCCATGCATTGGACTCTAACCAATCTTGATTACATGGATCATGGAATATCAATTTCCTTCGACCCATCATTAATCATCTTGGTGCCTCTTACTATACTACAATTATTCTCATGGCTCATAAAGCCCATAAAGCATCTTGTCACCTCTCATTAGGCAACATCTAATCATATGGCTCACAAGGCCATTCAACATCTTGTCACCTATCACTAGGCAACATGTAATCATTTTATATCTTGTAATATAATAGTAACACCACTATTTCCTTAATAGGGTTAGGGCTTACTATTCACATCACTTTGGGGTTTCTCATTTCCCATTACCCAATATTAGGGTTTCTCATGGAATCAACCTCAATTAGGGATTCACATGGAGTCAATCTCATTTAGGGTTCACATTGAATCAACCTCAATTAGGGATTCACATTTTATTATCTTGGTTTAGAGTCACGACATTACCCTGGGTTTGGGTTACATCTGATATTTCTCTAAATTTAGGTTAGGGCTCAACAACCTTCTTGATTAGGGTTTCATGACTCCTTTATTAAGGATCATACCCTATCCATCACATGATCAATACTCATGTATGAATTCCTTTTCATCATTCTCTCAATTTGATTAGGTTACATCAACCCTTCAATCAAGTACATACAACTATGGTTAACATAGTGTATCAAGTCATTGGTCCTATAAGCAATTAGGGATTCATCCTTTAATTGACACTTAAGCACTTAGGTACTATTAGGGTTTCAACCATTGTACCTTCATGGATTATCATTACTAATCATTATTGGATCAATAGAACATTCATCATCTTAATTCCCAAAGATTCAATCACATTGGACCTCCATTACCTAAGGTATCCAATTGAATTATGGTTTTCAATGTTGATTCCTTCAATCATTGAATTCATGGAACCTATCATCAGTTGGACCTATACTCATACTTCAATTGAGTTAAATAGGTCAACCTTCAACTGATTTGACCCTCAATTAACCCTCCATTGGTCATCAATTAGGGTTTGATTCAATTGAATTAGGGTTTGGAATCGATGTTCCTTCAATACTAATCAATGTAAGACTAGTTACTTTGAAACCATTAAACCATCATCCAAATTGGGTATGACCTGACCCCAAACGGTATTGAGGTCGTTTTGATGACCTCCAAACGGTCTTGAGACCGTTTTCCCATGTCCACATCATAATCCAAGTCAACCAATTAAAGTTTGGATCATTGGATTGATCACCAAATCAACATTTGATTGCAAATCAACTTGGTACCTTTAGACCTTCAAACACCTAACCATACTCAACCCTAGACCTCCAAACGATCTTGGGTGACCACAAAACGGTTTTGAAACAGTTTGGGTGAGCTCCAAACGGTTTTGAAACCGTTTGGCTCAACCAACCTTTGGATTCTAGTGAAATTTCATCAAGGTTTGGTCTATCGAGTTGATCAACAAATCAGCACTTAATTGCAATATGATTTGGTACCTTTGGACCTTCAATTGATCAACTATACTTAACCCCAGACCTACAAACGGTCTTGGGTGATCCCCAAACGGTCTTGAAACCGTTTGGGTGATCCCCAAATGGTTTTGAAACCGTTTGGGCTAATCAACCCAAAACATCATCTCAATCAACTGCAAAATCAGCATTTAACCGATTAGGGTTCATACCCCATCTTTGGATCTTCAAACACTAAACCATAGTCAAACCTAGACCTCCAAACGGTCTTGGGTGACCCCCAAACGGTTTTGAAACCGTTTGGGTGATCCCCAAACGGTTTTGAAACCGTTTGGGCTAATCAACCCAAAATCTCAAATTAACTCATTGGAATTTCAGCACTAATTTCAATTAGGGTTTGCCTAATGGATTAGCCTTCAACTCATGATTCCTTGGGAATTAATCCCTCAAATTTTGTGAGTCATTAACCAAAATGATTATGAACAGTAATATCAAACGGTCAACCCTTGGTCAACCATCTCAAACGGTTTTGAAACCATTTTCCCAAAAAGGTCAAGTTAATCAGATTAAAAATCAGCACTTAATCCAATTAGGTTTCCCTAATTGATTAACCTTCAACTCACGATTACTTTGGAGTTAATCCCTCAAATTTGGAGGGTTATCAACCAACATAATTATTAACAGGAATCGCAAACTTTCAACCCTTGGTCAACCATATCAAACGGTTTGAAACCGTTTTCCCAAAAAGGTCAAGTTAATCAGATTAAAAAAAATCAGCACTTAATCCAATTAGGTTTCCCTAATTGATTAGCCTTCAACTCACGATTCCTTTGGAGTTAATCCCTCAAATTTGTAGGGTTATCAAACAACATAATTATGAACAGGAATCGAAAACGTTCAACCCTTGGTCAACCATCTCAAATGGTTTTGAAACCGTTTGCCCCCAAACGGTTTCAAACTGTTTGCTTTCAAATGGTTTTGGTGAAACCGCATGAGCAACTAATTGAAACCATTTGGCTTTGATATTTGGTGAGGTGCTTGCTTATGATGATGTCATAATAATCAAGCTCTAAACCCACGAAACCTGCTGTGATTTCCATGGAAATTGCATCAATCAACCGAACTTAATTTCGGAAATGTAGAATTGATCACCAATTGATAAGGAATTGATTACAATAATAAAATCAAGGGTTCAAGTTATAAAACCTGCCTCCAAACGAGCTCCAAATCTCCAATATCACGTAAACAATGGTGGTTGAATCTCTAGCATCCTCCCTAGGTCGTTTCTCAACCTTTTGGAGTGAAAGGATCGGCTAGGGTTGAAGATGGAGTGAAGAAATGAAGGAATTACACATTGTTTTATGATTTTCACCATGAAATCATGAAGAACGAAGATTAAAGGCTTACCAACAGGTTGGGGACGTGATCCCAGCTGTCCTTAGCCTTCTTGGTCGGTTTTGCAAGCAAGGGGAAGAAAGTAAACCCGAAAAAGTCCTTAGGTGGGTTAGAAAAGGCTCTTTAATAAGGAAATTGATGAAAGAGAAAATGTTTTATTTAAAATCAATTAATTCCAAAAATGGTTCCACCTCTTCCTCCTTAGTTTTCTTGCATACAAAGGCAACTCAAAGCCACCTAACTCCCTTCCATTATCCATGGATTAAGGGAAAAGAAAATAAGCACCTTAATCCATTATAATATCATTATATCTTTTTGAGTGGGAATTCTTTTCTTTATAATAAGGTGAGTGGAATTTCACCTCCTTAAGATATTTTCGGTCCTTGATAAACTCAAGGACGTTCACACATACATATGAATCCAACCATTTTAATTTTGGTTGAAGGCCCTTTAATTAATACATTCATTTTTGCCCTAAATCGAGTTAGGGTTTCAATTAGGATTAAATCTTGATTATTTTAATATCAAGATTCTCTCTCCTCCAACTAAATTCAAATGAGGCGCTCCTTTCATTTTATTTGCTCTACATGATGCCAAGAATCATTAGGGACCTTATTAAAGTGGTAAATTACATATTTCACCCTAGGTTTTGGGTAAATCGCACAATACACCAAAACAGGGTTTTAATGCACAAACATTGTTTTATCATCTCTATCTTGGTGTCCAAACTTGTGGAAACCATACCACTACATAATATTCATTCTTATGATGTCTCAACATCATAGGAACATATTATCATGTAAATTTTGCAAGTTAACCCCTTAACTTGGGTAATTTGCACTGTAGTCCAAAATAAGCAAACATTGCTTCAACATTGTTCAAACAGGACCAAAATAGAAACATAAGTTCCTCATAAGCCCTAATTACTTTTCACAAGATAAGATTAAACATATAATCATATTTCTTAATCAAAACACCTAGGTTTAAAGCATAACCCAGGTTAGGGATGTTACAATATACAATAGTCACACATGGACACACCATTCAAACCTATCATACCTTATAGTAATTTTCACCAATAGAGTGGATGATGTCTGATTTTGGGATATGTTGTGTCATACCTCAAACAAGTCAAAAAAATTCATTAAATGAATTAAACATCATGTCACAACATGTAAATACTATGTTTTGTGACCCAATTAAACTTACATGAATTGCAACATGGTGTGTGATCAAATGACACACCATGATTGTTGTGTTATTTACACATCTAAAGTTCTTGTGCGTGTAGAAAACTCTATGACTTAGTATCTCATATGATAAAGATAAAAACCATGACACACCCTAAGGGAGAGGATTTCATTAATTATCCTTTGTGACTTTTTGTGCCTAGGAAAGTAGCCTTAAAAAGTACTTTCATTCTGCCCCTCAAATTCACTAGGTATGTGAATCTAGTTTTTGACCTTGAGTCGGCTACAAAAGAACTTCTCCACAAGAATTGGGTCTTATTACACTATATCTTGGGGTATCAATCAAATGAGATCAAGAAATAGAGTTAAGTGGATTGGGTCATAGTAAATATAGATGGATGTGTATATTGAATAGTGTTCTAAGTTGAATTTCTCCTAACAACAAAGTTAAAACTTGGTTTGGAAAATAGTAGCATGATGTACTCTAACAAATATAGAAGTCCATACATTGTCTCAAACAATGTGAATGCATACATCTTACATAAAGTATTTCTATACTAATTTGTGATAAAGTCGCTCATAACATTGGATTAAATATTTATTGACTTCTTCCTACTTACAAAACTAGATATGCTTGTTCATGACACTTTCATCCAACCTAACGGGTTCTATTTCCCTAACCAAGCGCATTTATTGCATGTGCCATGTAGTCAAGTGGCATATTGTCGATGGGAGCAATATACCACAAGTTCCATCAACACAATAGGTAGATCTTTGTCCCTTGTTGTGCTATACAATGCAAACCTAAATGTATGCATATAATATGTCCATAGATTTTTTTGTTCACTTTCATGTCAGGATTCACCTCACTCTCTCATGTGTCCTAGAAGTAAACTCATACCTTCATAATATTATGAAGTTCTTACACATCATTGTTTATTTTTTCCAAACACAAAAAATACATATAACGGGAAGAGAAGTGCTATGATCAAATGGATTTAGAATATGTAGCTATATGTTCATATAAAACATTCACGAGGTTACTCCTTAATATGTAAACTAGAACTTTGCTTGAATGGCATAGAGATACAATGCAAGAAACTAATGGGAATTAACATGGATTTGATAGATAGAGATAGAGGAAGAAAAATCTTTAAATTTCTCATGTTGAATGTTGCTCTAGATGATCCAAATCCACTCTACTTTTGGATCTAGTTCACGTGTTGTAGATATTGTTGGGGAAGATCATTCTCCTAGATAATAGCAAAAGTGGGTGTCCCCAATTTTCCCAATTTGGGTGTAAACAAGAAACACATATGGTGACAACCCTAGCAAAGGGCGCTGCTTCCCAACGTTTTATTTGACCTAGTTTGTGTCCATGTGGGTGGACCTAGTGGTAACATCTATTTATTTGGATATTACATGCATTTATTACCCATCATATCCTCTAACTTTCTAGGGTTTAGCATGGTAAACATGTTAATTATACGCATTCATAAATAGTACTCCTTTAGTCATTGCTTTGCATCTTTTTGTAGGGAAATTCCCAATTTTCTAGCAAAGCATCCTTTGTATTGGTTGGTCTTCATCAACCATTGTCAAATCTATGATTCCACTGCTAGAACCTTCATCGACCTAGATCAGTGATCAATCATTAACTGATGAGACGACTGACAGCTTCCAACTGATGGAGTCTCAGGTTCCACTAGAGATGGAACCACGAGTCTACACACTAATGAAAATCCCTTAAAGTTCTAATAACCAATGGAAACACTGACCAACCCACCAAAAAAGCCATCATCAAATACCAATGAAGTCCATGACTTCATTAACTGATGGTTTGATAAGATCGCTTGACAATGAAGGCACATACCATCATCAATCGGTGAAAATATTGGTCAATTGTAGATGAAACCATTGGTCCCTTCATTGCTAGGACTGCTAGTTTCATCCTCAAATGAAGCTTATGTGCCACCAACACTACCATTAGTTAGGTGCATCCATCGAGGCACGTTCCCTAAGGCTTGGAGCACAAGTAAAGCACCATGAACATCAATGTACTTGGAGCACCTTAGGCTAATGACTGATTGCTATAAATAGTGACTCACAACCTTTGAAGGAGACATCTCTTCTTTGGGACTTGGCATGAAGTGATGCCATTTTGTGCCTAGACCATTGAATGACATTGGTGAAGGTGAGAGACTTAGCCTCTTTTGAACTTCATTAGTTTCCACTTTGCAACTTGCATTCATCAATATCTACTGGTACATTTGGGAGAAGGAAGGTGGTGGAGCTCTTCATCGACCTTGATTGATAGATGACGTTCGCCTTCACCAACATCAGCTACCACTGATGTTGTTCATGTTCATCACCCTCAACCATATAAGGGAGGGATCTTCATATATAAAGAGTAATATGATAAGATTACCATCGCATATATTGCTATCCTCTTCCCCCTCACCTTGTTCATCCATTTTTGCTCTTTTTAATGTTGATGACTAGCAAATATTGCAAATCAGCCATGTTAATTGTTAACATGATTGGCTAAACTCGTTAACATGGGTTGGAAGTAGCCATTAGCCCCTCTGACATGTATATACTCATATTTTGTCAAATGTATATAGCTTTGTAAATGACTATTTCCTTACTCTTATTCATTATTGAAATCACTTGCAAGTTTAGCCACCAACTTGTGATGTTTGATTTCTAGTTCCTCAAAAGTGTATCATTAGACCAGATCTAAAGGTAAGGAGTGGTATTAATGCATGAGAGTGTTGGATCACTAAATTTAACGATCACATTGTTGTATGTTTTGATTGTTTGTTGGTCATCTTAAGATTGACACACACACTTATAATCTAGATTTAATCCAATCTTGAGAGAGGATCTAATAGACATAAATGATGATTGATGTAAAGTATGTTAAGGGTACAATGAGTATGAGTATATGTATGTTGGTGAATGCATCTGGTTGGTATAAATCAATCCAAGTTCCATCTAATATTGAGATCTATCAAAAACATCCACTGCTTATTTTATTTGGTAGTCTAGTTATATATTGTTTTCTTACTCGTGGTTTATTTTTTACTTCATTTCATGTGGAGTACCTCTTTTACATCTTGATTCGGCTTATCTAATCTAAGATGTAAGGCCCTGATGGGTGTCACTCCTTGTCCTAGTATTCAACCTCATCTACTACTTTTGACCATGTATTTCATTATGAGTGTCTCATGGATTCGAGTTATAAAATCGAAGTCCAATCCTTAAGAACTTAGTCCATTATTCTCAACTTTCAAACACGTGTTTTGAGGGAAATCAAATTCCAGCGTCATTTCTGGGGACAAGGCAACCAAAAAATGTTAAGGATGCTAGGTCAATTTAGACTATGTCAATGCTTTTAGTTCTAGTAATATATTTGATTGCACATAATTTGAAAACATTTACACTTACCTTGAAATTCAGTTTGTATCTGGTGTTCCACCTTAGCTTGTCTAATTCTTAGGTACTAATTACACACTGCTTTTCATCAAGAAGGAGAAACTATAGATGAGTCTAGAGGAGTAATTGCATGTGCAATCATAGTCAGGGCAGATATGGAGTAGTACCACCAGCTCTTCATCTATCTATCTATTCCCTCACTACAACAAGCCCAACAAGACTAGACAACGTGTTGTGGCTCAAAGTATGAATGTCACCAACTTCAAACTCAAACATGCATTCATTTATATCATATGATAAAGGACCTTTGGGGGGGATCTCCTAATGATAATCCCTATCATCACATCAATGACTTTAAGAATGTTTACATCAACTTCGAACAAGCAAATTGGAATCATGTTGGACAATCTATCACCAATTTGATGACCCAAACTATCTAAACTATAAATATTGGTCCTTCAATAGCAAACTTCCACATGATTCTTATACCAAATACAAAGATCACAAATTACTACAATAACATTCAGCCAATTTCACTTAATAATTTACACTTTAAAGTAATATCAAATATCATAATTGAGCCCATAAAGCCCTTCCAAAATTCATGGATATCATTGACACAGTCTAGCTTCATCCTAGGGAGAAAGATCATGACAACATATTGATGGTGCAAGAAGTTATCCACACCATGATATTCAAGAAAGTAATGAAAAAACTTACTACAATCAAATTATACCTTTCAAAGGCCTTCCATAGAATAAATTAACCATTCATTCGAGAACAGTATTGAAGACGCAGATAACCAGCAAGATCATCAACATTATTATGGAGATCATCACGTTAGATAGACCTCCATTGTATGGGAAGGAAAGCCTATTCAACCTTTCAAAATAGACCAACATGTGTGGTAGAGTGATCCTACCATCCCATATGTTTTCATGTTGTGCATAGAAATATTAAGCCAAACCATCTCTAATTCAGTGTGAAATAATGATTGGAAACCTATCCCACTGAGTAGAGGAGGCACTCATCCCACTAACATTTGTTTTTTCTATGACATCTTGTTGATGGTCGAGGTGTTGGTTATGTAGTCCAACACTATTATGAGGATTTTGGAGGACTTCTCTATTGTATTTGGGCAAATGATTTTTAAAGAGGATGCCAAGAGTGTTCTTCTTCAAGAACATATAAAGAAGAGAAAAAATTTGGATGACTCCAAGAAATTCAAGCAACTAAGTACCTTGGAAATTACTTGGGTGTCCCTATCCTTCACCATAGAATCAATAAGAAAACACATGCTTATATTATTGACATGGTGCAATCCTTAAGGAACAACTGGAGCATTCGGCACATTTCTCTGACTGGCAGGGTAACCATACCTAAATCCACTCTACAAGCACTCCCTTCCTACAAAATGCAATCAATCTCCTTATATCCATCCCCCTACGTGATGGATTAAAGTGTCATGTTTATAAGTTCATCTAGAATGGCAATACTGAAGGGAAAAACTTTAGTTGGTGTCCTGGAAGAAAATTAATTCAAGTGAGGATATGGTGAGCTTGGAATGAAAGATGTCAGAGATCAAAATTTCTCCATAATGATAAAGAACGCTTGGGAATTCATAAACCATAAAGATACTGTCTGGGTGAAACTCATGTATGAGAAATATATACACAACGAGAAGTCTCAAATAAAGCTCCATGCTCTGTGGCATGAGATTTCATCAAGAAGAATGTCTGTCTACTCAAGAATGTGAGTACAACAATCATAAATATGGTGATTAATGCATGTTCATCCTAGTTTAAGTTGCATTTTAAGCTTAATTTTGCATTTTTTGATAATTTGTAAGGTTTAGATCCAATGCCTTGATGGCAGGTTCGAGCTTCATATCCTATACACCAACATGGGAGATGTGGTCCCACTAACCAACTAGCGAGTGCAGATTTTTTTAATATTGGATTGGATTTCCATCAATCTACATCTTCATCGATTAATGTTTGTGTCAATCCGCAACTCATTAGTAGGTTGATCGACCCACACTAATACCCCCCACCTCTTCCATAAGGTGGGTTTTCACTAGACTGAACTTCCATCAATTCAAAAAAGTAGACTTTACATCAGTAGTCAACCGATGGATCCCCTACATGCATACATCTAGTATTGGAGATCCTACATGTCACCTAGAAATGAGACCCTGGATCCATCCTCTGAGGAAAGCCCACTCATGCTAGCACTAGTGACGCTTCATGCTGATGGAACTTCAGCTTCATCTATTGATGAAGTTGCATATTGATGTGGTTGTCTACTGATGAAATATATGCACCTACAACCAATGAAAACTCTGGTTGTTGTCTACCAATAAAAAGGTTGTGCACTGCCTACTAATGGAAGCTCTATGTTCTATAAACCCATGAATGTCCTACCTGCCTCTACAGATGAAGTAATGTTGTATCCTATCGATGTCCTTGCAGTCATCATCAACCAATGATAGCTTTTTGTGCCTCATCCAATGAAACCTTTGGATGTTTGCCTTTTGATGGGAACTCTAGAGTTGTGACCAATCATCTTCCTTGCACAACCACCTCTTTACCATCCATTGCAACCAAGGACTTAAGAACAAACTACTGGAAGGGTTCCAAATTAAAGAAACTTTCTATAAATACATGTCATGGTGTCCATGAGAAAAAGACCTCAATCTTGACACCTCCAGGCTGCCAAAATCCACCATGAGCAATCACATTTGACTTCCATCAATTGTTTCTATCAATTAATGACACATTAATTGATGAAGATTCTTCCTACGCCAAGCATCCAAGGTATAGACCTCGAAAGAGGCTAGACTTGTGATGCCCATGTACATCAGTTGATAGTCACCCTCCGCTATTAACTTCCACATGCTCCTCTTTCACTAAGAAATTTCATTATACAAAGAAGAAGACTAAGACCTTGTGTTTACCTTTGATGAATGTCAAAGGGCATACCTTGCTTCTCTTTACACTGCCATCGTCCCCAAGCTTGAAGAAGGCAATAGAACACCATGATTTTTACTTCATCTCCTATAGTGATGATCAATTTCTTTATGCTTCCTGTGATGACCCTGAATTTTAGATTTCTAAAACCTAAGGTAGTATTTGAGGATCATGAAATCTATGTTGATGGTTGATGCCAAATTGATGAATTGGCTATCAAATGATGGACGACTTTTGCTAACTAATTAAATGTTTATGAGATTAAACATCCATCTAGTGATCTGTTTGGATTTGAATAGTACATAGTGAACTTTTGGATATAGATAATGACTATACTAATTGGATTGAATTTGTTTGATGAAGATTTGGCGATTGATTGACTCGTATCCAAGGTTTATACACATCTTTCTAAGGTTGTTTGAAGAATTTATTTGCATGTCCAAATAATGGGTTTTAGATGCCAAAATTTTGATAGATGCTAGCTTAGGAAATTCTGAGCCTATGTCTAAAATTTCAAAATGTGTGAAAATTCCTACAAAGAGATGTAATTTTGTGAAGTTGTGGACATGAATGATATAAATATAGTTGAACTTTGGTCTTTGGGTTATGTAGTACTTAGGTCTGGTGACAATTTAGGTGTCACACATCCTTTTAGCTATGTATGGCGCCTACAGTATGGCTTTGTGGCTCAATCTGGGCCATCTACGTGGATCCAATGGTGGAGACTTCGTCCCCTACCTCCGGGTTCCACAGAGGAGTTCCATAGATCGGATCCCCATCGCCTGCGTTGCTCTGTGAGAAGTTTTAGATATTTCTAAGAGAAGAAATAGCTGCGGTTGGTTGAGATCTACTCAAAGAGCCCGATATTAGGGGATGATGTGGCCTAGAGAAAGAGGACGACCACATGTTCCTCAATGTTTCTCCACCGGAAACACCAGTAGAGGCTCTGGACTGTGGAGGAAAGGTGGAGGCCATCTTGTGAGGTTTTGAGTATATTAAAATCATCTCCGAATCCAGAAAAGACGAGCGGCACCATCAATCTTGCAACTTCTCTGCAAACCCATGGTTGTCGAACCAAGTTTCTGGGTGAAGCTAGTAGGAGTTTGTGGACTGAGGATAAGAAGATACTAGGAGTTCTAAAGGTCACGTTTGGTCCTTGAAGGTACCTAGAAGCTTACGAAAGCCTCTGTTTGATCCCAGGTCTTTCGATGGTTGGTTTTCCCCTTCTTCTTTACACTGCGGCGGCGCCCAACCTTCGAGCTTCCTTTTCGTAGGTCCCTGCTTCTCTGACCCATCGAAGTGGACAGAGGAGTACGAAGGTCTCTTTGAACCTTCAGGGCCTATCACCAGATAGAGAGCACCTTCCCTACTACCAAGATCCCTCGCCGGAGCTGAGCCTCGCGGCGGCGGCTCACGCACATAGGTGTGTTCCCCAATCGCGAGGGCGAGAGAGAGAGGACCGACCAATCTAACCAGCCAGACCAATCTAAGAACCGGACGGTCCAAGAGTAGTCTAAGATGCTGAGCCATGCCCCAACCTAGTGTCCAGGTGGTGGACATCCAGGTGATCCCAAAGATCATATCAACGGCTTCAGTAAATCCCTAGAGGTAAATGTAAGTTTATAATTCCAATATTACATGCAGACTTTAGAAAATGCACTATAAATAGCTACTTTGTCCAATAAATCCACCAAAAATACCTCCAGACTCAGAAAAATGCCCTCTTTCTTGTGAAACCTCAAGATCAGGCTTTTAAGACATATTTGTTGGTGATATTTAATTTAGTTTATAATGCTCCTTTTAACAGTTTATTGAATAAAATAAATAATATCCAGTTGATATTAATTCTCATAAAATTATCCTAGAACCTTGATGATGATAGACATTCATATTTAGGCTCTAATCGGAGTAATATATCTAAATAATAGGTCTTTTTCTATTAAAGACTATTTAGATGCTTCCAATCCCATTTTAATTTTAGAAAATAGACCAGTCATCAGAAAATTACAAAAATTGGACCAGACCTCAAAAATGACACCCTAGTCAGTAGAAAAATATCAAACACAAGTTTAGATCAGTTTTAACCAAGGTTTGGCCTAAACCCTAATTTGGACCTAAAATACCAAGAATACGATGTACATATATTAATGATGATTAATTTCTTTAAATCAGGTGCTGGCCAGTTTATCTATATGATCATGGATATGTGAGGAATATCTGAACTCAGGTATGTGGATATAATTATATGACTAGATTTGCTGGATGTTAAATATATGTACTTGCTTGCTTGTATTTGAAATACATTGCTGGATGTAGATCTATGTATATTGCCAATTTTCCACCTTGAACATAAAAGAACATAAATGAGGATAAATGAAATGTAGTTACTAGTGGTTCTCATTAAACTCCCTATTAGAGAGGGAAATCTTTAATGTTAACTAGCACCTCCCTAGAGTACACGGTAAATGAGGAGATCCCTAGAGTACAAGGTACACAGGGAAGGGCTCACCATTTATGTTTGTGCTAAGTCCACCATAGTAATGCATATTCATTCTAAATGTGGCTAATAACTTGGGATTACCTAATTTTCCGCCTTTAAATAATGTTTCCTTTCTCTTCCTTCAATTTCGAGTATTTTATATGCCATCATAGTATAGCTTTTAATTCCACGTACCAACTTTTGTTGATGATTTTGTTTCTCGTATTTTCTAGGTTCAAAGCTAGAATGGGATAAAAGAATAGGATGTGAGCAACTTGTACAGGTTGTCCCTATTGTGTTTAGATCATGTTAGCATACATGTTCAGACTTGTGAAATTCTCTTTCAATATGCAATTGTAATTCATGTTGTAATATACATGTTGAATGTTTAGAATGTTATGGTGTATGTTATGTTGTATGTTCATGTATGCGCAAATTGCTTCCGCAATGCACTGCGATACAATTGCTTAACGTTTTCAGATTTTGTCTTTTCATCTCCATGGGGTTTTGAGAAGGTGAAAATCCGGGGACGTCACACTTCCTTTTGTTAATCTTGTTACGGGTGCCATGAGCGAGTAGTCCTCTAGGTGTTAGGAGTATCCTTGCTACCTATTTGAAGTCATATTTTCTCTCTCTTTATAGAATCTAATTTTGAATGAGCCATGTTATGCTATTTAATAAACATTTTGTGGTTGTAGATCTTGTTCGGCCAACTACTTTGCATGTTATCAAATCTTGGATGTAGAGAACTTTGAACCTAAGATTTAGAATGTCATTCATTTCTTATTAAACCCTTGATGAGAACTTTAGATAGGTTTTCTCTAAGGTGATAGGTAAATGATATGTAGGTAAATGGCAATGAGCTTAGAGTAATATTTGTCTAGTTTTAATCCCAATTTTGAAAAGGGGATTTATCCGGTCTCAACATATGGATGTTCCCGCTATGTATGATGCAGTGAGAGAGAAGAATATGGGTTGTGCTGGTGAAACCCATCCACCATGGTGTCTCCATTCATTGATATATCTAGTCTATATCCATCCTTTTTGTTATTTGCAACTTTGTTAAATAATAAATTCAACTTTTATGCTAAATACTAGTTATATTCTAATTACTTTGATCAAACTATTCTTAAGTACATCATCCTTTGTCTTTGATCCCAAACTATACTAGTATAGGATTTTTCTGCTTGTGAGTGAGGCTATTGTATGTTTGGTAAAGGTAAAATCTAGGGATTTCATATCTAGGGAATTGTTAGTCTGATAATCATTGCATCAAATTTTGGCATCATTGTCGGGGAGAATGGATTTTTATGATTAAATTAACTAACTTGGATTAGTTAGGCTTTTCTTTTATAGTTGAAAATACTAGAAATCTTCTTTAAATCAACTCCACTCCATCCATATCACTTGTGGGTCTTCCCTTCTGAAGTAACTTATTTGGTATATGCAATGTTCTTGTAGGAACAAATCCATTACAAATTTTGGTCTTGAGATCAAACAAACATACCATAGAATCCTTCATGAACACAGAGCCAAGACGTCAGAAGAGGAAATAAATCTTCAAGCGGAAGCAACACTCACAACATAGAGGGACATACTCTTGGAACAAGCTAGATATGATGTGCAAGCATAGCTAAGAGCAACTAAAGAAACATAAAGACAAAGCTATCTATGAGAGATCTCTATCCCAAAAGTTCCAGGTGTTATAAACCCATTAGTCCAACCTACCTTCCAAGAAAAAATTTTGAAATCAAGACACAATGGATGATGATGATGATGCAAAACAACAATTTTGCTAGAAAAGCTAATGAGAATGTACATGACCATTTACAAAATTTCATAGATCACAATGATCTAAGTAATCAATTTGTCATGTCTGATGAAGCCATCAAGTGACAAATGTTCTACTATTCCCTCACTGAAAGGGTTAGGGTTTTTTACAATACCCTAGAGGTTGGCAACATCATCACTTTAAAGGAGTTTCAAAATAAATTCCTGGAGAAGTTATGTTTGCCCTCACTCAATTATCAAATCCAAGTGCAAATCACCCAATTTGTACAACTTCCAGCCAAAATCTTTTTTGAATCTTAGGAATGATACTGAGAGTTATTGTGCAAATTTCCTAGTCATGATGTTCCCTCTACACAACTTATCGACAACTTCTATAGGGGAGTGGATGATGACATCAAACAATTTCTTATTGTTTCCTCCAATGAAGACTTGATAAGGCAAAGATTTGACGATGCATGTAAAATTGTAAGCAAGGAAGCAAAGAACCATGCTAATTTAGGCTCATCATGCAAGAAAGGAGTTCTCAAGGTTGCTATGGAGGAGGACAAAAGATGAGCTAAAAGCTATTTATGAATCTTTGAAGGATTTGGCTCTTAGACAAAATAGCCTTGAGTCATCTTTCTAGAGGTATGGACAAATAAGTTAATACTCTTTTCAAACTAAGGCATCCCAGAAGGTATGCCAAGTTCATAGTGCAGATGGGTACACAAGTCTAGAGTGCAATCACATCTACCAAGCCTGATCATTAAAGAAGTCAATACCATCAACTCCATTCTAGTTCAAGGGTACTATGACCCCAATCGACCAAGAAATCATCCAAGATTCTAGTATGGGAACCCAGATGGAGCAACGAACGTGCATTATCTGAGTCAAGGACCAAACCAAAAATAAGTTTAGGGTCTTTGTCATTTCCTACATAACTAAACTACTACCAGAATAACTTCAATCTTGGTAAGTACCACAACAATTTCAATTAAGGCAATAAGTACGATCTAGAACAAAAACCCTAAAATAATCAAAGAGAACTTCTCCCAGGGTAAGGAAATCAATGGAATGTGCTTATCTCTAATGCTCAGGGTCATTTGGATGTTATTTAGAAGTTGCTAGCAAACTAGTAGGTGTACAATAAATCCATGAAGATTCAACTAGTGCATATTGTTGTTGCCATTTGCCCTCTAATAGTTTCATTTTTCGATCAACCCAAAAGCAACCCTAAGCACCGGGAGGAGGAGTTGAAGTCTTTGACCACACATTATGGACGCGTGCTACTAGAACCAATATCCCAACATAACTCTCAAATAGAATGAGGATGAAAGGATCACTTCCATGGCTATAGTGGTGGAACTGGTGATTGTAACTCTATAGATGAGCAACACATCTGGTCATGAAAAGAACCCAAAAGTTACAACAAGTGTTGATAATGCTAGGATTTCCATCTACAAGTTGTGACCATCCTACTAGTGCCAACTAGCTCAAACACGACTATATTGAAGATTCATGAAGTTCAAGGAAGAAATGAAAAAGTTGCATGTCGACATTCACGTACTCGACACTCTTGTATAAATTCCTTCTTGGACAAAGTTCTTTAAAGCTCTCCTCACTCACAAGTACAAGATTGTGAAGTTGGCAAAGACAATGTTATACATTATCTAGAGCAAGATGCCACAAATACTCAAGGATCTTAGATCCTTTAACATCTCTTGCTTCATTCAGAGCTCTAAATGTCAAAAAGGTCTACATGACCTTGGGCATAAGTATTTTTTATCATTCCCTACATATTATACAAGAGACTAGACTTTACCATTGATGTCCTCCACTCTGGAATAGTGGTTCATCTAGATGACTCTTCTATGACCACCCCTAAGGGATTGTAGAAGACATGCATGTGTGTGTGGATCCCGAATCTTATGTCCCATGTGACTTTGTCATCATGGACATCAAGAAGGAACGTTAGTATCCCTCATATGTGGGCACCCATTCCTTGTAAGTACCAGAGCCTTGACCAATGTTAAAGCTGGAATGTGGACATTAAGGCTTGGGAGATACACAATTGACTTCAAAGTTTATGAGAATCTCAAGGGCCCCTCTTTCCAGGGACAATGCTTTGTCATTGATTGTATTGACAATATGGCATCTCTACGGTAGGAGACACCCACTTTGGAAGACCCTCTTAATATAATGCTCATTGGCCTGAATGCTCATGAACTAAACTTGAACAAATGGAGCCAATCTCTTTCACCTAAAGAATGATAGGGAGGAACCCGAAACCGAGTTTGAAGAGATCAAGTCTATCTCCATAGTTGAAGAAAAAGACAAGGGGCCAACCACACCAGAGATGAAGCCTCTACCTGAAGGGCTAAAATATATTTCCTAGGTGAACAAAAGGTCTGCCTAGTCATTGTCAATGCATATCTCACAACTGAGCAAGAGGACATGTTGTTGATTAAATTGAGGAAGAGACAAAAAATTAGGTTGCAAAATAATTGATATCACAAGAGTGATCCAAGCCCTTTTCATGCACAAAATAACTATATTTAATAACTACAAGCCCTCCATCAAACTTCAACATAAGTTGAACCCTATTCTAAAGGAGGTCATGTGCAAGGAAGTGCTAAAGCTATTGCCTTTTGGGATCATCTATCCCATCTTTGGTTTAACATGGTCGAGCCCTTTTCAATTAGTTCCTCAAAGTAGGGAGGCACAACAATTGTATTGAGTGAGAAGAATGTGCTTATCCCAACCAACGCCATAATTGGGCAACATATGTGCATCAACTATCACAATCTCAACAATGCAACTCGGAAGGACCACTTTCTACTCCCATTTCTTGATCAAGTCTTGGAGAGACTTGCACACCAAGAGTTCTTATATTACTTGGATGGGTACTTTGGCTTCTGTGAGATCCCCATCCATTCCAATAATTAATAAAAGACTACCTTCACATGTCCCTTTGGCACATATGCCTTTCATTGAATGCCCTTTAGATTATGCAATGCTTGTGGCACTTTTTGGATTTCCATGTATGATATCTTTGTCAGCCTTACCTAGATGACAATGAAGGTATTCATAGATTATTTTTCTATCTATGGATATTCTTTTGATGCATGCTTACTTAATCTTTCCCTGGTCTGAGAACATTGTGACCGCACATCTGGTGCTTAATTGGAAAAAATGTCACTTCATGGAGAAGGAGGGTATTGTTTTGGAGCACCATGTTAGCTCAAGAGTCATCAAGGTAGACAAGTCAAAGATAGAAGTTATTGACAAATTATCTCCTCTAACTATTGTCAAAGAAGTTCATGCATTATTGGGACACACCAAAATCTACGTGAGGTTCATTCATTACTTCTACAAGACCACTGAACCTCTTATAAATATTTTCCAGAAGGATGTGGACTTCATCTTTGACTCTAGATATATTAAGAGCTTCATAATACTAAAGGAAACTCTCATTTCTACCCCCATCCTTCATGACCTTGATTGGTCTCTTCCTTTTGAGATCACGTGTAATGATAGTGATTACACTATAGGTGCATTTTGGGAGTACCACATCGGCAAGAAGCATCATGTCATTTACTCTGCCAACAAGAAGTTAGATGATGTACAATGAAATTATGCAACCACTAAAAAGGAGATTCTCACTATTTTCTATTCCTTCAAAAAGTTTTTACCCTATTAACAACCTCCAAAGTGATTGTATACACTAATCATATTGCTATCAAGTAAATAATGTCAAAGAAGGATGCAAAGCCCATGCTTATCAGATGGATCCTATTCTTACAAGAGTTTGATACATAAATCAAGGATAAAAAAAGAACTGAAAATGTTGGTTTCAATCATCTCAGGCGATTGCACATCCAAGATAGTGACTTAGGCCCTATATGTAACATCATTAAAATTAATATTCAATACATTGACTAAATATGTTTCTAAATATATGTTTTCACAAAATGATATCCTTTCCACAATAAATATATTTATGGAATTCAATGCAATTAACCCTAATTACATAGCCATATTCTACCCTAAATAAATAATATCAATATTAAAGGATGCTTATATTATCTCTCATCTTATCCGTTAGTAGTATCATTCACTTAGAATAAGGGAAATGTTCAACTTTTGAAACTTAATTAGTGGTGTGAAAACTTTATTAAAACACACTCTTTCTCTCTCTTGTATATACCTTCATCAACCTTTTTATAATATTCATTTAATGTGAACCCTAATTAATAGAATGAGGTTAATATTGCTCATGATCCTAGTACAATTAAAGGAAACAACTAATTGATCATACATAGAAGCCATGCCATCATATAAGTACACATTAACTGTCTTTTTGGAAACTAGGTTTCATTAAATTGCATGCACTTAGTGCATGGGAAAGCAAGATACACTAAGAGTTAGAAGCAACTACATCAACAAAACCCAATGGAGGGGAAATAACGCATTATACTCCGAATGTTAATGGCGTTGTAGCTTAGCCAATGAATTTGTTTCATGATTCTCTTATGTCTTGAACATTTATTTAGAATAAGTTGTTATGGTTAAGATAGATACTCATGTATGGAGTTCATCCAAGAATCACCATAGGAAACTTCCTATCATCATTCATAATGAGAGTGGCTGCTAACTCACTATCAGATTCAATATAATTCTAGTTAAATGTAGATCAATCATGTTGTGAAGAGTCAAATGAAGAGAATTGAATATGTAAAGACAGACTTCAACCAACCTCTGATAGATCTTGCAACATGTGTTTGAGACTGATGCCTTAGTATTTATTTTAACCCAACCTACAAGAGGGTGTTGCCGAGAAAGACTTCGAATCAACAAACTATCTAATTTTAGAGTTGCATCATCAAAGAAGGCCTCAGAAATGGAATGTTCTATGTGGGTGATTGAATTCAATATCTAGGATGTACATCACACTTCATTATTAAAAATAACCATAACTTCATAAGATGATGAAATAGATGCCTCAATCTAAGTTAATAATGGTTGTGTGAAAAGATGATGGAGTCATTCATAAAATCTTAACCTCTTCTAGACCTCTTTAGATCCAGCACAATAGTGTAGAGCATGTAAACATCCTCTATAGGCATATCTAACATGTTGATATTGAAGTGAAATGATGATGCACACTATATGCATTCATCATCAGAGCTCCATGCAAGAGCAACCATAAGAATATCTTTAGTTTTACGGGTAGCTTTAACTTCCACATTATAGTCCAAGGACCTTGTACACATTAACTAATTAAATAAAAAAGAGGTAATAATACCCAAATTTTAACTAAACATTAATTAATTGGCATAGAAAAGGGAAAATGATTGTCTAGGAATAATCTAGACACCCTAATTCAGTTTTAGTCAAAATTTGGGGTCAAAGGACTGTGTTTGACCCATCACAAGAATTAGGAAAGAATATATATGGTTTATAATCCTAAAATAATCTTAGTTTAATTAATATGGCAGATTGACCTCTAGTTTCACAAAATTTTAATCATGTGGATCCCTTTCTATTATAGCGGCCACAATTAAATCTCAACGATCAAACTTATTTGATGTTTTTTGGTCATCTTCCCCTCACGTTCAAGTCTGTCTAGGACTCGAACATTGTGCAAGGTTTTCTCAATCATGATCTCTCTCCCTAATAAATATTGGAGATATCACCCAATTAGTTTTGCCCTGTCTAGATGAAGATCACAACCCTAAACTTCATGGGATTCCATGCCCTAGAATCTTTAGATGATGAGACTCTCTTGTTCCTTACTAAACTCAAACTCTAGTGTTTCCCCAACCATTACCTATATAAGTGACCCATTGAAATACATATATGCACATCCATGGATGCAATTTCACAATCTCTTTGCTTCGTGTTGTGCTTGCTCATCACACCCATAAAAGCATCATTGTGGTTGTTCGATCAAGTTTTCTGATGTGGTGATTCTAGCCTTGTGACCCCAGTAGAAGTTGAAGATCAATTGCCTCATCCTCCATAAAGCCTCTCCACCCCTCAATTCTTCTATGTGGTACATGTGTCTTATTTCACCCTTCTTCCTTTATATTGAGGCCTACAACTTTCCCACTTAATTTGACAACATTCCATCATCGTTATCTCTGACTTTGTTTTTGAGAGATGAAGCTTCTTTTCCCTTGATTTTGTGTATGATGTTGTGGTTTTGCTACTTCTTGTCATAATCTCCTTGCTAATAATGGAGGAGTATGTTATGGGTGTGTTCAATCACCTTGCATTCGATGTTTGGGCTTTCATGTTTCAGAGGAAAATGATGCATCTTCTCCCCCCTTTAGTTCTCAGTGGTTTTCCCATTTGAACAAATTCTAACTGAGGATCTACTCTATCACCGATTCACTATGGTTGTGAGAAGTTCAAGGCTCTCAAATTTCTAGTTTCCCCTCTCCGTACTTCCGATTTCATATCACACCCATGGACAAGACAATGATTTTGATGCCAAATTTAGTCTTCAGCCACATGATTTCTTTAGGCTGGCCCTTTCCATGTAGAATGTCCTGATTGAGCTAGTTAGGCAAGGGTCCCCCTTTTTGGGAACATATTCCAATTTGTATAAATGTGCTTAGGTAATTTTCCATAGTTTCTGATTGGTCATGATTTCAATAATTCACCATAAATGCATACAATGTCCAATAAACACACAAAATAGTTGTTAGTGGGTTTTGAACAAAGAAGGTAACCTTTTGTTTTCAAACACTAAATCCCACTATAACAAACTTTAATTACAAATGAATAAGATTAGGGTTTAGGCAGTGATTGATATAGAAATTATTGTGAGAAATTTTTCATTATAGGATAACTAGGGTTGGAGTCTAGACCCAAAAGGTTGACCTTCAAAACTCCTTTAAGATCTGGTAAGTGGGTACATGTATTTTGAGAGTTAAGGATCCATTTTCAGTCAACTTGTGAATTATTTTGATGATCAAATTATATGCATATGTATGTAGTCAAATCTGAATATTACTTGCATAAATGTTCCCTAAAAGTTGTTGCATTGTTCTAATGATTTTGATTCTCATTTCAGCTATTTTGTCGTGACCATGTGAAATTAATTTGAATGAAGTTTTTCCAAGTTAATCAAGAATAATGTAATGGGTTGTATCATTTTTTCCTCATCATGTTAATGTTTATACTTCGGCCTTAAGAGTTCAATTGGAACATAGTGGCACTTAGTTGAAATCGTGAGCTCAATTCAAGCATAATTTATGGCAATATGGTCAAATCACAAGTTCAAATGGAACATTAGTTGAGCCTATGAGCCTTATGAGCACAAATGGTGCATCTGATCAGAGAACACTATAATGAACCTTTATGTTCATAACATGTGAATAAGTATTTATTGCTCAATTATTTTCATGTTTTTCTTATTGCCAAATAGTATCACTTTGTGATAGCAATACTCAATGTCACTTACCCTAACACAATTTTTATTGAATGAATGGATGGGGACACAACGTGTACATGTGAGGATGAACATCAAGGATAGAGTCATCTAGCCTATAGGTCACAGATTATCCTAAGGGTTTTACCAACTAAACATGGTTGGGCTATTTAGATTTCCTTACAAGTTATGATATTTATATTACTTTAAAGTTTACTATATATTTTGTGGAACTTGAGACATGCAAATTACCCTTTTTATCATATGTTGGTTAAAAGGAACTTTATTTTTGTGCAAAAATTATCATGTTTCTGACATTCGTCTTGGGAATTATGCTTGTATTTAGTAATGTGTATGTTTTATAAAATGGGATGTTACAAAATGGTATTAGAGAAAAAGATATTATGGGACACCGGGATTTTCTCAAAATATCATTTGTTTATGTTTCCTTGTAGATGACTTCTTAATACTAGGCTCAGTGATAAGGATAATGACCCAATCAACTTAGTTTATGAATATGGGTCTGTTGACCAAGAAAATGGAGGTGATGTTCCCATAGTGCTCTTTGAAAATCTGGCTAAGGCCATAGAAACATCCATTGGAAAAGGAAAGGATAAGCTACCTAACCCTAAGGTCAACCTTGAGATTTCTCTAATTGATTTTTTGAATATCAAGCTTGACTTGTATTTTGGATAGGAAGAGTTGGATGTGGTGGGAAATAGTGAGAGTTGGTTGTAGAACATGAAACATTTTTTCCACAATCTAGACTTCTCTAACCACTCCAAGGTCCACTTTGGGACCCATATGCTGAAAGGTGAGGCTTAGACATGGTAGAAGAACCTCCTACATTCCCAAGAAACAAATACTCCCCCATTCACTTAGTAAGAATTATATAAGGCTTTTAGGAATCAATATATATCTAAAACAGAGGAAAGAATAGGAGTTCCTCAACCTAAGGAAGTCTGGTGACACCTCTGTCACCCAATATACCATGAAATATAGGATCTTATAGAAGTACAATCATTGTCATGATGAGGGGCGCAAAGTGAAGAATTTTATTAGAGGTCTCAATTTGTACCTTAGCATTTCACTTTTTGGGAGAGGCCTCAATACAATGCAAGTTGTTCTTGATGTCTCTTTGAAATTAGACAATCACACATGAAGGATGCTTATGAAGGAAGTTCCCTACAAGAATCACAATGGCAATCATCATCGCCACCCTCCTCACAAAAATTAGGACCAAAGGAAGAGGAAATCTCTAGAAGAACCACCAACTAGGAAACCTTTTGCCACTTGTGGCCGACTCTAGATGGACCATGTACACAAAGGCTGGGAACTTGCAACTATTGTGGAGATCCAAGTCACAAGAAGCATGTGTGCCCCCAATCTCAAAGCAATGAATGGTTTGAGATAAAAACCCTATTCCAAAGAAAATGAGGAAAGATACAAGCAAGAATTTTTACAAAGATTGATGATGAGGAAGAAGAATGTAATATAAAAGGTATCAAATAGTTGTAACCCTAGAAATAGGCAAATGTATGTGTCTATGACATGCATGTATGTGTTGCAAAGTAGAACCCAATGGTGGGTAGTACATGGAGATTTCAAGGACTAATTTTAGTAATATGGGTAAAATTACAGCACACTCAAAATCAAGAGCTAATACATTTACTAAAATATGGTCCTAAATATATTATTTAACAAAGTGGCATTCAAAAGGATCCTTATAAAATATATCCATTCATGGGCCTCGATGTAGCCAAACCTAATTTAATAACAATCTTCTAGCCTAAATCATAAAAGGATGTTTATAGTATCTCTCCTCTTATCCTTTATAGTACTAGTGAGAAACATTCAACTCTCAAAACATACTAAATGGTTTGGAAACTTTAATAAAACATACTCTTTTAGTCTCTTACCTTTATCACCCCATGTATATAATAATCATGTAATGGTAACCCTAATTAATCTAGTGAGGTTAGCATTACCCTTGAGCCTAGTATAATGAAAGGAAACAAGTAATTTATCATACATAATTATATAAATACACATTAACTACTTAAATACCAAAGAGGTAATAATACCCAAATTTGAGTAAATACAATTAATTGATATAAAATGGAAATTAATTATGTAGGAATATCTAGACACCCTAATTAGGTTATTGTCAAAGTTTAAGGTCAAATATAGTTTAGTTGACCCCTAAAAAGAATTAGAAAAGAATATATATAGTTAATAACCCTAAAATCAACATCAGTTAGATGATGCAACATTTATGCCTACAATTCTGCATCTTTTTAGTCAACTGTTTCCCTTCCCATTTTAGTAAATGTAATAAAATCTTGAAGGCTAGACTTATCTGATGCTTCTTAGACCTCTTCCTCTCCAGTCTAAGTCTGTCTAGGATAGGAAGTTTTTCTCAATCAAAAATCTCTCTCCATGTTTAACTAAGACCCAAGATAATTGCCCATTTTGTTTCAGCCCATCGTGATGAGGATCCCAAACTTCACAGGATTCCATGCCCTAGTTCTCCAAATAAAGAGACTCTCTCATTCCTTCCTGAACTCAAATTCATCATTTCCCCTACCATTTCTTATATATGTGACCCATAAAAATTCATCTATTCACATATGCAAATGCAATTTCACCATCCCTCTGCCCCAAACGGATCCCCCTTATCACATCCATGAAACCAATGTTGCTACTATTCGATCAACTTTGTCGATGAGGCAACTCTGCCCTTCGCAACCCTTGTTGAAGCTGAGAATCAGTTCCCTTATCCTCCACAAAGCCTCTCCGGCCCTCGATTCTTCTCAATGGTAGATGTATCTTGTTTCCCCCTTCTTCCTCTATTTCAAGGCCTAGATCTTTTCACAAAAATTGGTAATCTTTCATGGTGGTTCTGCTATCCCTGACTTTGTTTCTGGGTGACGAATCTCCTTTAGCCCTGGTTTTTGTGTGTGATATAGCAGCTTTGCTGCTTCTTGTCATCATCTCCTTGCTAATCATGGCAAAGGATGTCATGGGTGCATTCTGTCACCTCACAACCTAGTTTGGACTTTCCTACTTTGTAGAAAAACAACAAATTTGATCCCACCCTTAGTTCTTAGTGGTTTTCCTATTTTGAACAAATTCTATTTGAGGATCTACTATGCCATTGAGATTTTGACAAGTTCATGGCTCTCAAATTTTGATCAAATATTGAAAGTAATGTGTTTCCAATTTTGTCTTCATGGTATTTCCAATTTCATGTCACATTCATGGGCAAGACCAAGATGTTGACACCAGATTTAGTCTTTAGTTGCGTGATTTGCTTGGGCAGGTCCTGGCCATGTGTCTGATCCTATTGGCTCAATTCATGAAGGGTTCCACATTTTGGGAATGTTTTCTATTTTGGATGAATGCACTTAAGTGATTTTCCCTAGTTTTTCTTGGTAAGAATTTCAATAAGTTTCCACAAATAAATACATTGTCCAATATAGACATGAAAACAATCGGTAGGAAGGTCTTTGAGCAAAAAAATGATTTTCATGTTTTCACCACCCTAATTTAGACTTCAACATGCCTTAATTGTAAATGAACCCAATATTAGAGTTTAAGTCATCATTAATATAGAAATTAATGTGAGAAATTTCATCATAGGAGAACAAGGGTTGGAGTATGGGCTAAGAAGGTTGACCTAAGAAACCCCTCTAAGATCATTTAAGCATGTACATGCACTTTGAGCATTTAGTATTGGTTTTCAATTACCTTATGATTTAGTATGACTGGTCAAGACAAATTATATGCAAATATATGTACTCCAATATAAATATTAATTGCATAAATATTCCTTAAAAGGTAATGAATTCATCTTATGCTTTTAAGCTTCATTCAATTATTTATGCCATGATCATATGAAATTAAATTGAAGTAAAGTATTTCATTTTTACTAAAAAAATCATGTAAACGGATGCATTATTTTGTCTTCATCATTTTTATGTTGAGCCTTTGGACCTTATGAGTTCAAATGAAACATAGTGTCACTTAGATGCAGCCATGAGCTCAATTGGAGAATAAGTTATGGCACTCTGATGCAAATTATGAGTTCAAATGGAATCATTAGTTGAGACTATGGGCCTTATGAGCACAATTGGTGCATTTGATCATAGGACACTATAATCAACTGCTAAAATAATAACATTTGAATACATATTTATTACTCAATTATTTTCATGGTTTCCTTATCGCTAAGTAGTATTACATTTTTATAGCACTACTCAAGTTACTTACTCTCATGTTGTTTTTATTGAATGCATGGATTGGAACGTGACAACAATAGGTAAGGATCAACAACAAGGAGAGAGTCATACAACCTACAAATAAGAAATTAGCCTAAGGATTTCAAGGAGTAAACCTGGTGGGGTGCCAACTATCATAAAATAACTAGTTTTGATTTCCTTTCTAGTTATGAGATCTATGTATTAGTTTAAATTTTGGATTTTATGCTTTGGAACTTTAGACATGACAATTTTATTTTGTTTATCTTTTATTGGCTGAAAGGAACTTTTTATTTATGCAATGATTATCATATTTATGACACCCCTTGAGAATTATGCTTCTGCTCAGTACTGTGTATGTTTTAGAACATGGATGTTACACTATAAATGACTCATTTTGTGATGACCACTTATCAAAGGTAACTAATTTTACCATATTGTATGATGGTTTTTTGAACTACCTTGCTACGGGAGCCCTTAAGATAGATTGCACCAGAAATGAAAAGAAGAATTTTATGTCAGACATCTGTCATTACTATTGGGATGAGCCTTACCTATTATGGATATGTTCAGACAACCTATACCGTTAGTGCATCTCTGAAGAGGATGTAACATCCTTAATTTTTTTAGTACTTTCTTACAATCTTTCTAATGTCATATCATTTATAGTCACATATTATAAATATGTCAATTTTAAATATTTTTAGTCATTACCATGCACTGGAAAATTTACCACAAAAAAAAAAGAAAATGTCTAAATAAGATGACATCTAGAATTTCAAGATTTAATTCATTTTAAATAATTAGTTATGCAATATCCACACTTTATCTTGTTTTAACCATATTAATTATTCTACTCATCTTTTTAGAAAACTTAGAATATTCTAGACTCTATTGTGATTAGTTGGTAAAAATTTGGTTTTAATCGGAGTTTATTTAGTTAAGTAACTAATTTTCTTTAGATAATGGCCTTTTAATAAAAAAAAGAGCTTTTCCCGAAAAATCAGTTCTTTTGGGCCTCGCAGCGGCCCTCCGATCTGGGCACATGTTGCACCAAAATAATCACAGCCATTCAGAACCTCCTTCAACCCCAGTCCGCTTGGGCGGGACTCCAGCCTCCCAGTAAACAACAGATTTCTCGCTGTGTGATCAATCATTTCCAAAACGGTTTCCGTAGTTAGATTTAGGAGAGGAATCCGCACCTATATAACCCCTGATCAAACCCTAAACTCGAAAAACAAAGAAATACCCAATTTTTGCGGTTGTCTTCTCCCCGTGCGGCTATCATCCTCTGTCACTGAGCCGCCTCCCTTCAATTCCCCACTGCTACACCATCTCTCAGATCCCAGGAACCGAACCTCTCCCTCTGTGTGAGCCGCAATCGCTTGTGGTGGCCTATCCTCAAGAGCCACGACGGTAGTAGACAGAAGCTTCGTCGTCTAGCACCTCCAGGCATGTGCAGACTTGCTGGAAGCATCCAGAGCAAGTTGTAAAGCCTGCTAAAGCTTTCTCAATACCGTCTGAGTCGTCCTGTCAGGTAACCTAGCTGATCCCAACTGCAATGTCACTACTCTGTATTTTAGTGAATTTCAAACTCGTCGCCGCCTCATCCTTGGGTTGACTCGTCTTATGTATTTCTCGGCTCACGGGACCTTTGCAAATGGTTGTGAATGCCGCCGGCTTGCTATAAAAATTTAAAATACTCTTTATCCTTCTGCTCCGCTGGGGTATGCTATTCTATTTCTGGCACATAGTCTTGGCAGAGTTTTACCAGCTCCTTGCCAATCCTAGATAGCGGGGATCCCAGGCTCAGACTCGCATACCAAGGTCAATATTCAGATGAATCCCGGAGCATTAATTTCTCGAGACCTGAGAACAAATCTGAAATCACTATTTAAGATTGGTATCTGCTCAAATCCGATATGCAGGCAGTGCTGTGATGACCGTGTGTTTTAAACCTTGCTTACTTATTACTTGGTTGTAATTACTATTTTACAGAACAACAACACGTATTGCTCAATGCTTCTAACCAACGACCAATCTGAATGAACTGAACTAATATATACTATAAACTTATGATAGGATTGTGCTTGTGGTACTGCTAATCGAGTATGATTTGACCGTATTAGAATCACTCATCCAAAGACCAATATCTATATCAGTAATTTCGGTCAATTATTTTGAATAAATAACTAGTTTAGTTAGTACCACGTTAGCCCTATATGATGACTGCTTAATAAGACACTAAGGTATTATATTACAAACTTATGCTGAACCACTAATGTGCTACGAAATAGTATTATAATCTCAGCTGACTATGTTAAACTCAGTTATTGTTCTATATTATTAGTTATAATCGTATTTTTCCACCTTGTTCTAAAGTTTTACTAAGGCATTATAATATTTCAACATACATAACGCTAGCTATATCATAGTACATGGATATAAAAGACACAATAAATGCACTCCTTGAAGTATGTAAGGTGCATGTAGAAATTATAATATTTCAACATACATAACGCTGCTAAAGAATTTATTTCAGTATGTCAATTCATTACATGTATTTAGAATCTAGAATCTCTTCAGAATATCAGATTTAGATACATAGTTTAGATTTGAAAATTATCACGGTTCCTTAATAGTTTTAGAATTTCGAATATAATTAGAATGCCAAAACAGATTACATACTTCAGAATTTATCTCAAATAGTTGAGATGCAGAACTATAATGAAAATAGAAATAGAATCAGAATAAGAAATGAAACAAGAATACAAAATGACACCATAACATAATTTATATTATATAATAAGTCCTCACAAGATAGAAGTACTGCGGTACACAGAATAGAAGGCTTTTATGCCACAGAAGGTGCATTGCACCATAGAAGGCACTTGGTGCCACAGAACAGAAAACACCTCGGTGTCACCAGAAGGCAATTATGCCACAGAAGGTGTGTTGCACCATAGAAGGCACATGATGCCACAGAAGAGGACTTATTGTATAATAGTGACCACAAAAAGATAAAATGTGTAAGTAAAAGATGCACATAAAGATGTTTAGTATAGTTGTAGATGGAAATTTTTCATAATGCAATTATTTCTTTTATGTTATAGAATTAAATGCCACTTACTCTAACTAGAATTATTTTTATTGTGCATGGCTGGGGACGCGACGTCCGCAGATAGTGACGAGTAGCTGTGAAGGAGTTCAGATTCAAGGGAGCAGGATATCTATCACTGGTGGGACTTTATCTTAGGCGATCCTTCCAGCTTGAGGATTTCTTTTCTTTTGTTCTTATTAGGATTAGTATATCCAAAACTTTCAGTTTCTTATGTTAGACTTTTGTTGGGATTGTTATTCCCGAATCTTTCGTTTCAACATGTTAGACGTTCCGTTGAACTCAGCTACTTTGGTTATTCGAATGCTTAGTATGCCAGATATGTGATGCTTGCCCATGTTTTATTTTTATATGTGAGTTGATGCTTCCACATATAGTATTTGTGGTTAATAAAAAGAGGGTAGGCATCACAATTTGGTATCAGAGCATTTAAACAACCATTAGTGATTGATATCCGTATATAAACCCTCATAGATGTGTTTTGTAAAGATGGCCCCCAAGAAGAAGTCTGATAAGGGCAAGGAGCATGTTGATGGAGAGGAAAGCTCCTACAGTGTGGGAGATGATCATGAGGCGTCCGGGGGAGGCAACCCCAACAGAAAATCCGACCCTCCACTTGATGTGCTCATTAAGGCCCTGACTGATGCCTTGACTGGTCCACGCATGGGACATCCACCACCGAGAAACCAGGACCTGACCCTGGTTGATTTCTTGAAGATCAAACCAGAGAATTTTTCTGGCGAAGCTGAGACAGACGTAGTCACTCGTGCTGAGGAGTGGTTACTGAGTGTGGAGCACTACTTTCATGATCTGGGATGCCCTGAGCATTCCAAGGTTCGTTTTGGGACCCATCTGCTAAAGAGTGCTGCCCACGTTTGGTGGGAGAACTTCACCAATGCTCGAGGACCTAATGTTGCACCGCTGACGTGGGAGGAGTTCACTACCACCTTCCAAAACTGTTACATTTCAGAAGCTATGATCGAGAAGAAGGAAATGGAGTTTCGGCCCCTCAAGCAATATGACTCCACCGTCAGCCAATACGCTATGAAGTTTCGTATGCTGCAGAAGTATGGGACTGAAGATGAGGCGCACTTGGCCAAGAAGTTCATGCGCGACCTGAAGCCTGATCTTGGCTTTGCTCTGGTAGGACGTGGCATCAGGACAGTGCAAGAAGCCCTAGAAGCAGCCCTAGAGTTGGAGGACCACCCAGGACAAAATTGGAAGAACGGAGGATCTTCTGGAGGCAACTACCATCATAAAGGTCAGAACGGTGCACAAAACAACAAGAGGAAGGCCCCAGAAGGAGCACAAGCTCTCAAAGGAGTTCTAGGAGGAGGAGCCCAAAAAGCACCTGGCCAAGTTTTCCCCAAGTGTCAGAAGCCCCATGGTGGGGAATGCAAGTTCGGGCAGCTAGTATGCTACCTATGTGGTGATGAAGGTCACTTCAAGTTCAACTGCCCAAAGAAGCAAAAGCAAGACCATAACAATCAGAGAGAGAAGTGTCATGCAAGGGTGTTTGCCATGGACGCAACAGAGGTAGATGTGTACCAAATCATTGAAGGTATGACCTAACACTATTATTTAAATTACACATAAGTATGTTATGACACAGTTTAGACTTCTTAGTATAAGAGTAATGAACTGAGGATGGTCGGGTATTACCGACAAAGAATAAGTAAACACTAAGGTGGGTAGTACATAAGAATTTCGAGGACGAAATTCATCCTAGGTGGGTAGAATTGTAATATCCTTATTTTTTTTAGTACTTGCTTACAATCTTTCTAATGTCATATCATTTATAGTCACATATTATAAATATGTCAATTTTAAATATTTTTAGTCATTACCATGAACTGGAAAATTTACCACAAAAAAAAGAAAATGTCTAAATAAGATGACATCTAGAATTTCAAGATTTAATTCATTTTAAATAATTAGTTATGCAATATCTAAACTTTATCTTGTTTTAACCATATTAATTATTCTAGACATCTTTTTAGAAAACAGGCTATACTAGAATATGCTAGACTCTATTGTGATTAGTTGGTAAAAATTTGGTTTTAATCGGAGTTTATTTAGTTAAGTAACTAATTTTCTTTAGATAATGGCCTTTTAATAAAAAAAAGAGTTTTTCCCGAAAAATCAGTTCTTTTGGGCCTCGCAGCGGCCCTCCGATCTGAGCACATGTTGCACCAAAATAATCATAGCCGTTCAGAACCTCCTTCAACCCCAGTCCGCTTGGGCGGGACTCCAGCCTCCCAGTCAACAACAGATTTCTCGCTGTGTGATCAATCGTTTCCAAAACGGTTTCCGTAGTTAGATTTAGGAGAGGAATCCGCACCTATGTAACCCCTGATCAAACCCTAAACTCAAAAAACAAAGAAATACTCAATTTTTGCGGTTGTCTTCTCCCCATGCGGCTATCGTCCTCTGTCACCGAGCCGCCTCCCTTTAATTCCCCACTGCTACACCATCTCTGAGATCCCAGGAACCGAACCTCTCCCTCTGTGCGAGCCGCAATCACTTGTGGTGGCCTACCCTCAAGAGCCACGATGGTAGTAGACGGAAGCTTCATCGTCTAGCACCTCCAGGCATGTGCAGACTTGCTGGAAGCATCCAGAGCAAGTCGTAAAGCCTGCTAAAGCTTTCTCAATACCGTCTGAGTCGTCCTGTCAGGTAACCTAGCTGATCCCAACTGCAATGTCACTACTCTGTATTTCAGTGAATTTCAAACTCGTCGCCGCCTCATCCTTGGGTTGACTCGTCTTAAGTATTTCTCGACTCACGGGACCTTTGCGAATGGTTGTGAATGCCGCCGGCTTGCTCTAAAAATTTAAATACTCTTTATCCTTTCCGCTCCGCTGGGGTATGCTACTCTGTTTCTGGCACATAGTCTTGGCAGAGTTTTACCTGCTCCTTGCCAATCCTAGATCGCGGGGATCCCAGGCTCAGACTCGCATACCAAGTTCAATATTCAGATGAATCCCGGAGCATTAATTTCTCGTGACCTGAGAACAAATCTGAAATCACTATTTAAGATTGGTATCTGCTCAAATCCGATATGCAGGCAGTGCTGTGATGACCGTGTGTTTTAAACCTTGCTTACTTATTACTTGGTTGTAATTACTATTTTACAGAACAACAACACGTATTGCTCAGTGCTTCTAACCAACGACCAGTCTGAATGAACTGAACTAATATATACTGTGAACTTATGATAGGATTGTGCTTGTGGTACTGCTAATCGAGTATGATTTGACCGGATTAGAATCACTCATCCAAAGACCAATATCTATATCAGTAGTTTCGGTCATATGATGACTGCTTAATAAGACACTAAGGTATTATATTACGAACTTATGCTGATCCACTATTGTGCTACGAAATAGTATTATAATCTCAGATGACTATGTTAAACTCAGTTATTGTTCTATATTATTAGTTATAATCGTGTTTTTCCACCTTGTTCTAAAGTTTTACTAAGGCATTATAATATTTCAACATACATAACGCTAGCTATATCATAGTACATGGATATAAAAGACACAATAAATGCACTCCTTGAAGTATGTAAGGTGCATGTAGAAATAATCTAAAGAGTACTCTAATGACCTAAATATATCTATAAAAAGGGAATATTTGATTTGACAAAAACATTGGGTTTTTCAGGAGAGGGTTAGATCCAATTTTGAGAGAGGCCATGTGGATAGGATTCTGGCTTACTACAGGTAAGTGGGCCATGTCCTTTGAATTCATTTTATCTAATTATCCTTCCTAGAATAATCTATTAGACGTATGGTCTAATGTTCATACGTAGATTACTACTTTTCAGTACAGTAGAATTTCTATCTCAGATGGCTCGTGCTTAGATCATATAAATTATCAGTTTCAAGTTATTGTTCATACATAATTGTTAGAAATCAGTTTTGAAATATTAGAATTCAAAATATATGATTAGAATTTATTTCAGTATGTCAATTCATTACATGTATTTAGAATCTAGAATCTCTTTAGAATATCAGATTTAGATACATAGTTTAGATTTGAAAATTATCACGGTTCCTTAATAGTTTTAGAATTTCGAATATAATTAGAATGCCAAAACAGATTACATACTTCAGAATTTATCTCAAATAGTTGAGATGCAGAACTAGAATGAAAATAGAAATAGAATCAGAATAAGAAATGAAACAAGAATACAAAATGACACCATAACATAATTTATATTATATAATAAGTCCTCACAAGATAGAAGTACTGCGGTACACAGAATAGAAGGCTTTTATGCCACAGAAGGTGCATTGCACCATAGAAGGCACTTGGTGCCACAGAACAGAAAACACCTCGGTGTCACCAGAAGGCAATTATGCCACAGAAGGTGTGTTGCACCATAGAAGGCACATGATGCCACAGAAGAGGACTTATTGTATAATAGTGGCCACAAAAAGATAAAATATGTAAGTAAAAGATGCACATAAAGATGTTTAGTATAGTTGTAGATGGAAATTTTTCATAATGCAATTATTTCTTTTATGTTATAGAATTAAATACCACTTACTCTAACTAGAATTATTTTTATTGTGCATGGCTGGGGACGCGACGTCCGCAGATAGTGACGAGTAGTTGTGAAGGAGTTCAGATTCAAGGGAGCAGGATATCTATCACTGATGGGACTTTATCTTAGGCGATCCTTCCAGCTTGAGGATTTCTTTTCTTTTGTTCTTATTAGGATTAGTATATCCAAAACTTTCAGTTTCTTATGTTAGACTTTTGTTGGGATTATTATTCCCGAATCTTTCATTTCAACATGTTAGACGTTCCGTTAAACTCAGTTACTTTGGTTATTCAAATGCTTAGTATGCCAGATATGTGATGCTTGCCCATGTTTTATTTTTATATGTGAGTTGATGCTTCCGCATATAGTATTTGTGGTTAATAAAAAGAGGGCAGGCGTCACAAAGGATGCCCCTCTCATTCTAGAACAATGTCACTCTGGCCCCACTAGAGGCCACATGAACTCCAAAAAAACCATCCTCAAAGTCCTTCAATGTGGGTTCCCATGGACCTCTATCTTTAAAAATGCTCATAGTAATGTCAAGTCATGTGACCAATGGCAATGATGTGGTAATATCTTAAAGTGGGATGAGATACCACTGAATCTTTGGTGAGAAGTGGAGAACTTTGACATTTGGCATGTAGACTACATGGGTCCATTTCACTTCTCTTATGGTTTATACAACATTCTAGTCAATGTTTATTATATTTCCAAATGGGTTCAGGCCACCCACATAGTCTTTTGGAGTCCCACACATTGTCATTTCGGATGTAGGATCCCACTTCCTTGAGTGCAACTTTCAAGCACTCCTCTACAAGTGCGACATATCTCACTATGTGTCCACTTCATGTTACCCTCATATGAGTTGCCAAGTGGAGGTTTCTAACTATCAAATCAAAGCCACTCTCAAGAAGACAACTGCTCACACAAGGCAAGATTGGGCTCACAAGCTAACATTGCACTTTGGGTTTACAAAATTACTTACAAGCCCCCCTTGGGCACTATGCCTTTCCGTGTAATTTATGGGAAGTATTGTCACCTTCAATTGGAACTTAAACACTAGGATTGGTGGTACATTAAAAATCTCTACTTTGAACTCTACATGAAAAAGAAAACTAACTATATCAACTGCAAGAGCTAGAAGAGATACATCTCATAGCATATGAGAATGCATGCATTTATAAGAGCACACCAAGATGAGGCACGATGTCCAGTTAAAGAGGGAAGATATTGATCGATATAAATCACACATCTAAAAAGGAGTGGGTCTAGAGTAGTCAGAGTCTTAAATTTATAACCCAACACTCAGGCCCCACAACTATTATATGGGGTACGATGTAGTAAATTGGGGTCGATCCACTAGAACAAGTAGTGATAAGTGCTAAGAAAGTAGAACATTGGCTCAGTAACACCAACCAAGAGAGTAGATCCAGTTTTTTGTTCCTTATGGAATGATGTTACTTCAACCAACAACAAAACAAAACAAGTAAAACAAAGTAAGAAAACAACAAGCAATCAAGTATAAACAACAAGTGATGTAATAAGAATGGGTGGGAACTTGGACCAGGTTTCAGCAACTAAGATATCTCACCAACATGCAATACTCACACCCATTGTATATCCTTAGCAACAAGAAATCATCATATATGTCTATACCATCCTCTCTTGAGCTTAGCATAGATCTAGATTATAAGGTTGGCTCTCTCTTGAGATGACAAACAAACAATCTCAATCATAACCACATGACATTAAGCTTAAGCATTCCAACATTCTCATGCATTCATGCAACTCCATAACACTTAGATAAGATTAGAACTACTCTTTCGAGTCATTAACAATCAAGCATCACAAGATGGTAGCTAATCATACTAGTGAAGCATTAAGAATAAGAGTATGGAGATAATCTCTGTTAAGAGCATATATTCAATGGATATAAGTATTTACATGTTGGGAGAGCCTTAGTGGCTACTCCCGACCCAAGGAAGATGTTTAGAAACTCATGGTAGCAAGTGCCATTACATATTTACAAGTATAATTAGACACAAGAGAGAAACATAAATGAATACTAAAGAAATGCCTTCATAGAAGCGCGAGATACAAATTGGGCCGCCAATCCTTTTTGGATGGCAAACCCCAAAAATCGAAAGACAAAATATAAAGACGTTTATGACGACATCATAACATTTCTATTTATGATATTTTGGATGTGTCGTAAGAGAGAGACTGAATGATTAGCTAACACTCTAAATATATCAAAAGCAAATGGTAGACAATGGTAGTTACTTGCTTCACATGCAGCACCATGTTTACGAACTTTCTGTGTAGATGCATCAATAGCTAATGATTTAGAGGTGGAATAAGATGAGGTGGATGGAATTGAATAAGATGAGGTGAATGAATGATCTAGAGGAGAAGAAGGGGGATACACCAACTGTGACCACAAATGACCAAGACTAGTGAACGTATCCTCTAGGAACGGGTGCGAAGAAGCATCCAGTCCTTCTTTTAGAGAATATGCCAATGATGATGGTGATAACATAGATCCTCTCTTCCCTCTAGACTTTCATCTATGAATATCCAAGACCTATGGAATGGCTATATGGAGGCTTTGTAGTGTGGAAACTCTTTGTCATCTCCCACCCATCACGACCCCCTTCATGGATTAAGTGGGTCTCTATTTATAGGTGTTGGTAACCGACTTAAAACCTCAAAAATCGCTGAGGGGGAGGGAGTATTCATCGGTCTCCATGGCGTGTAAGCTTCAACATTTTCCACAACGTGTGAGCTTCAAAAATTGCCAAAGTGTGGCGAGCGTTGATGATGCTCAGCTTGGGCGATGAGAGTGACTGTTGAAGAGGTGTTCTTCATCAATCGCTAAGATGACTCGTCGCAGGGACATCAAGATCATCGACCGTAGAGATGGTGTAGAACTCATTGATTGTCAATTGTGAGACAATCTAGTGGTCACTGAGAATGTTTAAGGTCTGCGACCATTGCACTTGATGCAATTTTCGTTGGTCGCTAAGGAGTCAAAACATCAGCGACCACTTCTGTTTGGGCTTGGCGACCGATAAGATGTGTATCATATGCAAGTCATAAAAAAGGGGGAAGTTTGGGTAGCTACATCAAAACTTGCCAAAACAAGTAGAACTATCTAGATAAAACATAGTAGAGTTAACAAAACGAGGGTAAAACATGCACCCAAAAAATACATAGGGTTGTATGTTATTAACTCCCCAAACTTAGAATCTATCCTATCCTCAGGCTAACAACTAGAATTAAAGCATCAAGAAACTTCAGAGGGCTTTATTAGATTATTGTTTTTGGGAATGTGAAGAATATCATTACATTGGCCTTAAATCAAGACATATGTATCATGACTAGATGTTGTCAATCCCAATACTCTCTCTCTCTTAGAACCAAAGTTGCGGTACTCATTTTGCCTGCTACAACCTTCTAAGGAAGGATTTCTCTATCTTGATACACTGCTGACTCTTTTATGAGATGTCCATGCACAAGGTTTTGACTGAAGTAACTTTCACACCCAACTTTTATTTTTTTGGATATCCTATCTATTGTGCTGGGGTAGGTTGCGGCTTCTGTGTCTCTTGCCTTTCTCAGGTTCACTCAACCATGTTTACTATTGTAATGACAATGTTACACAATTGGGTCTTAATGTCATGTCATGTGGTTGTGTGAGGTTCCCTTTGAAAGGTAGGTGTGTAAAAGTATGACTTCTAGACTCCACTATTGGGCACGAAATATCTTCATTCTTGAGTGTTACAATACACCAGTCGAGTGAAGTCATTCTACATCTTCTTGGGCACAACTCTCATGATTTTATTCCACTCAATTTTTATTCTTGCTCACATGCTTTTGGGATGATAGTATTTAAAGGAAGTTTTCATCCACCAAGCCTCTTTAGATCCCAAAGAGGGGATTTTGAACTAAAAGGGGTGTTTGTTTCCTCCTTGTCGGAGTTCTGTAATTTGCTACCTGTACTTAGAGTTAGGCTGAGTCCTCCTTGACTTGAGAGTTTACCATGGGGTAATAGACAACTCTTTGCATTTTACATTATCTTGAGGTAAGGTTGATGTTAAAACATTATCACATTCAAAATTTTAGGTAAAAAGTAGCCCAAATCCATCATTCTTTAAATGATTATGCTAAGATTTAGCGTGAGTACAAGTAAGTTTAAGAATGGGAGTAGTAACTAAATCTTGGAAAATTGGATCCCAAAATTGTGCCTGTAGTATTTTATTCTAAAGATACTTGTAGATTATCCTTTAAAGTTCAAAAAATGGTGGATGTGGGAGATCACGGGGGGAGAGGAGATGGCAGCGGCGGCGGTGCCTTGGGGGGAAGTGGAGGGTCCAGGAGAGGTCCAGATCCCCACGCAGAGAGAGGGAAGTATCAGGTGGAGGAGTCACAGAAGGTAAGAGAAGTGGGAACTAAGAATAGCACGGAGGAGACCCAAGGAGTTACGGTTTCCATCCCTGATATTGGTATCCAATTCCAATACAAGGGCATGCTAGGAGAACAAGATCAAGACTCTATGGAGGTTAAAAATACAACCGACGCTAAAAAAGTCACAGTTGCAGGAAGCAAATAGCCCAGACCTGTCAAAGAAAACCCACCGCAGGCGCATACTGGAGACTCCATTGTCACAAGCCCAAAAGAGGAAGAGATGCGTAATGGGGAGACGACCACAAGGCCTTCTTTTAGCAAAGTGGTAGTGGGTGAGGCATACGTTGAAGTAGATCCAAATATTATGATGCTAGAGTCCCTATTTAGAAATCGAACTTACATGTCCATGACATATCATTCAGTAGCAGCGTTGAAACACCAATCCTTACTATCAAAGAGGAGGCTTAGGAGATACTGGCCAGGCCATGGCAATACGCGGTAGTGGTTAGACTCATAGGAGGAAACATAGGATACATGACAATGAGAGAAAGAATCAAACTCCTATGGAACATTACTGGAAGATTCAACATGTTCGAGCTTGATATGGGGCACTTTGTAGTCCAACTCTCATGCAGGAAGGACTACAAGACGGTTATGACAGGGGGACCATGGAAAATCTTTGGATGTTGTTTGGTAGTATGGGATTGGAATCCAAGGTTTAGACCTTCAAAGGAGATGCCCTCACACATAATCACCTGTGCTAGGGTTATGAACCTGCCCCTACACTTATATGTTGACACCATGTTCGAGTAAATTGGATTGGCGCTAGGAGGGTTGTTTAAGGTGGACGAGCACACACAACGATGTTTGCACATCCGATTTGTCAGACTAGCAGTCGAGGTGGATATAAGGAAGGAGCCAATAAGGTCTATAATTATTAATGATCAAGAATATGAGATCATTTATGAGGCCTACCCATACACCTGCACTCAGTGTCGACAATTGGGACATCAGAGCAGGAATTGCCCCCAGAAGAACAAGAAAAGCGACACAGGAGGGAACAAAGACAATGGGCAGAAGGAAATTGAAGAGGAAAATGAATGGCAGGTGCAAAGGAGAAGAGGTTATGCGAAGAAGGGACAACAACACACTACTCATAAAATATAGGAGACAGAAAGTAGAAACAGATTTCAGGGCTTGAGCGAGGAAGAGGAAGGGACAATGGAGAACCCTACATACACGACAACGCAAGAGGAACCTAATACAATACAGGCGCCCCAGCAACATGGAAATGTATGGCAGAAAAAAAAGAAGGTTGTGGAGAAGATAACTACTATGGATGACAAAAGGGAGGTTTTGAAGGACATATTGAATAATAACAAGGAAAATGGAGACAAAATCAAACAAACAAATGTTGGCAAGGAGAAAGATGATGAGGTATAAGAGATACACACAGTAGTTGACCATGAGGTGGATGAGGTAATAGAGATGGAAAAGGAGAATGACATGGAGGATGATAAAGGGGAAGAGGATAAGGGAGACACAATCGATCTCCACAATGAAGATCCCCCTAACTCAAGATCCTCTGCCATTTGGAAAATCAAAGGCAGTAGCACCAAAATGAAGCATACAAAAGGGACTCCACCTTACACTCATAGAAGGTGAAGCCCTAGGCTGAACTAGGAGGAGCAAGAGGCTAGTGTTGAGGGAGGACAAACTCACCCGATCAACTGAAGATTTACCTAAAGGAGGAGTCCCAAAACCTACTACCTGTATTTATGCTAGACACTTTATTGGAACGTTAGGGGAATTGGGAATGATGACACCGTCTTTGTTCTTAGAGAGATCATGGCAAGACACCAACCTAAATTAGTAGTGATTGTGGAACCACAGATAAGCGGGAAACCTACACAAAAGACCATTAAGGTGTTGGGCTTCACTAATTCCCACATGGTGGAGGCAAGGGGCTTTGCAGGAGGAATATGGCTTTGTTCGAAAGAAAGGGAATGCAGAATAGAAATCATCAACTATCACAGACAGTTTGTTACGTGCAAGGTAGAAGGAGGGACTTACATTACCATTGTTTATGCTAATCCACACATTACCATTCATAGGCTTATCTGGATGCATATCCTAGATATGGGGAATAAGTTCAAAGGACCATGGATAGTTGTGGGTGATTTCAACACAACTATCAACCCTACTGAGAAGAAAGGAGGAAAGAACTATAATTATTCAGAGGCCCAACTGTTCAACAAGACACTGATGGAAGCAGGGCTCTCAGACTTAGGTTTCTTTGGTCTAAAATTCACATACAAACATGGAGATCTCCACAAACGTTTAGATAGAGTTGTGGCAAACACTGATTTTATCCAGGAGAAGGCTAATTTTTCTATCACTCATCTCCCTCGGACCTTCTCGGATCACTGCCCTATTATCATAAAAGCCAATAAAATGCATGTGAGGCCGGGAATATTCATAGCAAGGAGTTATTGGGAGGGAAACAAGAAGTTCAAGAATATGTTACAGAACAACTGGCAAGGGGAGTGCGATTTCTATACTGCACTACAAAATGCGGGACATAAAGTACATAAAACAACTAAGGGAGAAGAAAGACAGACTATTCAGGAACATAAATAACTTGTAAGCTATGCAGGAAGGTAGGTATGACTCCATTACTGATGATCTATGCTTAACTATGCAGAATGAACTAGCCCATATACTTAAACAAGAGGAAGAGTATTGGAGAAGGAAGAGCCACATTAACTGGCTAAAACATGGGGACGATAATACTAAGTTTTATCAGGCCTATGCAAAACAAAGGAGACGAGGTACTTGCATCGAAGCTATAAAGGACAACAATAACAATTGGATCACCACAGAGGAGGAGGTTGAAGAACTAGTAATGAACCACTTCATAGCTATTTTCACTATTCCAACAAACAAGATGAAGTCGCACATAAACAACATTTCAGACAGGTTCAAAAGGCTCTCCGACAAGGAAATCGGCTGATGGCTGCTGAGCCAACTGTTGACAAATGCTACATGTTCTGAAGAAAACTGATCCCAGCAAAGCTGCCGGCCTAGACGGCATCACAGGGCACTTTCTGGGGAAGAACTGGATCACGATTAAAAACTTGGCCATGATGACAATCTCCACGGTGCTCAGGGGAAATGCTCTACCCACAGAGATATATAATTCGACCATTGTACTAATTCCAAAGGTACAACACCTGGAAAGATGTAACCATCTAAGGCCTATATCTCTAAACAATCTATGTCTGAAAATCTATTCAAAAATCATGGTTGAGTGTCTGAAAAGATGTATTCCCGACTGGATATCACAGGAACAATCTAGCTTTGTGCCTGGACAAAGAATTATAGACAATATAGCAGTAGTACAGGAGGTCATTCATGTGATGAGGTGGAATAAGAGTGCTAAAGTTATGGCTATGAAAGTAGACCTCTCAAAGTCCTACGACATGATGTCCTGGGAGTTTGTCGAAGACACACTTAATCACACGAACATTCTATGTAATCTGAAAGGATATATCATGAACACTATCACATATGGAAAGACATCGATCCTATGGAAAAATAGCAGCCTAACGGAGTTTAAAGCGACAAGAGGCTTAAGGTAAGGAGATCCTATGTCACCATACTTGTTTGTGCTTTATATAGATAGACTGAGTCAGATGATTCAAGAGAGAGTAAGGAGAGGCGAATGGAGCCTGGTGAAGTTATCAGCTAAAGGATGGAAACTAGCACATATGTGCTTCACAGATGATATCATCTTATTTGCCAAAGCAATGATGGCAAATCTAAAATCCATCAAGGAATGTTTCAAGGAGTTCAGTGCTGCTTCTGGGAAAAGGATGTCTGTTAAGAAGACTCAAATCTATTTTTCCAAAAGTGTCACCAGGAGAATTTATCAGGCCATTTGCAGAACCAGTGACTTCATCGAGACATCTGATTTGGGGAAGTACCTAAGGGTGCCACTTCTTCATAAGAGAGTGGACAAGAACACCTATGGTGAAGTGCTTGACAAAGTGAACAACAATGTGGCCTCATGGTCATCTCGATGTCTCTCATTTGTAGGTAGGGTTTGCCCAGCAAAGACGATGCTAACGGTGATGCCAACCTATCTAATGCAAACGGCCCTCCTGCCGGCAGGTCTGTGTGACCGGATTGATAGTACAATCCGAAAATTTATCTGGGGAGGTGGAAGCAAAAAAATGACCGCTCTCACTCATAGCATGGAGGAAGGTCATTAGCAGTAAAGCTAACGGCATACTGGGTATTAAAATGATGCGAGACTGGAATAAGGCATTACTTGCTAAGAACACCTGGGATGTTGCAACTAATAGACAGACGATATGGTGTCAGCTAATGAGCAGGAGATATGAAGAGCACAAAGAGGGCAGTAGGTCGAATCTGTCTAGATTGGGAAGGGCCACTCTTGAGGGAAAAGGCTTTGTCACGATGAACTCTCACATACAACTGGTGACGGGAAAAGAAACAAGTTTCTGGGATGAGGTGTGGGTGAAGATCTGAGGAAGTCTTAGAGAAAGAGCAATCAAACCTATACTGGAGGTGCTTCATGATCTGAAAGCACGTAGTGTCATGCTTGACAACGATGAATGGGACGTGAGTTTTTTGAAAGAGTGGCTACCATCCAACTGTGTTAATGAAATAATGTGAATTACTCCACCTAAGGGGTAGGATGGGAGAGATACAAGAGTCTGGAAACACACAAACACAAGGTGCTTCTCTACGAACTCAGCATATAAAGCCATCAAGCATGGCTCAGAGTTTGTGAGACAAGGTGAATGGCAGATGATCTGGGATGCCCATACCTCCTCTCGAGTAAAATGATGTTCATGCTGATGCTATCACATAATGTCATTCTCACGAATAAGAGAAGGAAGGAGCGACAGATGGCGGAGGACAGCAAGTGCGGCATATGCCGGATGAATGAGGAAGATGGCCTCCATGCCCTTTGGGATTGCAACCATGCTAGAGAGTGTTGGAACAACATACTGACCAGTATGACTCCCCACAATTTCTTCACGGAGACCAATCTAGATGCTTGGATATGAGATAATCTGAGGAACAAGAAGGTACAAGAGAGCTTCATGTATGGCTGCTGGCACATCTGGAAGAGCCGAAATAATCAGGTGATGGAAGGAAAACTGCCCAACCACACCCAGACAACAAGATATGCGAGGCAGGACATCATGCTGAGCAATTTGGCCTGGGAGACAGAGAAGGAGGCAACAAATAATGATCAACAACTGCTATGGGAGCCTCCAGAGGAAGGGTGGATAAAATCGGATGCGTACACAACTTTTAAAAAGGATGACGGTAGCTGCACGTATGTAGATAGGGAGTGGAGAGGGAGATGGTTGGTGGGTAAGGGAATCAAAGTTGTTGCCGAAGATGCTCTGGAAGCTGAAGTGAAAGCCATTATCATTGCCATGGAGGAGGCAGAGAAGGCAGGGCTAGACAAGGTGATTGTAGAGTTGAATTGCAGGCTTGCAGTTCAATTACTTCAAGGAGAATAGGTTGATGCTCTGTGGTTCATAGTAGCATGGTCCAAAGTTAAGAGGATGATGAAGCCAGATTGGTCGATTGTCCATGTGAAGAGAGACTACAACCATCTTGCTGATGCGTTAGCAAGATACCATCAAAAATAAAACCAAGGACGAATGCACTACACCCGTCCACCAGAATGCCTGAATGATACTCTGATTAGAGAATGTAATGGCAGTAGTACTTCCAGGTTTAATTCTTTCCATAATTTAGATTGTCGTAGCAATTTTGAACCGCTCGTAGGAGGAGGACAAGATGAATAAAAGAACCTCCTGACTTCTCTAAAAAAAATTTCAAAATTTTCCCTCACAAGGGTGGGGGTTGTTCAAGATCTAAATTCTCTATATTGTGAAGTAAGGATATTACAAAATCAGGTAGAGGCATTAATTGAGAAGCGGTTATGACAAAGGTACCTTTCACACCCATTTATGACTCCCCCAAACATATCATACACTATGTCCTAGAGTATCAAAGATAAAGGTTAAAATAAATGGGCTAGTTTAACTCTTCATTTTTGGGCTCTACGGTTGTCCATTTAGAATGCAACATCATACCAGCATAGACACCCTAGAGCATGTGGTACCGCTCTTGCTACATACTTTATATCTTTACTCCCTACTCTACTAAGGCTGTCATCCAGTAGAGGCAATGCAAACCATATTTGTTTGATTGTTGGATCTATTGGAGACTTCTGTGGCAGAATTGTGGTTTCTTGATGTCCTTAGCAGGGTTGTACTTGTATCCTCTTCCATGAGTTTGTATCATTGTGATTATTGCTTCTGCATATGCTTGTGCTTTCTATTATGTGATGCTCATTGGTGTTGTTGCATATGTGTATTTCTTTACAAAGAACTCAACCTCAGAATTGTTATGAAGGACTATGGTCTTTGCTTTTATTTTTATTTCTAGGAGCATCCAATGATTATTGTACAGGATGGAAAAAATATAAACTCAGGCAGCAAACTCAACATGTGTTGTTGTAGCCGCTCCTTCTCGCCAGAGTCCTTGTTGTGAATGATATCATTTACCAGAATGAAGTAGGCCATATGTGTGTTAGGCATGCTATCTCCTAGAAGGGATTGGTAGGCTATCGTCACACTAACAACCATGTAGTCATTAGGTTGTAGTGTGTCCTATAAATCATCCTTTAGGATAAAACTCCCTTCTCATTCAAAAATCACCTCCCCCAATTCATCGTCTGCTTTGAAGTCCTTCATGATTATCTAAAGAGACTCTATAGATAGGTCTTCAGACGACCATCTATCAAAGTCTAGGAAGTTGGCCTCTATCATCCTAGTTGGCCCTCGGGGCCTTGTTTCTTACAGGTATGCTTCATTGATTTCCCCTTCTTCATGCATAGTAGTATCTGGTTGTTCAACAGATTCTAGGATGGCTGCAGGGGTTGGTTGGGGTTGGGTTGTAAGATTTTCAACTACCTACCCCTAAGGCTTACCCTTGTCTTGAGCTTTTTCCTCTGTCTGCTATCCAACTTTTCATTTCACTGCTCACTCAAGTTTTGAAGGATCCTTCCACAAGGTTTTCAATTGTTCATGCCACGACTTCTTCTCAGGTAGTGGTACCCCCGTAAGTAGTCTACGAGGTGCTGCATCAGGGGGCATCACCGAGTTGTTGAAGAAACAATGATCGTAGATGACCTCCATCGTGTAAACACCTCAAAGTTTGTGCAGATCTTCATGAAATAGGTCTTAAAAGGGGATGCCTTAATGGACTACTTCAATCCGGTGTAGCATGCTAAAAGTATAGTCTCCTGATCCCATTTCTTCTTGTGGCACCTTGGTGTTTATTGTGAAATTCTTCCAGTAGGAGGCATGGCATGTTCCGACCTTATGGATGGCACGTTGTAGGCATATTGGCACCTTCAAAATATCTCGTGCCTCTTTGCTTTTAAATACAAGAGAGGTATTGGGCATCTCAACGCTATAATAGTTGTAAATTGTCATCTACCAGTTGTAAAGATCTACCATGATCAGTGCCTAGTGTTTAACAGTTCTAATAGCAATGTGACAAACCACATTACTTCTCTTTTAATGGTCTCCTACAATTCCTTGACGGGTTTAGAATTGAATTTTTCTTCATAGAGCTTCTTTTATAAGGCAGGTGTGTTATTTAACACAAGTAGTACCTTGTCAACGTGAAGGAACTCCTTTAGCGCAGTTGCATAGAGCACCTTGAATAGACTTCTGTGTACTCATGCTCTTGCTAGAAATAATCCTCAGGAATGTTCTCTTGTTAGCATTCTCCCTCGGTTGTTCTATATAATATCTTTTCTAGGTAGCTTGTCATCTATGATGTCTGCTAGGACGTGAATATCTCTACAAGAAATGCCAGATATGAATGACATGTCCATTCTACTCATTTTGTAGGGTAGTTGGGGAGGCATTGATCCTCTTAGTTCTTCCTCTGGTGGTGGCCTCAGTTCTCTTGGTGATGCACCTATAAAGAAAGAGGTAAGACCACCTTCATCCTTGTCTGACGTCCCCTCTCCTACTGCCATTGTTGTTACTGTCAGCACTTTTTCTTGTGGATGTAACGATGGAATTTCCAGTGAAGATGACATTGTTGTTGTAGCTACAATGTATGTTGGTGGTGTTGATTCTTCATTCATCTCAAGTATTGATGCATCTAATGTTGCAAGGGTAGCTACCATCTTGCCATCATACACTACGCCATTATGCTTATTACGGTCTAATTCTTGTAGATATACGTGACAGATGTCCACATTGATATTCATCTCATCTAGATACTGGTTGAGCATTGCATCGTCATAAGATATGGACTTTTCCGTGCTTGATTCCTCCTGCCCGATGGCTTTTCCTGCTGGTTGGTCTTCTAGGACAAGTTTGTCTTTGGTGGGTGAAGAGTTTAGATCAAACTCTTGCATCATGGCATTGACGTTGGCTATAGTTTCCTCTTCATGTTGTGGTAGCATATCTTCCTGGGCTGGCTCCTACATAGGTACTGGAGGTATGCTTGCAACCTCTTCTTCCTTGTGTTCATCTTGGTTTGAAGGGCTTGAAGATGCACATGAAGGCAATGGGCTAGAAATTTGCTTTAGCCTTCTTCTGACTTGCCATTCCTCCATGAGCCTATGCTCCTCCTCTACCTCCTTTCAGGCCTTTTCATGCTCCTTGCACATGATTTCTTGTTCCCTGTGCATCGTGTCTCTTTCATGTCTGAGTTCTGCCATCTCAGCCACCATTGTTTGCATGGATTGCATCATTGCTTTCTGGCTAGCTATGCCATCTTACATGAACTGGAGAAGGTTTGTCATCCTCTCATCTATGTGCTCTGCCTACATAGTTAGGATTTGCAGTCTAGAGGAAATAATAATGGAATTGAAGAAGAGTATTGGACTTGTTCACACATGGTATCAAATTAACATCCCAATTCTTCTTCGAGAGTTGATGTTTGTTGTTGTTCTCCTGGGGGTGTCGTTGTTGCACCTGTAGCCGACGCCTCAGTTGTTGGTGGCGGTGTTGCTTGCTTTCCCTGCTATTGATGTTGTGACGATTGTTCTTGTTCCTTTAGATTTGTCACACATCTTTTAGCTATGGGTAGAGGTGTCTTTACTTAGACATCTTCAGGGGACCTTTGTTGTTCATCCGCACTTGTGGTGGGTCTGTCTCCATCATGTTGTTCAGGAACTTCTGCCATTCCTGTGTCTATCGGTGAAGTGGTTGGTTAGTGCAGATGTCAACCCCTTCCTCATGAGTATCCAGAGAAGCTGGTGTCGTTGGAGTTAGTTGTTTTTTCCTTGGAGCATCCTTTGTTTGCAGTTGGATTGATTCACTGCTGGTGTAGGTGTTTTGGACACCACCTTCTTGTATTTTGACTAATAATTTCTTTCTCTTTTGTGGTGTTGTTGGCTCAACTGCTTGCTCGTATTCTTCTTCTTGGGAGATGATGTAGGAAAGGAGGTTTGTAGCTCTTCTAATCATGCCAGATAGCATTTTGTCTATGTCTTCACTGTTTAGCCTAAGTTTGTGAGCATCATAGTAGCTCATTTCGGGGAGGGGAAGGAGAATGTCTGATTTAGCTTGCCTATAATAGCACTTTTCCTTCACTTGCTTCATTATCCTAGCCGTTATGAGGTACTTGTTGTCAATCTAGGTGTATCCTTCAGTCACCTCATGCTTCCTTAGTACATTTAGGTCAATGAAGTGGAATGTGATAAGAGATATTTAGCCTCCCGTGCAGAATTCCTTTGTCTTCTACTTGTCTTATTGACCTATGATTGCAAATAGTTTGTCAGTGAGAAATTTCCTTATGTTGATAGGTTGCTTCTCTAACATGTCATGGACCAGATTAGGAAAAGGTCCCCTCTAGACACGTTTCCTATTTTAGAATGCAAACACCATGTTAGCAATGATTTTCTACATCACTCTAATGAAACAAGAGGGTATCTGGGCCGCTTTAGATTTTCCCAGGTTGTGCTTGGTCTCCCCTGCCAACGTTTCCCAGGTTCTATGATTGCTAAACATGATTGTGTCCTTATTGTATGGTGCCACCATACATGATGTGGCTTGCTCTTACAACACCATAAATATCCCAATCAATTGGTTCTCTGTTACAAAGAAGTCTTTGCCTCCCATTCGTACATGCAATTTGTATACTCCCCCTGTCTCACCTTTCTCTTTGTTTTTGAAAAGAACCTTAATAAGGGAAGACATGAACTTGTCTGTGAGGTCTATGTAAGATTGTTGGGCCGTAGTGCATATGACAAATAGATTCGCCCCCTTCAAGAATTCCATGATGCGGTCGTAGGTCATATATCCTTAAAGTCTTCTTTATTTATGTATTGAGTTAGATTGAATGTCTTTTTCCTCGTGAACATTTCATATTTTGCTTGGTGCTCCTGGTCTCAAGGTTGGAATATGGGTTGTTGTTGCTCCTTGCCTTCATTGACTGGCCTCGACATCTCGCTTGCCACTGAGTTTGCTGGCATGCTCGATAACCCTACTCCCCTAGTTTGTGGCTTGGATTATGTTGCTCTCCTTTTTTTCTTTGTTGTTGGGGTATATGGACATGATTCTGATCCCTTTCACTTTCCTTTTGTCTTTGCTTATTCTTTAGAGGGGACATATTCAGATGTCTATGTTGCTTCAGATGCATGTGACTCCTCTTCATATTATGGGGATTCCTATCCTAGTAGGGTTTCATATTGCTTCTTGCAGAAATGTAGTTGTATTCTTTTGTTTTGGGGCATGTTGGGATGCTCGTCTAGTGCCTTATTGATTAATTGAACTACTTCTTCAATCCCTGCCAATGAGGTAGCCCATATATCTAGGGAATCTGAGGTTGCTAACAACATTCTATAGGTAAAAAATTAATTTATCAGTAGAAGGAAATCGATAAACTAGGGAATTGGATGAGAAGTGCACAAAGAAAGTAGGTCATAAATTTAAACAAGTCATAAATACTTGGTGATCATTGAGATCTCAATATTCTTGGTGATCGCTAGAAATTATGATCATCCTAAGCTACTTGGTGATTGCTAAGATTATTACAATCTCAACAGTCGCAAAGACTTTAGATGATCTGAGGTTTAGTGAAAGTTACTGTATTTTGGAGATCAATGAAAAGTTTTGTAAAGGAAGACACTAAAACTAAGAGACATGGTAGTCACCAAGGTCTCTCAGCCATTGTCAAGAAGTCTTAGAGATGACCAGAAACTTGGGTTCAAGCAGTTGTACAAAATTTTCTCTATGACCACCAAGACCTCAAAACAACTGTTACAAGACTCAGGGTCACCGAATCTCAAAAATCATTGGTTCTTATGAGGCTAGAGATAATCAGTGGTCGTTACAATTTTTTCAAAATAGGCGCTCGCCTCCTTAGAGGCGAGTTGGGGTTGGAACCCTAAAATGTTGGTGCAATGGGAGGAAGGGGAAACAAACATTGGTGAGGTCTTGCCATCTCAAGGAGTGCTTTATGGCGAATACTAACACCACGATAGATTATTAAGGTTAAGGGTTTACCATCTATTATTTGAAGAAATGGATGGAAAGAGTTGAGGGTTCAGTGACGATTGTTGGCTTTGTGGTTTCCTTGAATGACGTCAGAGGCAGTTGCAACTTCATCGACAGTTAGGGATGCATCACTTGGGTTTAATGATTGTTGAGACTTGTTCTCAGCGGTCGTCAAGATTGTGGTGTTCATTTGTCGCTAAGACTGTGGGTCTAGCAGTCGCCAAAATTGGTGGAACTGCCATTGGTGCCTGAAGATCTTTGGCAGGTGGTTATTACTTCTTTGATCGCTAAAGAACTATATCATGGTCGCTAAGAATTCAACCATATAAAAGGTCTCTAAAAACTTAATCCTCAGTGACCGATGATTGTATAATATACCTCTTAGAGTTGAAGCATGTTTGTGCATTTCCTTTTTCATCTTTTTTCTATATATACACTAGAGATTAAGCAACAAAGAAAGATGTCCAAAACTTAGAGACTAAAGCCTAGAGGATTAGTAATACTTAAAGATTAAGGGAACATGCAAAGAAACTTTAATTTTATACTAAAATTTACAAAATAGAACCAAAATTTCCACAAGCTAAGATGAAAGTTGCAAAAGTAGTGAATTCTAAATAATAGAAATTTGAGCAAACTAAAAGATAAGTAGGAAAGGTCAAGAAATGCTTGGGTTGCCTCCCAAGAAGTGTTGATTTATAGTCATTAGCTTGACGTCTTTGCTTGTTACTTTGGATTTCTTATGGTGATACCGATAGGGTTTTTTCCAATTGGCATTCTAATCTTCAGATAAACGCTTGCTCTTCATAATACCGCTTCACTAATTATTCATTCACCTTGAAAGTTCATGTCTTCTCACTACTAATCTCCATCATCCCTAATGGGTATATCTTGGATACTGTGAAGGGACCAAACCACCTTGACTTGAGTTTTTCTAGGAAGAGTCTGACTCTTGAGTAAAATAGGAGAACCTTATCCCCTAAAAAACATCTTTTCTCTTCATGCGGGCGTCACGCCACACTTTGGTCCTTTGCTTGTAGATTCTTGCATTTTCATATGCATGAAGTTGGTGCTCCTCTAGTTCTTGTAGCTACAAAAATGTTTTCTTCCCTATTAATTCTGGGTCCATGTTTAAAAACTCGATCGCCCAGAACGCCTTGTGGTCCAATTCAACATGTAGGTGACACACTTCTCCGTATATCAGTCTGTATGGGGTGGTTCCTATTGGGGTCTTGTAGGCTGTGCGATATGCCCATAGAGCATCATCCAATTTCACGGACCAATCCTTTTTAGTATGCCCAATTGTCTTTTCTAAAATTTGCTTGATCTGTCCGTTGGACACCTCTACTTGACCAGATATCTGAGGATGGTAGGACATGGAGACCTTGTGTGTTACTCCATATTTCTTAAGCAGGGCGGCAAACTATCTTTCAGAGAAATGGGATCCCCTGTCACTGATGACAGTGCATGGGAATTCAAACCTTGGGAATATAATCTTTTCAAACATCTTGATTACATGTTTCACATCACACAATAGGGAAGCTACCGCTTCCACCCATTTTGATACATAGTCTAAAACCACTAGAATATAATGGTTACCTTTAGAAGATAGCAAAGGCCCCTTATAATCTATCCCCCAAACTTCAAAGATTTCTACTTCTATCCAATCTGACATTGACATCTCATTTCTTCTTCAAATGTTCCCTGTGAGTTGGCACTCCTTACAAGTTTTCACATAGGTTTGAGCATCCTCGAATAGGGTTAGCCAATAAAAACTAGACTATAGGATTTTGGCTACGTACTTGTCTCTACCTAGATGTCCTTTGTATGGTGAAGAGTGACATTTCTTAAGAATTTGAGGCACTTCCTTTTATGGTATGCAACAACGATACAAACTGTCGGTGCATCTCTTGAATAAGAGGGGGTCATCCCATTAGTAATTCCTCACATATGAGAATAACTTGTTCTTCTAATTGTATGTGATATCATGTGGCAGTTAGTGACAAGCCAGATAGTTGCATATGTCAGTAAACCACAGTACCTTGGGCTCAACAGCCTTGGCCATCATAAGTTCCTCATCTAGATAGTTATCGCTGACTGGCATGTGGTTGTCATTGTTTATGACAATCCTCAATAAATGATCTTCTACTACATTTTTAGTCGTCTTCTTATCTATGATCTCATGGTCAATTCATGTAATAGCATAGCCCATTGTAGGAGTCTAGTCTTACTGTCCTTTTTCCGCATCAGGTATTTGATAGCTCCATGGTCTGTATACACCTTGACCTTAGATTCTATCATGTAGGATCTAAACTTGTTGAAAGCAAAAAATATCACTAGCATCTCCTTCTCTGTCATTGTATATTTCACTTGTGCCTCATCCAAAGTCTTGTTGGCATAGTAGATCACATGGTGCTTCTTATTTTTCTTTTGTCCTAAAACAACCCCGATTGCAAAGTCAATGGCATCACACATTATTTCAAATGGAAGCCCCCAATTGGGGGCTTGCAAGATTGGAGCAGTGGTAAGAGAATCTCATAGGGTTTCAAAAGACTTGAGTCAATCTTCAGAGAAGTCAAAAATTGCATCCTTCATAAGCAGGTAAGACATGGGCTTAGCAATCTTGGAAAAGTCTTTTATACATCTTCTGTAGTGACCTGCGTGTCTGAGGAAACTCCTTACTCCTGTCATGGGCTTAGAAGGTGCAAGCCTTGATATGGCTTCCACTTTGCTTATTTCTACTTCAATTCCTTTCTTAGAAACTCTATGTCCCAATACTATCCCCTGTTGGACCATGAAATGGCATTTCTCCCAGTTCATGACTAGTTGCTTTTTTTCACATTGCTCCAATACTCTAGATAAGTTGTTCATATAGTTGTCAAAATCATCTCCATAGATGGAGAAATCATCCAAGAAGACTTTAATACTATCCTTTAAGAAGTCTGAAAAGACGGAGATCGTGCACCTTTGAAATGTCACTGGTGCGTTGCAGATTCCAAATGGCATTCTCATGAAAGCATAGATGCCATAAATGTAGGTATAAGTTGTCTTTTCTTGATCCTCAAGGTGAATGGGGACTTGATAGAATCCCGAGTATCCATCTAGAAAATAGAAATACGTGGCGTGATCCAAATGTTCTAACACTTGTTCGATGAAAGGTTAGGGAAAATGATCCTTCTTAATGGCATCATTTAGTTTTCTATAGTCGATACACATGTGCCAACCTGTGATGGTTTGTGTTGTCACCTCATCCCCATTTTCTCTCTTAATGATTGTTATTCCTCGTTTCTTTGACACGACATGGGTTGGGCTAACCTAGTTTTATCTTTGATGGGGTATATGATTCATGTGCCATGCAACTTTATTATTTCCTTCTTAACTACCTCCTTAAGCGTTAGACTCAACTTCCTTTGTGGCTGAACTAGTGGCTTAGTTGTTACTTCCAAGTTTATGATGTGCATGCAGAGATCTAGACGTAACCCTTTGATTTCCTCAACCGAGTAACCTATCACCTTCCCATGGTGTTTAAGTTTATTTATCAACTTCTCTTCTTGATCTTCTATTTGGGTGGAGTTTATGATCACAAAATTTCTTTCTTTGTCATCAAGAAACTCATATTTTAGGACTTTAGGGAGTTTCTTTAGCTCAGGCTTAGACTTAGGTTCCTCCTTTTCTTCCAGTGTCTGTTCTAGAGATGTGTATTTTGTAGTTTTGATTGTCTCTGCTTCATCGTCATTCCAAACCTCTTCTGTCTGGTTCAAATAATCAAGGATCTCAACAACTTTGAGGTGTTCCATGTTAGGGTATGGTTTGTTTAGGGCTCTCATTAGTGGATCAACAAAAGCTTAGTCTTCCTGTACTTTTTCACAGAATCGATAGTAGTTGTCCATGAAGTAAACTGACTCAAAGAGGGATGTCTGCTTCATCTAGTCTTTCATGTGGAAGTCAATGTGATCATTTCGTACTCTGAGGGTAATCATTCATGATTTGAAATTGATTAACGTTGTCAGACCCCAAATTTCATTAAGTATCCACATGAATATAAGTGTTACTAAAAAAACTAGTTATGTGAGATTCAGACATGTGAGTCAAGTTTTAGATGTTTCGGCCCATATTAGAGTCTAGATATGCATATTTATAGCTCAGATGCATTCTACCACCATGTGATGAAATGTTAATCACAAGAAAACTTAGGTTTGATATATGGTGAGACTAAGGTTTTTATATAAATTCAATGACAATCTGATTATTAGAGGATTAGGTACCATAACCAAGGGTATATTGGACATTTTGTTGTATTAAGGTAGATGATGCTTGTAGTAATGATTTTAGGACCAATTTTTTGTACTTGATGACATATATATAGGTGGTACAAATTTAGTTAAGTTTAGAGTTAATTTAGTGATTCAATGTGTTAATCTAGGTCATGGGACAAGTTAAATCACACACTATACTAGAGTAGTATAGGTAGTAAATTAGGCTATGCAATTTTTTCTACAAGGAGATAATATCTATGTGTGGTGTTAGTCAAATTTTGGGACCAATCAGAACCGTGGAGTAGCATATAGAATTTTTAGAAGGGATAGTGCATTATTAGGCTTTTTGAGTGATGAACCATATAAAAAGAAGGTTGAACCATGGGTTCTTGTCCAATTTTTGGCTCAATTGAGCAATGGACTGGGGTTCAGTAGTGAGGTGCACATATGAAAAAAAGAGTCTCATGTGCCCCATTTTGGAAAGAACATAGACTAGTTCGTGGTGTATATCATGGTGAAATTAGGAAAGGATTGAGACTATAAAGCTTAGGATTTTGGATTAGAAGTGGGGGCGAAGTCAATCAGGGTTTTACTATGACAGTTTGAGAAGAGGTTAAAATAAATAGAGATGGGAAGAAGTAGCAGCGGAGTAGGGTTTTCTTCTTAGGAAATGAGAAATCTCTACCAGATATATAATGCGGAAGGGATTGTCGGACTTCTGTGTGCCAAACTCTGGCTTCGGGGCTCCTCCTATAATGAGTCGAAGCCGACGACGAAGGACAATGTGGAGGTAGTGAGATCTGCTAGAAAATAGAGTCTCTCACACAAGGGCGAGAGAGAAGGATCGGGGGCAGCTGGGTTATGTGAGGCATGCTTGTTGGATCCAAGATAGGGTCCATGAGCAGTCAGTCTAGGGTGTACAATATTGCCCTTTTAAGGGCACTGGATCAACAAGGGATGGTCCAAATTTTGCAGAAAGAAGGTAAATTTGCAAATTTTGTATCTCAAGATATATAGCTCCATTTGGGAAGAATAAGGTATTATTATAAAGAGTTTTTCATCTACTATTATAAAAAATACTTTTAACATATGATTTCAACATTTAATAACTAATATATTTTATGTACTAAGAACCATATGATTTCAACATTTTGTGCATTAAAAATAGCAAACGAGTTCAGAAACTTATGAAAATTTTATAGTATATGTATTTTGCTATGTTAAACATGATTACATGGTCTGATCTTTCAGATTTGATTCTTTACATGCGTTTTGATGTAAACCCTAATAAGGGTATTTTGGGTATTTTACCCATTGTTTGATCAGTAAACGATATGAGATTTTTTCCCACACCATATTATATGATTTTCTTAATTTTTCAAAGTTTTGATATAGTTTTATCTATATTTATATCATTATATGATTTTTGGTCTAAGTGGCCATTATGTAGGATAATATATGATTATTTGAGACAATAACTAATATGTATGCTTATTTGGTCTTGTATATGACTTTAATTGTATTTTATTCTGATGACATAACTAAATTTAGTGAGATTTGCATATATAATTATGTTTCAAGATTTCCCTCATTTATTTATATATTAATTCATAAGTTTATTTTGCTTTATATGGGTATATATGAATAAGGATACTATATCACATACGATTTTAAATGTGCATTCAACACTAAGATTTCTATATCATGGTTTTGAAGTAGAGTTATGTTAAATCTAAACAAGAGATCTAATTTGGTTTATGGTGTTAGGGTGATGGGATTAGGGTATAGGATGTTAATCAAGGTGATAATTAATATAAAGCATGTTGATTTTAGGAATTTAGGATTTGACTCAATATCAAAGAGACTAAGTTAGGATCTACTCCAAGTAAGCGGGTCATGCCACTATACATGAGTACCTTGGTTGAACTGTATGATACATATGGTTTATGAATTATGCTTTCAATTTCAAGTTCAATGCTTTAATCATGTTCATCATATAAATTGCTTGATGACTGCTATATCCCATGTCTTATGGTTATCATGTTCATTAAGATTAGAGATTATGATTAATGATCAATGACTAATGCATTTAAATACCAAGTTTCAACAGGGAGAAATCCCATCATGTTAAGATTAAAGTTAAAGATTAAATTCATGTTCATGGTAATGTTAATGTTAATATGATTGGAATTGAATCAGCTTCTATATGCTTCTCGAATCATGGACCTTTATGGTTGTTATGGGTATCAGTGTCAATTATGGTCTTTTATAGCCAATCATGGACCTTAATGCCATCGTTATGGGCTTTTATAGCCAAATCACGGACATTCATGCCAATTATGGGCTTTCCTGTCAATCATGTGCTCTTAAGTGGGCGTCATAGAGAGATGCATATATTACTGCTCAATTTTTTATGTTATAAGATTCATGTAATCAAGAATGCTTAAGTTCAATTCATATCAAGATTTTCTCTCAAGTCAAGAATGTATGCTTATTTTTTAGTTCTTATAACATGTATAATGTCGCTTACTGATGTATGTCTCTATTTTCACATGGTTGTGGGACGAGATGTCCCTAGACGAAGGAGCAAAGGAGATTTGAAGCAAGCACTTCAGCATAGCTGAAATCAAGGAAGACTTATTCTTGGTGGGGTGCCATCTACCATTTCATAGATTATCCAGTCTAGTTTGTTATCTCTTACTATAGCTTTGCTTAGCCTACATGTACTATGTTTGAAAGCAAGACGTGATAGTTTATGTTATCCTTTCAAGAATAATGTATGAATCTACAATTTGAGTTAATGCATGGTGTTTCATTTATTTTGTTGCTATGCATATCATGTTCTGTGACGTTCCTCCAAGACAGGTGACCCATGTTATGGACAACATAGGGTTTGCTTCCATTGTTATGAATGTATTTGGAGGGGCATTATAATTTGGTATCAGAGCGACAAGTAGATGGCCACTAAGCTAAAGATTCACATGCTCTAATTCTAGGTATAGTACAAGTAACTTCAAGACATTAGAAACCAAAGTAGATGTCTAGTCAAGAGACATAAGTTTAAATATGGATTAGGGTTATGTGCCTAGATGGTTTGGACTTTTATGTTAACTCTAGAATTGTATATAGCATGCTCTCTCTTTTTCCCATGTTTTTGTGGTATGGGACACATGCTCATGGGGTTTTGTAGAGAGAATGTTATGTGCATAATCATAATTGTCTTGTCCTTTCAAGTGCATGTGGTATGGGCCATGTGCATGAGGGATGTGCTAAGATAAGTGTGATAAGACATGTCATCTCTGAATACATGAGAGGTTGACATGTATCCAAAGATGATGACTAAAATGAGAGTTGGCATTAAAAGTTTGAGACATATAGTCACCTAAACCTAGTCTTTTTTATAGTACGACCAAACATACAGACAAAAGGTGAATAATTTGACAAAGATAAGTTAGATCTAGGGTAGAACCAGAACCCCCAGAGAAGAGGTATACATGTCCTTTTTCATGTCAATGATGTTGAGATAGATTTAATAGTGATGGAACCATATGTTGGTTTTAATAATGAGGTTAGGGATAATTTTTTTTCCATGAGAAGGTCACAACTTGAGGGTGAAAATGATCATTTAAGATAATATTGGAGAGTTTGTATACATATGATAAGTAAAACCCTAAGGTGGGTAGTAAGTGGAAATTTTGAGGATGAAATTTGTTTAAGGTGGGTAGAATTGTCACACCCCAAATTTCATTAAGTATCCACATGAACATAAGTACTACTAAGAAAAAAAACCTAGTTATGTGAGATTTAGAGATGTAAGTCAAGTTTTAAATGTTTTGGCCCACATTAGAGTCTAGATATGCATATTTAGAGATCAGATGCAATATACCACCATGTGATGAAATGTTAGCACAAGAAAACTTAGTTTTGATATATGGTGAGACTTGGGTTTTATAGAAATTCAATGACAATCAGATTATTAGAGAATTAGATACCATACCCAAGGGTAGATGATGCTTGTAGTAATGATTTTAGGACCAATTTTGTGTACTTGATGAGATATATAAGAGGTGGTACAATTTTGGTTAAATTTACAGTTGGTTTAGTGATTCAATGTGTTAATCTAGGTCATGGGACAAGTTAAATCACACATTATACTAGAGTAATCTAGGTAGTGAACTAGGCTATGCAGATTTTTGTACAAGGAGATAATATCTATGTTGGGTGTTGGTCAAATTTTGGGACCAATCAGAATTGGGGAGTGGCATATAGAATTTTTAGAAGGGATAGGGAATTATTAGGCTTTTTGAGTGATGAACCAGTGACAACCAGTCACACAAAGTGAGATTACTCAAAACTTAAACATGATTAACTGCTAATAAAACACATCACTAAAAGAGGGTTGATTAAAACCATTCAAATTGCTCAAATTTACTCAAAAACATTTGAATAAAAGCCTATCATCTCAAATTATTTCATAAATCATACCAAAAATCTCTTACAAAGGCTCCATATACTCAACCACAACATATACACTAGAGATAACATCCACATGTACAACATCAGAATACTAGAAAAGCTCGCTTGATAAAACACTATATTCAAAACATTCCCTCCCAAACCTGAGAGTATAGGGACGAATCTAGTACATACTAGACATCTAAAAAACTATCCATCTATGATCCATCACATCAACTCTTCCTCACTGCCACAGGTCTGCTACTACTACTGACGATCGCCTAAAAAGATTGTGGTGACCCACGGGTGAGACCCATATCCCAGCAACATATATAACTCACAACAACGCTTATTGATTACAACATGTTAGGTTATTAAACATGTTAAGTAGATTAAATAGGTTAATCATATAGACATATTAAACAACAACATGGGATTATCAAATATAGTGGCTTTATTAAAAGAAAATCTGATCATAGTCTTGGAAGATAGCATAACTCTCAATTACCAGAGGTAGATATTATCATGAACATACCCGTTATCAAGAGCCTTACTAGCATCATAAACATTGATAGCCATATGTGCATATCTAAAAAGTAAGATCATGTCTAACAATATAACATGTCTATAGTCACAAATAAAACTACCAACATAAGCATATCTAATAATATACCACATTCTAACAACATATACATATCCAATAGGATGATTAAAGTTAACAACAAAAGCATGTTTAATAGTGTAAGGCATGTCTAATAGTATAGCACTGCAGACAACATAAGCATCTCTAAAAATATAAGCATGTGTAACAGTATAAACATCTCTAACAATATAAGCATCTCTAACCATATAACATGTAAGCATACCTACATCATAAGTAGATCTATCAGCATAGGCATAATTATTGGCATGAGCATGATTAGCAATATGGAAAAAGATAACTACATAGGCATGACTAACATCATAAGCAATTCTAATAACATAAGCATAGCCAACAATATAAGCATGTTTACAACATAAACATGTTTATAGCATAAGCATGTCTATCTTCTATTAATGCACCATACATCATCTATATGCAAGAAGGGCAAATAAGGGTTATCATCTAATGTGAAGCAATGTATATGATGTTAATGGATATGCTACACTGATGTTTACATATTTTATTGATGCCCTGAGGATTTGAGTAGTACCACCCAAATCCAATTGACCACTGCCAAATTGAAATCAGTGTCATACAAGGTCTATGGAAGAGCCATAATTCACGACCTCTCCAACACCTCTCGGCCAGTATGAGAGAACATTGTAGAGATATATTAGTCAACTGAAAACAACGACATATAGTCAAGATGAAGGATTGGCTCATGCATGGCCGTCATTATAAAACACCTAGTCCGCCTTGGTACAAGTCACGACGCTAGAGTAGAGGCTCACACATGGCCATTCTAAAAAGGCATAATGCAGTTGCACTACTGCCATTCTCTAATATCTCAATGTCATAAACACAACTTGTAATTGTGGATGTAAGGATATCCACTCGACTTGCGCTCCCACATATTCAACAATATGTGCTCGAGTTTCCTGTAGGAGTTACTCATTTCACCATCCATCAATAAAACTAACACTAGAATTGATCTATGACCAAGGCAACTACATGATTAAGGTTTCACTTTGATTAGTTAAGTTGATTGAGTGAATTAAGACTAAATCAAACAAGTGGACATACAAGTCCTAATTTATTTCTAGCAAGCATTTGATATGTAACAATTCTAGAAGATATAAAATGTATAAGGCATGTTCCTTATTACAACATCACATGATACTATTTCATTTGCCATTTATGAAAATTTACTCATCATCATACCAACACATGATATAAAATCCTTATCACATTATCTCAGGGTACCAACCCTTATCACATCATGAAGAGGATCACACCTCCATTAGGGCTCAACCATGCCCAAAAGTCACTAAGACCATCACATTATCTCCTGCAAGAATATCATCACCTTTCCATGCCTCTTCAAGGCTCAACCACCATCACATATATGTAACATATAATGTTCAGCTTAACATTGCACATAACAACAAATTAGAGATACAAACCATGTAGATTGAGAAAGTACTCAATCATTATATTAAATGCACAATAAAACTAAGCAACATCTTTGTGTTCTTGAATTAGACTGAGGTTCAACAACTTAACCAATTTAGGGTTTGTAAAACAACAAATATATGTAATCCCTAGTTCTTATTATCTCCAACAAATCTTAGAAATAAGAGCATTCCTTTATTATAACAATATGCAAGGGAACTAGGTATAATTATCCACCATCATTTAATTTTACTATGATTAGAGTTAACAACGCAAGTTAGCTTAACATTGTGAATCATTACTTTACGGCAATCTTAGGTTTATATTCATTAGAGGGAAAAGGTAAGACTACCAACTCATGGGGTTCAAAACCATTAATCCTAACTCATAAAATCCCCAACATTAGGTTCAATAAACACAACCTATAGAATCATAGACCATGCATCAGTCCACCGAATTCAAGGCAATTAAAACCATTGCATCGTGTATATGAATCACTAACATCGAATCACGATTGCATAAAACATAACCATCAGATGCAAAACATGTAAAAACTTGAGACATTCATCTAGGAAAACCATCAAGTTATGACTTAGAAAAACCATGTATCACCATAGGGTGTGGTCCCTAAACTCATCATCAATTTCATAAGCAAGGAAACCCATCAAATTAGATGTTAGTGAAACCATCGTTTGTCTTAGACAAGAAAACCATCGATTAAGCAACTAAGTGAACCGTCGATCTAATACTTAAGAGAAATCAGTTCACAACCTCTTAGGATGACCATAAGTTGTGTCACTAAAGAATACTATTGATTTAATACTTAGAGATATTAGCAGATCAACAATTAGGATAGCCTTTGATTGTAAATATAGTGAGATCGTCGAATTAAAATCATGAGAGAGCATCAAAACCATCAGATGTGAGAGGAATTAAAGCCATAGTTTTTAAGCACAAAAGAAGATCCAAAATAGCAACTAAGTAACCTCCATCGGTTGGCACAAGGAGCCCAACCATCGAGTTATGGAAACAAGAGAATATCAACTTAAAACATTAGAGAGAAACCATCATTTGAGAAAGAAATAAGACCACCGACTTGAACCACTTAGGAGAGCATCATGACCATCATTTCTCAACATAAGAAAATCCAAAATAGAAGTAAATACAAACCATTTATTGGAACAAAATGGTCAAACCAAATAAGCATTAAAACCAATTATCGTATTGAAACACAAGGAGGAAAAAATATGCTCAAAACCCTAGGAAGAACCATCATTCATGAGGCTTGAGATAACCATCGATCATTTAGTGATGAAGACCATATAACCATCATTTATTGAGATCACTAAAGTCATAAAAATAATAACTAAAGTACCAACATTGTTCCTTCCTATAGACCAATCTATCGGGTCACCCAACAAGTATAAAAACATTTTCAAGGCACCAAATAAATCATAGCTAGTTTCAGCCATTCAAACACCATATATTATTATGATTATAGAAGTCATTGACCAACAAGAGTCAAGAGTATTATGACCATGTGTTCTTAGGCATCTAATAAGGTCATAAAAATAGTAGCAACACACCACCATAGTTCTACACAAAATACTAGTCATTGGATCATGAGGCAAGATAGAAATCAACTCAATTAGGTTAAGGACAACCATCAATTTCCACCACAACAACTCCATCAATTTGTGGACAAGTAAGTTATAAAACTCATCTTCCATATAGAGAACGTGCACACAATTAAGGGGAGTAAGCAGAAGATTATCTGCTCAAAAACCATCATATATATGCACAACTTAGCTAGGATTCAAATTTTCTACTCGTTACTAGATTTTAGAGAAAGATTTAGCATGGTAAGCTGAATAGTAAGCAATAAAAATGTAGCAAGTTATATAAATTGCCTCTAGAAATAAGTTGCAAATACAAACAACAAGAAAATCGAGGAAGAAGGAAGAAAATCCTATATTTGAGCTTCTCCATTCATCCAAAATAATTATATCTCCAAGAATGAGAAACCCTAGATCAAAGGAGCAAGAAGAAGAGTGTCTTTCATGTTTCTAGCCCAAACTCAACCATGGGGACCAGGGATCTGACCAAGAAGAAGAGAAATGAGAGTAGGATCATTAATGAAATGAAGCTAAGAGAGAAGAGCATACGTTCTTGGGTCAAGAACAACTAAGGAAGCTTTGAAATCTTAAAAGAAGACTAAATCCGAATCCCATGATTGTAAGCAAGTAGATTGGCCCAAGATCCTCCTATCTTGAGCTTCTTTTCCTTCCTCAAGTGAGAGGAGCGAGTTCCAGTAGCAGTGGAAGAAGAGAGGGCATGCTAGGAGTGTAAGAAATCATTTTGCAAGCAAGGAGAGAAGCATAAAAGCTAAAAGGGAGAGAGAATGAAGAGGTAAGGTTTCTAGCTAATATTGCCAAGTGTCCATGGTCAAGAGCATCACTTGCATGCAGCCCAGCAGCCCATAGATAGTGGGAATCAAGAGGTCCACCGAAACTTGGCTCCCAAAATAGGTTTTGGCCCCACTCATAAAGAATACAATCCAAATATATCATACAAGTTAGCCCATCTATGAGAGGAAAATCCTAAGTAGATGTCATGCATAAAACTAAGGTACAACTATGTGCTTCATGGTACAAATAACTCCATAATGACATAAAAACATGTGAGACACAACAAGCACATGAAAAATTGCAAGAAAAATATCAGATGTGGATAAATTGCATAAAATTCCAAAATGTGCACATAATTGCATAACTTCTTCAAACAATGTCCAAACTGGAACAAACTTGAAACATAGCTTAATTAACTGATATGAAAGAATAAGACAAAGTTTAATTAGGAATCTAAGAACCTATTTAAGGTAATCAATCATAATTAAGTATTAATCCAGGTTAGGGCTCTTACAAAACCAAAGAAAAAGAAGGTTGAATCATGGGTTCTTGTCTAGTTTTTGGCTCAACTGAGCAATGGACGGGGGTTCAGTAGTGAGGTGGATGCATAAAAAAGTAGTCTTGTGAGCCCCGTTCTGGATAGAATAGAGACTCAAACAAAGGTTGGTTTGTGGTGTATATCATGGTGAAATCAGGAAAGGACTGATTCTATAAAGCCTAGGATTTTGGATTAGAAGTGGAGGCGAAGTTGATCATGTTTTATAAGGACAATTCGAGAAGAGGTTGGAAGAAATAGAGAAGGGGAGAAGTGATAGCGGTGTAGAATTTTCTTCTTAGGCAATGAGAAACCTCTGCCAGATCTAGGACCAAAACACATCGTGTTGATGCGGTAGGGCACGTCAGACTTCGGTGCGTCAAACGCTAGTTTTGGGGCTCCTTCTACAACAATTCGAAGCTGACGGTGAAGGACAGTGTGGAGGCGGTGAACTCTGCTAGAAAATAGAGTATCTCGCATGCGGGTGAGAGAGAAGGATTGGGGGTGGTTGGGTTATGTGAGGCACTCCTGTCAGATCCAAGACAAATTTCGTGAGCAGTCAGTCTACGGTGCATAGTATTGCCCTTTCAAGGGCACTGGATCAACAAGGAACAGTCCAAAATTTGCAGAAAGAAGGTAAATTTGCAAAATTTGCATCTCAAGATATAACTCCATCTAGGATGAATAATGTATCTTTAGAAGGATTTTTTTCATCTACTATTATACAAAAATACTTTTAACATATGATTTCAATGTTTAAGGACTAATATATTTTAGGTACTAAGAACTATATGATTTCAACGCTTTGTTCATGAAAAATAGAAAACGAGTTTTAGGTACAATACAATCCTATATCGGATGGTCTATGCAATGACATGCAGATGGAATTGGATGGTCTCCTAAAATAGGAGGAGATTGCCATTCGACATCGAAGCCATGTACACTGGCTGAAGGAAGGTGATCACAACTCAACATACTTTCATAATGTAGTCAACCAAAGAAGGCAGAGGAACAGTGTTACACGCCTAAAGGACGATGGAGGTAGATGGGTTACTGATGAAACGACCCTGATGACCATGGTTCTGGATAACTTAAAATGAGCTTTGACTGCCCCTACTGGACGGAGGATACACAGCCTGCAGGCATTCTCAGGCAACTTCAAACCCATCTGTAAGTTGAGAGAGGAGAAGTAGGGGGCCATCCCATCAGACGAAGAAATTCATTCAGTGATCAGGTCCCTTAATCCAGTCAAGGCACCGGGGCCTGATGGAGTTACTGCAGATTTCATTCAACAACAATGGAACATTATTGGGCAGAGTATCGTGAAAATAGTGAAGGAGGCGATTGCTTCCGGAAGCATTTCTGCTGATTTTTGTAAATTGATGATTATCTTAATCTCCAAAGTGCCTACACCTGAAAAATGCGAGCAACTAAGGCCGATTACCTTAAACAATGTTGGATAGAAAATCATCTCAAAGCTGATAGTTGAAAGACTTAAGGGCTTGATTCCGGAGTGGGTGGCAGACAACCAGAGCAACTTCATGCCCGGGAGACGTATCACATATAATATAGCCCTTGTGCAGAAGCTGATTAATCAAATGAAGCGCAAGAGGGGTGCTCAGATTATGGCCATTAAGGTGGATCTAACTAAAGCGTATGACCAAATGTCTTGGGAGTTTGTCCTTGACACTATTAAAAGATTGGAGCTACCGCTGAACATTATAAACTAGATTATGTGTTCGATCAGAGGAGGGGAGACCTCGATAGTCTGGAATGGAAAAGCATCAGATACATTCAAGGCTAGCAGAGGTCTTAGGCAGGGTGACCCGCCATCGCCATACATGTTTGTGCTTTGCTTGGAGAGGCTATCTCAACTTATTCAACTGGAGGTTGATGACGGCGGCTGGAAACCTGTCAAATTTGGTATGAATGGGCCTAAGATATCTCACGTGTGTTTTACTGATGACCTTATCCTCTTCGCCCATGCTAATTCGATGAACATGAGGATGATCTTAAAGTGTTTCAGTGAGTTTGAAGCTTCCTCTGGGCAAATGGTGTCCCAATCCAAGACCATGATTTTCTTCTCCAGAAGTTTGGATAGGCGGATTAGATGGAAAATCAAGCACATCGGCAACTTCCAAACCACTGAAGATCTTGGGAAGTATTTGGGGGTCCCTATCCTTCACAAGAGAGTGGACAAGTGCACTTATGCTGAGGTGTTAGAGAAGGTCGATGGGAGGATCAGTGCTTGGACTGCGAGGAGTCTGTCCTTGGTGGGGAGGGTGTGTTTGGCGAAAGCAACCCTCGTTGCGATGCCTACCTACGTGATGCAGACTGCACTACTGTCGGCAGGCCTCTGTGACAGGATAGACAGTTTAATAAGAAGGTTCGTGTGGGGCGGATGTCACAAGGCCAATCCCATGGCTCTTGTAGTGTGGGATAAGATGACATGTTCAAAGGATGATGGTGGCCTGGGCATTAAGAGCATGCGTGATTAGAACCAGGCACTGCTATACAAGCACACATGGGAGGTAAGGACACATTGAAACTCTGTGTGGTGTATGAGTTTGAGGAAGTACTATGAGAAGGTAGAGAGTGGGAAATGTCTGAGTATTTCCAGACTTGGCAGGTTGACAGTAGCTGCAAAATCTTGTATTGAAGACAGTTCATATGTCGTGCCCATGAACGGACACAGTACTAGTACATGGGAGGATAGATGGTGGCCAGGGGGACTGCAGCTGAAGAACTAATCAAAGAGACCTATACCCACTGAGCTAGCTGACTTGAAGTTGTCCAATTTAGTGAATCTAGAGGGAGAGTGGGATAGTGCCTTCCTCGAGGACTGAATCCCAATCAACCTAGTCGAAGAAATCAAGAGACTCAAGGTTCGGACAGAGATCGATGGGGAAGATGTCAGAGTGTGGAACCACACGACTAATGGGACTTACTCCACAAAATGGGCGTATCATGTCCTGAGAGATGGAAAGGGCAAACCCACCGAGGGGAGGTGGAAGGAAATATGGAAGGTTGGTGTTGCTCCGTAGTACAGGATGTTCAGATGGCTCTTGTTACACGAAGCAATCCTGACTAACAAAAGAAGGACCCAACGTCATTTAACCTCAGATAGCACTTGTCCTAGGTGTAACTCTAGTGAAGAGTCACCTATCCACACTATAAGGGACTGTCAAGATGCTAAAGAAGTGTGGGTCGAGCTCCTGAGGGGATGGAATAGGCCCATGTTCTTCGAGGTACCCAATGTCTGCGAGTGGGTACACCAGTAGATTCAAAGACAATCCGACTTTGCAAGCCTGTTCTTAATTGCTTGCTTGCACATTTGGTTTTGTAGAAATCACCAAGTCTTTGAAAATGAGAAGAGAGTTGCTCTGCGACAGGCAGGGTACATCAAGAAGGAGTGGAATGCACAGCTAGAAGCTCTACACAGAACATCTACATCAACCTATAAATCCATTACTGGCATATGGGAGAAGCTGAGGTCGGGTACAATGAAGATGAATTGTGATGCAGCAGTAAAGAGAAATGGAGCAGTTAGTGCAGTTGTGGCTAGGGACTGTGAGGATAAGTGGATGGGAGGCGTGGCAGGGAGCGAAGTGGGTGATGACGTAGTGAGAGCTGAGCTTAATGTTATATGTCTTGCTATGGAGCTTGCGAACTTAAACGACTGCCCATCTGTCCTTATTGAGTCAGACTCACAGATTGTAGTTAGGATGATTGCTGAAGACAAGTCGAAATATCTGTGATTTGTGAAATGCCTTAGAAGGATTGATCACATCTGGAGGCCTGGGTGGTAGGTTGCTTATGTTTCTAGGGAAGGTAATGCAGTCACTGATGAATTAGCCAAATACCACTTAAAAAACAACCAACATTTCAAGGGGTACACCAACCCCACTGATGAGATTTGTAATCTCTTAGCTAGTGATATTTATAATGGTAGTAGTACTACCATGTTTAATTCTGTAAGCTTGACTAGTGATTGTAAGTTGTTTTTTATGCTCGCAAGGGGAGGGTGGGATGAATAAGATGGCCTCCCGACTTTCTAAAAAAATAGCAAACGAGTTTAGAAACTTATGAATAATTTACAGTATATGTATTTTGCTATGTTAAACATGATTACATGGTCTAATCTTTCAGATTTGATTCTTTACATGTGTTTTGATGTAAACCCTATTAAGGGTATTTTGGGCACTTTACCCATTTTTTGACCAATAAACGATATGAGATTTTTGCTCACACCATATTAGATAATTTTCTTACCTTTTCCAAAGTTTTGATATAGTTTCATCTATATTTATATCACTATATGATTTTTGGTCTAGGTGGCCATTTTGTAAGATAATATATGATTATGTGAGACAATAACTAATATGTATGCTTATTTGGTCTTGTATATGACTTTAATTGTATTTTATTCTGATGACGAAACTAAATTCAATGAGATTTTCATATATAATTATGTTTCAAGATTGCCCTCAATATATGATGTATTTATATATTAATTCATAAGTTTATTTTGCTTTATATGGGTATGAATATGGATAGTGTATCACATACAATTTTAAATGTACATTCAATGCTAAGATTTCTATATCATGGTTTTGAAGTAGAATTATGTTCTATCTAAATAAGATATCTAATTTGTTTTATGGTGTTAGGGTGACAGGATTAGGGAATGGGATGTTAATCCAGGTGATAATTAATATAAAGCATGTTGATTTTAGGAACTTACGAACAACAAGCACCTCCTGGTCGCTCGTAACCTAGGGTTCCTCTAGGAGACGACGCATCCAGGACTTCTCACCACCGAGGCGTCATCTCTCTTGCGTTTTGCATGTCTTCTCCGCGCCATGGCGGACGAACTCGTGGACAGATACGCGGCACTGAGGGTACATGAGGAGGAGGAGAATGATGTGCTTGATCTTCAGGGGGCGGCGGAGGGGGAGGGCAGCGAGCATATCGCTCTGGCACTGGTCGGGAGGTTGACGACGAACAGACCGTATAATTTCCCAGCCTTCAAACGAACGATGACCAACGCTTGGGCGCTGAGAAAGGACGTTAGCTTCAGGAAGATATCCAACAACCTCTTCGTGATCCAGTTTCTCCATTGGAAGGACAAGGAGAAGGTCGTCGTTGATGGTCTGTGGAACTTTGACAATCATCTCCTCGTCGTGAGGGATATTAATCTGGAGGACACACCATCGGAGATGGTTTTGAACCTATGCCTATTTTGGGTCTGGTTGTACAACATGCTACTAGGCTACAGATCTGAGGAAGCGATAAGGGCGGTCGCAAGCAAGATCGATAGGGTCGTCGCCATCGACAGGTGTGATCTCAGATGAGGGGCGTCGTGTAGGGCTCGCGTGGAGATCGACATCATGAAGCCCGTTCGTCAACTGCAGAAGATAAGGGATAAGAGCGGCAAGGTAGTTTCAGTTGAGATCAGGTATGAGCGACTTCCGGCGTTCTGCTATCTCTGCGGCGTTATGGGCCATCTCGAGAAGGACTACAGAGAGGAAGAGGAGGGGGACGAGGAAGGTGTGACACCAAGGCGATGGGGTCCGTGGATAAAAGCTTCTCCAACAAAGCGCTGGAATGTCCTGATTAAGGAGGAACTACTGGGCAGGGAGTGCTCGATCAAGGAGCTAAGGTTCTTCTCCAAACCTATTGCTACACGAACCAGGTCGGAGGAGCACAAACCGCACGAGGAAGAAGGCATTTCTCGCCCCGGCGCCAAGGCGTGCCCGCAGGGGGTGGAGGTGACGGACGAGTCCACTGACTCGGTAGAGATGACAGATCTACATGATGTTTTTGTTCAGCGTGTGGGGGTAAAGCAACCGAGCCAGGGCTGCAAGCAAGTGACGCCAGGAGGAAGACGATGGTTGTTGATCAGGGCTATGGTAGCGGAGATGAAGTGGAACTGGGGGCGCCAAGGAATGAAGCCGCAACAACGCAGACAGAGATGCACGTTGTGAGGGGGATTCCAGAACTGAGGAAATCTAATGTGACGCCATCCAACGATGCATGACAGATGGTTGGGGACACTGACGCTCAAGCTTCCAGAAGGGACGTCGACACCTATGCGCCGCAGTTGTTCCAGGTCTACAAGGGTGCAAATGATAACGAAGGGTGTTTGGGGGAAGGAGGGGCGGGGGACATAGTGGAGGGGGTGCTTGTTAAGAGGAAGACACACCATGGTAGGAAGGTTAGGGAGGGAAGGGATAAGGGTGGTAAAAGTCAAAGGTTTACAAGGCTTGGGTCGCGTCAGGTAGGCGTGGTAGGGGAAGATAGGTCGAAGTAGAGAATACGTGAAGGGGGTAAGAGGAGGAGAGGGGGAGAGGAAGATATTCAGGGGGTCAAGGAAGATGAGATGGGATTGGGGGGAAAACGGATGTGAGTGGGGGTGCAGTGTGAACCAAATCACACAACAGTAGCGGGCGCTGGCGAGGTCCACACCCGTGAAGAGCCATGAAAACTCTATGCTGGAACGTCCAGGGTCTGGGCAGCCCTAGGACTGTTGACTCTCTTATGAGGCGGTGTTGGAGAGAGATGCCTGACATAGTCTTTGTGATGGAGACTATGTGTAGAGGAAGGGACCAGGAGGAGGTGAGGAGGAGGTGTGGGTACAATGCGGGGTTTGGGGTGGACAGTAGGGGAAGGGCCGGAGGGCTGGGTTGTGGTGGAGAGGGGAGGACGTTTCAGTGAAATCTTTCTCGGACCATCACATCAGTGCAGTGATGGGGAGGGAGGACAGCCATGAGTGTTTTTGTTTTGTGGGGATCTATGGATGGGCAGCCACACATGAGCATCACAACACATGGAGACTGATGGAGGAACTTTGTGCTCAGACGAATTTGCCTATTGTTCTCGGCGGGGACTTCAACGAGATCCTTTTTCACTCTGAAAAGTAGGGAGGACAACTAAGAAATGAGTGGCAGATGAGAAACTTCAGAGAGGCCATAGATAGATGCCAGCTGACTGATTTGGGCTCCACCGGTAATAAATTCATGTGGAAGAGAGGACAACAGGAAAACATGATGATACTGGAAAGACTTGACAGGTTTTTGGCAGACAGGAAATGGTGTGATTTTTACAATATAAGAAAGGTCAAAATTTTCCCAATTCTCAACTCGGACCATGGGCAGATCCTTTTATGGGTAGAGCGAAGGAATCAGGAAGGGGGACATTCAGAGAAGAGGTTCAGATTTGAAACATTCTGGCTATCTTCACCGGAATGCAAGGAGGTCGTCACACAGGCATGGGACAGCAGCCACGCTTTGGGCCTTTAAGGGCAGATGGACAATTGTGCGGTGAAGCTTGCTGGGTGCGAGGCGGATAAATTTGGGAACATTAGGAGGAGATTACAGCAGCTGGAAAAGAGGCTTGGTCGTGCTCAGGATAGGCCACCATCTCATGACATGTTGCAGGAATGTGAGTCTTTAGCGAGAGAACTACAGGGTCTTCAAAGGATGGAAGAGAGCTATTGGTTGGCTAGAGCTAGGACTAATGAGATGAGGGACGGAGACAGGAACACAAAGTACTTTCATCATAAAGCTAACCAGAGGAAGCGACGCAATACCATAGAAGGGCTTTTCAAGGAGGACGGGAGTTGGCATACGGAGGCGGATTCCATTGTTGAAATTATCTCTTCATATTTTAATTCTCTCTTTTCCAGCTCAAACCCATATGGGATAGATGAGTTCCTTGAAGGCATGCCAAGGGTGTTTGATGAGTTTTTTATTTTAGATCTGGAAAAGGTTCCCACGGAGACAGAAGTTTGGAAAGCACTCCAATAAATGCACCCGAATAAAGTGCCCGGTCCGGATGGGATGAAGGCAATTTTCTACCAAAAATTCTGGAAGGTTATTGAAAGTAGCTTGCTGGCTTTTATTTCTAAATGGTGGAAAGGGGAGATTGGTCTTGCAGATATCAATGATACTGATATAGTCCTCATTCCTAAGACAAACAGCCCGGTCCGCCTTTCTGAATATAGACCTATTAGCTTGTGCAAGGTCTCTTATAAGATTATTACTAAGGTCTTGGCCAATAGAATCAAGCCACTAATGAATGAGATTATCTCAGAGAATCAAAGTGCTTTTATAGAAGGGAGGATGATCACAGACAATGCCTTGGTGGCGTATGAGTTGTTTAACACCATGAAATGCTGGAAGAAGGGAAGAGAAGGGCTTATGGCGCTTAAGCTGGACATGAGCAAGGTGTATGATAGGGTCGAGTGGTCTTTTCTGGAGGGGGAAATGGGGAGGCTGGGGCTGTCAGTTACATGGTGGATGAAGGTTATGGAGTGTGTGACTAGCGTATCCCACAAGTTCATCATCAATGGCAATAGGAGAGGGTTTGCAAAACCATCCAGAGGACTTCACCAAGGTGATCCTATATCCCCATATCTTTTTCTTTTTTGTGCTGAAGCACTCTCTTTTTCTCTGTCCAAAGCCGCGCAGGTTAATAAAATACATGGGACAAGAATTTGCAGAAGAGCGCCACGGGTCACTCACCTTCTTTTTGCAGATGATAGCATTGTGTTTACAAGGGCTACCTCAGAAGAATGCTCCTCTTTAGCTGAAATTTTTAGCCAATACGAGAGGGCATTCGGGCAGAAAATCAATTATGAGAAGACGGAGGTTTCCTTTAGTATAAACGTAACAAGTGAAAGAAGGGAGTTGATCAAGAACCAATTGCAGGTGAAAGAGGTGGATAGGCACGAGAAGTACCTTGGCATTCCCACGGTGGTAGGGAGATCCAAGAAGTAGGTGTTTGCGGTTATAAAAGACAGAGTATGGAAAAAATTACAGGGGTGGAAGGAGCAACTCTTATCCAGACCGGGGAAGGAGGTCCTGATTAAGGCAGTAATCCAAGCAATCCCCACGTATCTCATGAGCATCTTCAAGCTTCCAGAGGGACTTATTGATGATATTCACTCCATGATGGCACAGTTCTGGTGGGGTTCAAAGGAGGGGGAGAGGAAAATTCATTAGATGAGCTGGGAAAGGTTGTGTAAGCCCAAGGAGAGTGGGGGCATGGGGTTTAGGGATTTGAAAGCTTTCAACCAAGCACTTCTCACGAAACAATGATGGAGGTTGGCAGTGTACGGGGGGTCTCTTGCTGCTCAGATACTTAAGGCGAAATACTACAACTCATCATCTATTCTACATGTGGAGTTAGGGGGGAATCCCAGTTATACATGGAGGGGTATTTGGGGGTGTTACAAGTAGTGAAGAGTGGCTTCAAGTGGAGGGTGGGGGATGGGAAAGATATACATATCTATAAGGAGAGGTGGATACCACACTTAGGGGGCACAACAAACATATATTTGGTTCATGGTCCAGTGGAGTACAGATGGGTGAGTGACTTGATGTATGGGGGGCCAAAGAGGTGGAATAGAGAGGCGGTAGAGACTTGTTTCCCTACACATATAGCCAGGAGAGTCCTTAACATTCCACTATCACAGCGGCATGAGGAGGACACTCTATTTTGGGAGGGGGAGAGCAACGGGAGGTTTATAGTCCAGAGTGCATATTTCTTTATTCGGGCAAGAGATGACCTAGTAGATGGAGTGGATATGGAGCTGTGGAAGAGGGTTTGGAAGCAGGGATGGCCACCGAAACTAAAGCACTTCATATGGAGAGCACTCAGGAACATCCTTCCCACCAAGTCAGAGTTGCAGAGGAAGCACGTGATACCTGACGATAGCTGCCATCGTTGCGGTCAGTGGGAGGATTCTTCTCATGCACTGATGCCCTGTGACGTCGCCAGACATGTTTTGGCGGGGGGGGGGGGAGTTTGATTGGGGCGGACGACTGGGTAATCATGACGTGGGGACCTTTGTAAGGGGTCTACTCGAGGATGTGGATAGCAAGTGAAAAGATGAGGGCGCTACTCTTCTGTGGGCTTCATGGACAGCGAGTAAATAAAACGCTTTTTGATTATCACCCTCCCTATCTTCCGGGTCTTGTGGCTACTTACATCAGTCTGGTTGCCGATCATGCACGTTACCACAGGGCTGTGGGGCGAGCTACTCCTTCTCCTATGCCGTCACGAAAGGTCTCATGGCACTGCCCGCCAAGTGGTAGCATAAAGATCAACACTGATGCGTTGCTTAACACAGCGGAGGAGAACAGATGTGGGGCAGCTATCCGGAATGACAACGGTAAGCTCTTTTGGACCTTCCAATGTCGGTTAGAACAGCCGTAATCGATGCTTAGTGCGGAGGGTATGGCTGTCCTACACGGTATGCGGCTGGCTCTTAGGGAAGGCTATACAGATATTGTGGTGGAGACTGACTATTTGCTGCTGGTGGAGGCTGTCAAGAAGGGCTACGGCAGACGTGGTTATGAAGACTTCATTACCCAGGATATTGTTGATCTTTCTTATAGTTTCATGTTTTTTAATTTTTGTTTTATTAAATGGCAAGGCAATAGAGTAGCACATGCCTTGGTCGTCGCTGCCTGTCATTTTGTTAATCCTCACTTTGTGGGTGAGGATTTTGAGGATCGGATCCTTGTACTAGCTGCAAACGATTTGATTACTTAATAAAATGGCAGGCGCCCTTTCTCAAAAAAAAAGGAACTTACGATTTGACTCTAGATCAGAGAGACTAAGTTAGGATATACTTTGCCCCAAGTAAGTGGGTCATGCCACTATACATGAGTACCTTGGTTGAACTGTATGATACATATGGTTTATGAATTATGTTTTCAATTTAAAATTCAATGCTTTAATCATGTTCATTAAATAAATTGCTTTATGATTGGTATATCCTATGTCTTATAGTTATCATGCTCAATAAGATTAGATATTATGATTAATGATCAATGATTAATGCACTTAATGATCATGTTTCAAGAGGGATAATTCCCATCATGTTCAAGATTAAATTCATGTTCATGGTAATGTTAGTGTTAAGATGATTGGAATTGAATCAATTTCTATATGTGTTACGACCCCACCTCCCGATAACCCCAAATTAAGGGAAACCGAGAGGTTGAGCCGTACCCATTAATCCCGGATCAAAGGTTCGACATATAACCATAAACAATTATTAAATTCTAACAGACTATACTGAAAATGGTAATAAAAATTTTCTGTACATACCTTTTGAAAACTTGGATCTCTATACTTCTATCCATGCCGATACTAATCTATGTAATCCTCCTTTGTACTTTAATTCTCATTTAGTATCACATGTGCCACTTTACTGTTTGTTCTTTTCATTGTACCTAAAACGCCGACAAACAAAACGTCGGTCAGCCGTAGCTGGTATGTGGGGGAAACCAATAATCATTCAATTATCTATAACAATGTATCACATTCAATTATCATTTAACAAACAAGTTTACGTTTTAAGTATAACTACGCGATCCATGTGTACCCTATCCCCTGCGCTGTCCCTGCAGTGGACCTGGATACTACCTCCCATGTGGTAGATTCCCATTTTACCCCTCATGACTTCACCTCATAGGTGAATCAATTTCTAGGGCTGAGTCACATGGCACTACCCGTAGGTAGCCCACTCCTTAACTCATGGTATGCTAAGAGTCTCATGGCACTACTCATGTGTAGCCCAGTTTCTAACTCATGATACCCTAGACCTTGCTCTAGGTTATCCTTAGCCTTTGCATAGCCACAGGGGTGGACTCGGATCTAGCTAGTTATACATGTATACTCATAGTGATAGCCATAGTCACTTTATAATTGCATGAAATAAATAGACATCCAACAGTTAATTCATGCATTGAGGGAAACATCGATAAAATCTTCGGGAAACTATTCGGTATAGTCATAAGCGTAACCACATACCTGACTTGCAGATTATTCAACATATACTTCATGTGTATACAATCAAGTCAATCAACAGATCCAAGCAAGTAATTTCAATCATCACATAGTTCCTGAAATAAATATGTATTCTATTCATTACTCGCTTTATCAAGAATCTACTTTATTGACTTGGATTCACTTTCTATGATTTCTAATCCACATTAAGTATTCATTAATACTCATTAGGGTTTCTTAGATCGATTTCTCAAACTTCATCCCTTTTAGGTTAACAAACCCTAAAATATCCTTTTTCCATATTTATGAACCTTAATTGCTCAACTATCCATTTTAATAATCTTTTATACCCAATTCGACTTAGGATCATCATATCCCTATTTATTTACAGATTTGGACAATTAAATCAATTAAAAGACACATTCTTTTACATTAGGGTTTTCAAGCTCATTAATGCATAATCATGCACAGAACCCTATCTTAAGCCAATTATATAAAAAGATTATCTTTTAGATCATATTTCCTCGTTTATCAATAACAGTCTTAAATTATCCATATATCATCAAATCTAAAGATTTTTCGTTAAATAAATCATTAAAGATGATAGTTTCATGTACTTTTCAAATTTGATGCATATTTAAGCACATAAACTCTAAATTAAACTAATCATGTGCAAAGTTCTTACTTTTTGAACTCAATGTTCCTTTTTACATTTAACAGATTAATATCAACTCTAAAGATCCATTAAACCCTATTAAACACGTTAATCACACCAAAATAGGGTTTCTTAATCTTTAATTCATTAAAGATGATGATTTACACTACTTTTCGAACTATGATCAGACTCAGGCTATAAAACTATTTTTAATGGGTTCCTTGCATTTTTCTGATCAAAATTCATATATCATATGTGCCAAACGGAGCTACCAAGCTCTAGTTATGATTTTTGTAAGAATTACCTGTTTGGACCATTCAGCAAGCGCCACGTGTTCATCATTGCATGCAACCCGCCAATTTGAAAACATAATAGAATTACGCATATGCCCTTGCGTAACAGTTCAGCGCTTTATACCCCCGGGGGGTATAACTGTCCAACGCCAGCAGGTTGCCTTCAACCTCCCGACACACGAACCGGCCGCCGCCTGCAGCCCTAGGCGCGGCTCCGGTTCCCTTCCTCCGACCCCGGCGACCTCTTCCTTCGGTTCCCCAACGTCTGCCAACCCCCACCGTGCTCAGCAAATCCCTCGGAACACGGCTGGGATGGCCCAGCTAGTCCTGCAAGGTGCGGCCGACCTGTAGTCGACCTGCAGCCTTCCTGCGCCGTCGTGCAGGGGTCTGAGCAGCAACTGGGCGATTAGACTCCTTTCTGGGGTCGTGGGAGCGTCGTGCTTCCTCCCTGCCCCCATCCACAGATCGTCCTCGCTCCAGGGTCACACTAGCACCCTATGTTAGGGTTACGAAGAGGATGAAGGAGAAGAAGAAGAAAGGAGGGATTTCTACGTGGAACTTCCTCAGGCCCTAGCCAGGGGATATATCCTTTTATAGAGGAGAAGGGTCATGCCCAGGGATACTTGTCCACGAAGAAAACATGGTCCCTTCTTAGACGGAAACTTCCATTCTTTTTAAACAAGTATAAGATTTCTCCTTTAATCAATTCTTGGATTAACTATGATCCTTAACAATTAAGGAATTTGAAATTATCTCTTTTAGCTTCTTGTTATTGGCCTTTAATTGATTGGCCACGAAAATAAGTTTTCCTCTTAATAGAAAATATTTCCTTTTTATCAATACCTTATAATTCATTAATAAGGTATCACATTATCCTTTTATTTTACCTTTTTCGTATTTTCTCTTTCTTTCCTCTATATTGGGATTCCTTGGATCCCAAGATACTCCCTTTTTCGAAAATCTCTCATTGGATACTTATTATCCTATTAGATGCATCACTATGTAATATTTCACATTATCTTGTTTATTTCTCATATATATATTCCTTTTTGAGGATTTCTTTTTTTATTTCTCTTTTATTTTCCTCATTGGCATCCCTTTTATCATAATAAATCCTTGGGATACGAAATTCCATAAAGGATACTCAATTATCCATCTTTTCACTTAATTTCCACATTTCCTCAATGTTTTCAATTTCTTTCTTCATAAGGAAATACTTAATTAATCTTTTCTTTTCATATTGCTTTCTTTTTGTAACCTTGGACTCCTTGGTACCCAAGGAACCCAAGAGGCACGAAATCCTCTTTGGATTTGCCTTCTAGAGGTTTCTACATATTTCTTTTCTCGAAAATTCAATTATCCACTTACTAATGGAATTTCCTTTGTTATTTTCCTTTTATTGGGCCCAATAGCCAATAAAGCCCACAAATCAAACAACAAGGCTATTTTAAATGAAATCCAATTACTCAAAACAAATCACATCATTATTTGTTCAATTATCCTTAATATGAGAAATTGCATTTCTCATCAATTTAACCCAAAAATTGGGGTTATAACAATATGCTTCTTGAATCATGGACCTTTTGGTCATTATGGGCATTTGTGTCAATTATGGGCTTTTATAGCCAATCATGGACCTTAATGGGGTCATTATGGGCTTTTATAGCCAAATCATGGGCATTCATGTCAATTATGGGCTTTCCTAGCAATCGTGTGCTCTTCAGTGGGCATCATAGAGAGATGCCTACAGTACTGCTCAATTCTTCATGTTATAAGATTCATGTAATCAAGAATGCTTAATTTTAATTTATGTCAAGATTTTCTCTCAAGTCAAGTATATATGCTTATTTTTCAGTTCTTATAAAATGTATAGTGCCGCTTACTAATGCATGTCTCTATTTTCACATGGTCGTGGGACGAGATGTCCCTAGACTAAGGATCAAAGGAAATATGAAGCAAGCACTTTAGCATAGCTGACATCAAGGAAGACTTTAGCTTGGTGGGGTTCCATCAACCACTTAATAGATTATCCAATCTAGTTTGTTATCTCATACTATAGCTTTGCTTAACCTACATGTACTAGGTTCGAAAGCAATATGTGACAGTTTATGTTATCCTTTCAAGAACAATGTATGAATCTACAATTTGAGTTCATGCATGGTGTTCCATTTATCTTGTTTCTATGTATATCATGTTTTGTGACGTTCCTCCAAGCCAAGTGACCCATATAATGGAAAACATGGGGTTTGCTTCCGTTGTTATGTACATACTTGGAGGGGCATTACGAATGCTCTTCTAGTTGAGAGGAAAGGCCTTCCAAAGATCATCGGGCATGTCAGGTCTTCCATTGTATCGATCACGATATTTTCACATGGGATAAATAATTGTCCCACATGGATTGGGATATCTACTACAATTCCTATTGTCTTTGTGTACATGTGGTCTTCCAGTTGAATCCTCATTCTAGTCTTTACCATGTGGTCAGTCCCAACCTCTAAGATAAAGTGGGAGGCATGAGGCTGATGCTTGCACCCAGATTTGCAAGTCCTTATCTCACTTTGTTGTAATCAAAATTGAAAGGAATAGTGAATGATCCAAGACCCTTCTTCTTTGTAGGTATTTTTGCTTGTACAAAAGCATTGGTCATTTTATCTAGTTGCAACTTCTTAATAGCTTACAGGAACTTCTCATACATTTTCTTCAAGTAATCCTTGATCAATTTATAAGGGAAGGGAACTCTTAGTGAATAAGGGTCTCTATTTTGCAAAATCCTCCTCAGTAGGGTCGAACTTCTTTGCCCTTGCAATTTTCTTTCCTTTGCCCTTTTCTTTAGCCTCGTCATTCTTATTAGACTCTTCCACATCAGGTGCTTCCTCTATTATAATTGGTTCAGGTTGTAATTCAACATTTGTTCTTTTTTTAGGTGTATTCTTGTCATTTTGATTTTCTAGAGTTTTTCTTGAATGAAGTGTGGCCATTTTAGGACTCTCAGTGTTAGATGGGATCCTTCCTTGTGGATTTTTGATGAGTTTTGATAGTTGTGCTAATTGCCAATTGATTTGCTTCCGATGGATTTGCATATCTATCATCTGAGTTGTTACATTCCCCATTTGTGTTTGCATGGTGTTCAGAATCCACACATTGGTTATGACACTCTAAGTTAATCGCTCATTCATATTATCTTATCTTTTTGAGAACTCAAAAAGTTTTGACACCATATCCATCTGGCTATTTCTTTTGTTTTGATTCTAATCTAGGACATGCCAATTGGAGTTTCTATATCTGATTTTGGCCTTGTCCTTATCCTTGATAAATGTTTCTATTTTGTTGCTAGTTTGTAGTGCATATGTACATTGTTAGTCTTATACCTCTTCTGAATATAGGCAAGGCCTTAGAGGAACTAGTCAACTAATGATCATTCTCAACTGCTTCTTTATTTCCATAGTTGAAACCAGGGTAATCCTGCCTCTTGGAGTTAATGATGGAAATATTTTTTGTGTCCTTTTCTTCTCTATGTTCTTCGGGTTGAGTATAAATATAGTTGTCAACACCATGGCATCCATCTCCATACATGTCACACTTCATGACCTTTTCTATGGGTTTCTTTCCTTTACTCCCTGAGTCTTTTATTTGCTTAATATCTGTGGCTATCTTCTAGATCTGGACAGTTATGTCTTCCAAAGCCTTTGATTTTACATCTAAGTTGTTGCCTTCTTGGCTTGTCCTCTATCGTAATCCAGTCCCATTTGAAGTGTATACATCTTGTCAATTATGACCATTGTCTTATTTGGATTCGTGCCCAAGAAATCACTTCTTGTAGATGCATTTAGTGAAGTTCTCTTTGTAGGGGTGAGACCATTGTAAAAATTAGCAGCCATAAATCCCTTATCATAATTGTGGCGAGGGATCTTTAATATTCTTGAAAATGTTCCCATGCCTCATATAGATTCTCTCTCGGGTTCTGCATGAATCCATTTATCTTGTTCCTAATCATGAGGGTCTTTTCGACTGGGGAGAACTTGGTGACAAATGCGTTGGTTAGGGGTACCCATTCATTAAGTTTTTTGTCAAGAAGACCAAGTTACCATGACAATGTCTTGTCCCTCAGAAGTTAAATCCCTCACAGTATATCACCTCCTACAACACCCTCTTCATCTTGATGGTGTCACAGATGTTTTTGAATGTGTCCAGATGATGGTAGGGGTTTTCATCACATGAATTTCCTCCAAAAGATTTTTTTTTTTAATCATGGCAATCATACCTAGCTTCAATTCAAAATTTGGAGCATTGAATCTCAGAATGATGATTGGGCACCTCTATTCGTTAGCTTCGGTGGCCACCAGTTCACGAAGAGAAGGGCCTCCATCATCATCCTCATCTTCATTGTTATGATTGTCATTGTCGTTGTTTTCATCCTCGTTGTTTCTCCCATTTCTCCTTTCTCTATCTCTATGATGCTATTTTTCATCATGACATCATTCCTCATCAATACGTCATTTATTACACTCCTCACCATTGGGTATTGGTATGTCGTAAGATTGGTCCTGATGTACTACCTTGTCAGAGTGGTACTCCACATATTTGAATTTAGTTTCAGGTGGAGGTTGAGCTTGCTCAACTCTTGGGTTTCAGCCTCCTCCCTAGTGTACTCCCCTACAAAGCGACATGTTGCTTGAAAAAGAGTTGTTGAATTCTCTATCTGCTTCTCTTCATACTACCTAAAATATTTTGCACGGTGAAATTAGAAACTAGACATGTTAAATGAAGCATTTGAGATAGTTAGAGATAGTGGATTGAAGGTTGTGCAATCAAGTCTATTGTTAGACTTGGGGCATAGGTGTATAGTGAGTATATTCGAGTTCTTTAACAATATCAATTACCTTGTCCCTAGCAGCAACACTAAAAAGTTGACTGGACTAAATTGCACATCCACAAAGGAGCGGATCTAGAGTAATCGACCTCTTAAATTTATAACCCAAAACTCAAGCCCCCATAATAATTATATGGGGTACGAAGTAGTAAATCAGGGTTGATCCACAGGGATAAGGAGTGATAAGTGCCAAGAATGTAGAACCTTGGCTCAGTTACACCAACCAACAGAGTAGATCAAGTTTGGTTTTCCTTATGGAACGATGTTACTTCAAATAACAACAAAACAAAAAAACTAAAACAAAGTAAGAAAACAACAAGTAAAAACGAGTGATGTAACAAGCATGGATGGGAACTTGGATAGGGTTTCACCGACTAAGATCTCTGACCAACATGCAATACTAACATCCATTGTATACCCTTATCAAGATTACAAGCAATCATCATATATGACTATACCCTTCTCTCTTGATCTTAGGATATATCTAGATCATAAGTTGGTCTCTCTCTTGAGACGGGAAACAAAAAATATCAAACATAACCACATGACATTAAGATTAAGCATTCCAGCATTCTCATGCATTCATGCAACTCCTTGACACTTAGATAAGATTAGCACTACTCTTTCAAGGTACTAACAATCAAACATCACAAGACGGTATCTAATTATACAATTGAAGCATTAAGAACAAGAGTATGGAGATAATATTTGCTAAGAGCATATATTCAATGGATATAAGTATTTACATGTTGGGAGAGCTTTAGTGGTTACTCCCAGCCCAAGAAAGATGTTTTGCCACTCATGGTAGCGAGTAGCATTGTAGATTTATAGGTATAATGAGACATGAGAAAGAATGAAAAATGGAATGATACAAGATGAGACAGATGAATAGATCTAGAGAAGAAGAAGGGGGACACCAACTGTGACCACAAATGACCAACACTGGTGCATTTCTCCTTCAGTTATGGATCTAGAGTGGGTGTGGATAAGAGTCTAGTTCTTCTTTCAAATAATAGGTCGATGATGATGGTCAAGACATCGATCCTATCTCCCCTATGGACTTTCATCTATGTAGATCCAAGACCAATGGAATGGCTAGATGGAGGCTCTATAGTGCGACAACACTTCATCATCTCCCACCCGTCGTGACCCCCTTCATGGATGAAGTGAATCTCTATTTATGGGCACTGGTAACTGACTTAAAACCACAATGGTCACTGAATGGGTGAGTCTTCATCAGCCACCATGGTGTATAAACTTCAATGGTCGCCAAAGCGTGTGAGCTTCAATGATCACCAAAGTGTGATGAGCACTAAGGATGCTCAGCTTGAGCAATGAGAGTGTAAACTGAAGAGGTGGGCTTCATAGATTACTAAGATGACTCATCCTTTGGTCGCAAGGACATCAAGATCATCGACTACAGAGATCGTGCAGAACTCACCAATCATTAATCATGGGATAGTCCAATGGTCGTTGAGAATGTTTAAGGTCAGTGAACGTTGTACTTGATACAAATTTCGCCAATCACTGAGTAATCAAAACCACAACGAACACTTGTCTTTGGGCTAGGAGACTGCTAAGATGTGTATCATGTTCAAGTTAGAAAAAGGATAAGTTTGGGTAGCTACATCAAAACTCATCAAAATAGTTAGAACTATCTAGATAAATCATAGTAGAAATGATAAAATGAGGTTAATACATGCACTCAAAAATCAACAAAATTGGATGTTATTAGATATACAGGCTAGAGATCAAATGTTACTTCATAATTACCACATTTGACTCTTTCCAAGAAAGCTCAGGACCTGATGGTTAGGTCCACTCATCATCAAGCACATCATCCCTCATGTATCCATTATAACTTGGAATTAGAAGACTCTTGAACTCATAGTCAACATCCAATGTCTTAAACTCTACTTCACAATGCCCAACATGGAGGCCAATCAACTACTCACACTTCTTCCACCTCCATATGATGATTGAGATTTAGGCATCCAGCTATCGACATTTAATAGTGATGCTTCTCAGAAGGAAACCCGAGTGTTACTTCATTTTTAACTACTTTGTCGTACTACATTTGATATGCATTAACCAGACAATGCATCTCATGATGTGATCATAAGCTTTAATAGTTTTGGTTGTAGGTAAGATGACAACTTTTGTTGAATGGATAACAAGCACAAATTATGGTCTAACCAGAAGAGTTATTCCACCCCATCTCAAATTTAGTGTTCACTTGAGATGAGCAGATATCTATGTTTGAGGTGGAGGGTGGTGGTATGTATGATCTCATCATTACATTGAGATAAAATTTCAAAATTTTCTCTTTAGAGCAATCAAAGCCATTATCTATCTGTATGGGACTCAAATATTTTTGTTTGCATCCATGTGTGTTTTATTTTTTATTTCCCCTTTTTTTGAAGTAATACCTCATAATAATCGAGTTTGGAAGCAAACCAATGTCAAGAAATTATCCTATGTGGTCTAGGAACCCAAACATCACATTTACATGGAAAATATGGCAAGTATTTTAGGAACTAAGAGGGATCAAACACATCATTATTCTAACTGACTAGTAAAACAAATTCATGGAATCAACACCTTTTCCCTTATCATGTTACACTAGAGCATAGTGGGACTAGGAGAATCACATGTTGCACTAAATTGTAAATCAAGTTGCATTTTGATTTGACCCCTATTCTACACTTCTTCTTCTATCTTATTACCTTCCATACACTAAAAATAAAATAAACATCCATAAAAAGTGTCAAACCTTAAGTTTGGGGTGACACAACACCTCTCTACTTCATTCGCTTCTTCCATTCTCTTCTTTATGTAATAGGGGTGTACCGCCAAAATTAAAGAAAAGATGCTAATGTTCACAACAAGTAAAGTTTGTCAAACATTCAAGGAAATAAGAAAAGAAATACAATTTCTATTTGAATATATGAAAGATTTGCATCTTTCTATTGCATCCTCATTCTATCAATTTCCACCCAAGACACAATGAATGTCTCATTTTTTATCATTATTGCACAACCCAGTGTTGAATCATATGCATTATTGTTTCTATGTAAGATTCTCAAAACTCTTACTAAACTCTTAGACATGATTGGTATGAGTGATAGTGGTGAGGAATTTTTTTGGGAAGCAAAATTGAAAACAAATACATGGATATATGTGTTTTGTGATCTCAGAAGTTGGGTAGATTGGCCATATCAGGTGGTAGGCGAACGAGTATGATGTGTAGGTGAGGAAATCACATTGGTTGGATGTACTTGATCGACAACCACTTCATATTTTCTAGTTACTTGAAGATGAGCAATGTTTAAGTTTGGGGTTAGTTGATGCAAAATTGGAAAGAAAGGCATGGGTAGATGTGTTCTATGATCTTAGAAAGTTGGGTAGATTGGCCATATTTGGCGGTATGTAAATGAGCATGATGTGAAGGTAAAGAAATTACATGGGTTGGAAGTACTCATTCGACGATCGTTTCATATTTAGTCTTACTCGAGGATGAGCGACATTTAAGTTTGGAGTTATTTGATGAATGCATACTCATTCAAGTTTCAATTTTAACTTAGCTTTACATCCATATTCCTATTTTTACTTTATATCTAGCTTCCATTTATTTTTTATATTATTTGTGCTAATTTGTAATGTTTTGATCCAGTTACTTGATTTCCATGGTAGGATCAAGCTTTACATCCTACACACCAGTGTAGGAGAGGTGGTCCTACTAACCGAAAAGTTGGCTTGAAGAACATTTTAATATTAGATTAGATTTCCATCATTCTATCTCTTCATCAATTGATGTTTTTGTAAATCCACAACTTGAATGACACATGCTCGTCAACCCATACTAATATCACTACTGGGTGGGTTTTCTCTAGATAAAACTACCATCAGTCCACATAGATAGAGTTTCCATCAGTAGTCAACTGATTGAACCTCCGCCTGCACTCATGTACTGTTGTAGATCCCAAGTGCCACCTAATGATTAGATCATGGATCTATCCTCTGATAAATGTTCTCTTGTGTGTAAACTTATGAAATTGCATGTTGATGGAACTCCAACTCATCCACTGATAAAGTTGCATATTGATGTGGCTGACTAGTGATGAAATATATGTGTTGCCAACCGATGAAAACATGGGAGACTATCTACCAATGAGAAGTTTACACGCTGATACTGGTACAAGCTCTATGTTCCAGCAAACGATGAAGATGTTATCTACCTCTACCACTGAAGGCATGATGCTACCTACCGATGGCATTGCATATGCTATCAAGTGAAGATATCTTTGCATGCCTCATCCAATGAAACCTCCACGTGTCCACCTTCTAAAGGGAACTTTGAGAGTCCAGAGACATATTGTATTCCTTACACAGTCACCTATTCACTACCATGGAGGTCGAGTACTTAATAATGGATTGATGGGAGGGATCCAACCCCAATAGCCATCTATAACTATGAGTCATGGTCTTCATGGAAAAGGGCCCTGGTCATGGCATCTCTAGGTTGCCAAACTCTATTTTGAGCATTCACACCTGACTTCCATGGGATAACTACTCATTAATAGATGAAGATTCTATCTCCACCAAGTATCTAAGGCATAGACATCAAAATAGGCTAGACTTGTGGTGCCCATTTCCATCCGTTGATGACCCCCCTCTACTTTCGACTTCCACATGCTCCTCTTTCACCAAGATAAGTCCAGGCTATACAGAAGAACATCAATGAGCTCATGTTCACCTTCGAAAAACATCAAAGGATGTACCTTGAAATTCACCTCAAAACAAGCTGAGTTTATCTTCAACATGCCCATGTTATCCACTCCCGCTAAGATGAGGAATATCCCTATCACTCGATCAATAAGCTAGGACTAAAACACCAATATCTTTGTATGTGAAACTTACAAGAATAACTCCAATAAAGTTGGCATTGGGATACATGTCGTGAATTCAGATGGTAAATGCATCCTAGGTGAGTGCTCCATCGCTACAACAACATGAACCACGGAACCAGAGGTTTGGGATATTGAGGAAGCAACCACCCAGTGCAAGAAGAATGATTGGTCCAATAACATTATCATGTCAAATTTATTACATGATGTAGATCTATTCAATCATGACAACACACCTAACAAGTTATGTTTGTATCAAAATAGGATTGAAAACCTTTGGGCTTTTGCCAACACCCTGGTTGTAGCCCTGATCCCCATGAGTTCCAATCAGGTTGTGAACTGCTTAGAAACGTTTGCATTTCAAAACCAAAACTCTAGCCCTAACACTAGTTCTAGCATTCATTCTAGTTTAATTTTCATTTCTTTCTTCAACAAAGCCACCTCGACCACCCTTTTGTATTGACCTTTGTTTAGACTTTCATTGGCCTAAAATAGAGAGAAGGATGGTGACAACTCAATCTCTATTTTCCTAAGAGAAAAAAGAATGTCTATGACACCCTAAACATAAATAGGGCTCCTTAAGAAGTGATCTACAACAAGGATTTCTTGTTCTCTGTATGATACAAATCTATTATGTGGTACTAGACCTTGAAGCATGAGAGCATAACAAAGTGGGATGATAAAAATCAAATGCAAAAAGAAGATACTTGTGAATTTGACCAGAAGCTTTTGGGAAACCTCTATGATACTTGGGAAAGATATCAAAGTTACCAAAGAGAATTTCCTCACCATGGCTTTGATGAGGAATACCTAATTAGTACCTTATATAATGACCTCATTCAGAGCAAAAGAAAGTCCATAAATGATACAGTTGGAAGTGACTTCATGATCTTGAATGTTGAACGCACCAGAGATATAATAGAAAACATGGTATACCTTCAATCTAGATGGGACTACAAGAGTGGACCAGCTGAAACCGTCAATGACTCAAAATCTATGTAAAATATAACAACAAAATTGCACAAAATAGCTAAATCATGAACTATGTTTCTTAGAGATGAAGCAAGCAAAGCTTGCAGCATTGCACTTGCACACATGAGGAAGAAAAAGATAATCGAGAAGGGGGGGGGTTTAAAAATGTGTCTTTTGATGGTTACAAGAGGCCTGATCATGTTGGTTTCTCCTATGAAAACACATCTACAGTAAAAATGCTCACCTCCTTAATCAATCTCATAAACCACCTAGGTTTGGAAGAGGTAACAGACCGATATCCAATGCACTCCTCCAACATAATTGAAATTTTCAACATCTAAAGTTTAATATGTTGACTGAGATGTTCACCCCCACCAAAATGTAGGATGAGATAAATGATAAGATAAATCAAAGCACAATAAACAACAATAATGTGTTGAGAATTATGCAAGCTTAAATGGTAGGTGTGACTGGTCAAGAATTTCATGTCCAACATCATAACAAGATGACAGATCAAAAATTGGAATGCCTAGCAAATCTAATAAAGAACCCAACTAGGATAATTTCTTCCAACATTAAGCAAAATACTAGAGGTATGAATATATCATGATAGCTACTCCTAGGTCTTAAATAGTTCTTAATTGGGCCACTGACAACACTCAACAAGTTACTTGTAAGGTTAAACAAGAGATGATCCCTACACTTATTTATGAGAAAATGACTACTAAAGGTAAAGGAAAAAATCCCACAAAAGATAAGAATCCTGGATCAACAAAAGAAGCTTTTCCAGTATGGACCCATACACTCCTAGAATTACCTTTTCATATAAATTTATCAAGTCTCATCTCAATAAGAGATATAAGAATTTAATTGAAGTTGTGAATAAGTTGGGCCTTAGTATTCCCTTTATGGATGCTAAATTATTCATCATAAAGAGGATACTTGGAGAATAAGTGGAAATGTTTAAGCTTGCAAAGACATCCAAAGCTTTTGTTTAAGAAAATATGCCTACCTGACAAAATGACCTTGGAGCATTCACGATTCCTTGCCATGTAGGAGATAATGAGGAAATAAAGGGGTTAGTTGATCTTTGAAGAAAGTATAAGTCTCATGCAATTAACACTAGCAAATAAACATAGTCTAATAGAAATTGTAGGGATAGGAATGAAAATACCAAAAGGCAATCACATACCAATAGGAATTGTTGATGATGTATCAACAAGGGTAGAAACATTATTTATTCTTTGTAATATCATCATGATTGACACAGTCAGAGAACCATATTTCCCCATCATTTCTGGACCCTTTTGATTCAAGGGAAGATCCCCCCAACCCCATGCTTTGCTTTAGTACTCCATAACTTACACTGGAAAGACTTGAGGATATTGGCTGCATGCCATACCCATACAATCAGGCGATGAACTATTTTCTCTATGAAGGGAAGAAGGGGCCTAAGAACTGTTTATGTAGAAGCAAGCATATAAAAAATCTAAGTAGGAAATGAACACATTGATTCAGAGTCATACATTCTATGAGTGGCCCTTCACTATTCAAATCAGTGTACTCTGCCGATAGCTACAAGTATCTACACACTAATATCCAGGAACAAAATGCTATTGTAGACCATTTGATGAGGGATCTCACGAGTTAGACCCCTAATATCAACAATCTTGAGGTTGACAAGTTATTAGGATATCTTGACATTGATGAAGATGATTCTGTCATGATGTATGGCTTAGAGGACCTCTAACTCAAAACAACCAAATATGTTTCTTTGAAAAAAACACCAGTTGAAGAGGATTCATAAAACTTTCACATGAGTTGAAACAACTCCTGGATAGACTTCAATGTTATTTCTTGGATAAAGAAGGAAGGAATCTGATTATAATCAAGTCAACCTTATCTAATGGGCAGAAAGCTCATTACTTTCATACTTCAAATTCAGGGGGAAGCCATCATATATTTAGTAGATAATCTCAAAGGATTGAGATCTGCCAATTGCATACATTTATTTTGAAGAGGATGATAAACCTTAGGCTTAAGGGCTTATACGTCTCAACCAAAATGTGTGTGAGGCTGATAATAGGAAGTGATCAAACTATTTGTTGTAGGGATCATACATGTCATTAGTGACAGCCGATGGGTAGGCCATGTCCATGTTTTACCCAAGAAAGGAGGTATGATAGTAGTGAAGGGATATAACTGAATTGAAATTGCAACAAGGACAGTGACAAATTAATGAATGTGTATTGGCTACAGAAAGCTCAATGCAACCACAAAGAAAGACCATTTCCCCTTCACCTTTCATGAGTAGAGTTCTTAAATGTCTTGCATGCCTCTCTTATTTATGTTATCCCGATGGGTATTGTAGATTTCATCAAGTGTTGGTTCACCATGATGATCGAGAAAAGATGAAATCCACATGCTTATATGGTAAGTATGTTTTGTAGAATGTCATTCAGATTATGCAATGCACCCACTACGTCTCCGAGATACATGATTTCTATTTTTCCTTATTTTCTAGAAGACATTATGGAAGTCTTAACGGATAATTTGTCAATGTATGGTCCCAATGTTAAGGATTTTTGGTGAAACTTTTCCCTAATATTGCCAAGATGTCAAGAGAAGTTGGGAGAAATGTCATTTAATGGACCAATAGGGAATATTGATTGGACACAAGGTATTAAGAAGAGAAATGAGGTGGACCATAGTAAAATAGAGTCTATATCTAAACTTCATCCACAAAAATCCATGACATATATGAGAATTTTATTAGGGAATGTGGGTTTCTACCATCATTTCATCAAGGACATTCCAAAAAATCTCCAAACCTTTGTCAAGTTTACTTGTGAAATAAGTTGTCCTCAACTTTTATGACAATTATTTAAAAGATTCAATGCTCAAAAAATGCACTCACTATAGCATCAATCATCCAGGATCCTGACTAGCAGCTCCACTTTTGAACTGATGTGTGATGTGAGTGTTTATGCAACTGGTGTAGTTCTTGGGTAGAAAAAGGACAAGAAACGCCATGTCATTTACTATGCAAGAAAAAATGATGAATCCCAAGTCAACTATGCAACTAGAGAAAAAGAAATGCTCGATATACTTTACACATTTGATAAATTCAAGTCTTACTTAACATGAGCTAAAATAATGTGTATACTTACCATAGATCTATAAAATATCCCATGAAAAAAGGATAAAAACTTAGACTTCTAATATAAGCACTCTTTCTATAGAAGTTTCATCATGAAATTGTTGATAAAAAGGGATAAAAATGTGATAGCTTACCATTTATCAAGAATAAATCTGGAGGAAGATAATTATATGTGTTATCAATGATACTATCCAGATGAATCCATAGTGCTAGCTAACGCTATTGATCTAGTGACCCATGATATGGCTACCCCTTGAGATAACTTATAATCAGAAAAAAGAAGCTATTTTCTAATTTGAAGAACACTACTGAGATGATGTTGTTGTATTTTAGAAATGTGCAGAAACTCTCTATCAAATATCTATACTTGAAGAGGAAGCACAAAATATGCTCTACGAATGGCATGCTTCACCATAAGGTGGGAAATTGGGTGCAGAATGTACAATAGAAAATGTACTACAATCATGATTTTACAAGCCTACTTTGTTTAAGGACACACAAACTTATGTAAGGGTGTGCAATGAATGTTAGAGGATGAGAATTATCTCTAGACACAATTAATGCCTATTTCTAATTGCATAACAGTTGAGATATATGATGTATGGGGAGTCACTACATGGGCCCATTTATTTTTGTTTGTAAATAATTATATCTTAGTTCTAATTAAATATGTATCAAAGTGGATGGAAGAAATTGCAACTCTAACATATGACTTAAGTCATGCACATGTTTAACAAGATCATCCTATCGAGGGATGGATTCCCCAAGACCGTCATAAGTGAGGGGTTTCCCATTATGTAGAAACACAAATTGAAGCTCTTTTTAAGAAATATGGAGTTAAACACAAAGTTTCCACACCCTAGCACCCTCAAATGTCAGGTCAAGTTGACGTATGTAATTGGAAGATCAAGAAAATCTTGGAGAAAATAGTGGGAAAGTCAAAGAAGGACTGTGGAACTAAACTTAATGATGTTCTCTAGGCATATAGAGCTTTTAGAACACTAATAGGAGACAACCTATGAAAATTGTTCTCTAGAAAAGCATGGAATGTACCTCTATAGTTGAAGCACATAGCCTTGTGGGCCATAAAGTCTTTGAATTTGGATCTAGACCACAGTGGGAATAAGAAATCTAACTTCAAGAGCTCAAAGAGATTGGACTGCATGCATATATGATAATACCAATATGTATAAAGAAAGAACAAAAGTCTTGCATGATGCACTTCTGAAAAGAAAGGACGTCAAGGAAGGAGACAATAGTTTATTGTTCAATTCATGTATCAAACTGTTCCCAGGAAAATTGGGATCTGAACGATCATGTCATTTCACTATGGTTAAAATTTATCTTTATGGGATGACAAAATTATTTAGTGAGTGGAGAAAGAATAAAAATATATTATCGAGATGAGGCATTTACTAAGAGGTATGATTTGTAGCTCTCTACACTACATCCAAGGATCATTATATGATATTCAAGCTAAAGAATTTAGATTATTTATCCTTAAAAGGCAACCCAAGACATTTTGAAATATCTCTATTTGTTGTCTTATGATTTAGCCTTTAATGTTAATTTTGCATTTTATGTTTTTCCTGTTTGCTTTTACAATTTCCAACATTTTTTTCAGTGTTAGTAGAATGGATTTGATATAATTGGATTATTTATCTTTAATTGGGTTAATTTAAGGTTGCTCAATGAAAAAATAGCAATATCACAATCAATGATTATCAACAATCTACAAAAATCAAGGAAGTCTCCAATATCTAATAAACATAGAATTATCATTGTGTGATGAACACACAATCCTTTTCATTGACTAATACAACTAAGGAACCCGTAGATTTTTAATCTAAAAGAATAACGGGTTGATGATACCAACACTTTAATTGATGCACTAGCATTATATGGTCATCGATTGAGATTCCACATATTCATCAACATTAGATAAAGATAGTATCATTGTCTATATATGAAGCTAACATTTCTTCAATATCTACTAGGAACACCATAATTGATGGACATTAGTAGACAAACCATCGGTAGCCAAGTACTACATTTTCATCAGTTGATAACACATAGGATTTCCATCGGTTGGCATCAACACTACATATTGATCATACCATAGGCAAGCCGCACGGGGTCCACGTGACTTAAGCATTTGTCTATAAAAGTAACTGACATGATTAGGGAGAACTTTTCTCAACCCTATTAGATGTGTGGAGATTCAAGAACTAAACTAATCATCCATAAGACAATCAATTTCATCGACAATGATTTTCATCGATCATTATTCTCCTCCATATTCATCATTCTTGGACCCCCTCTGGGTGTTTGGGAAGATGTCATCATCCTTGCATCTTCAATGAACAAAAGCAATCAACCAAGAGAAGCACACATAGGGGTTCTCCTCTTTAATATCACAAAATCACTTTGGTTCCAGAAATGGAGATGAGATTGATTCATCATAGCTATTCCCCTCCATATGAAAAAATGTGGTGGATTTTACCACAAGAAATTCACCTAGGAATAAAATTTAAGTTTTTACCTAAACTAACATGCATTAATAAACATCCACAAGCTGTGGAGTCTTATCATGGTAAACTTTTAAGATCAAACCCAAAGGATAATGCTTTTAACAAAATAATATAGTTCAATCATAAGAATAAGTAATTGACAAGCACATATGGTTGTTTTTCGGTTGATTAATTAAATTAACAATGCAAGAAATAAAATCAAACTATGATGAAACAAGTTTTATCATTGTGATAAAATTACGAGTATGACTAGGTTTACCGCCACTGCCTATGTAGTTGTTCTAAATATTGCCTCATTCATTAATATGAATATTAGATTGGGACCAAGGGATTTCATATCCTTTTAGAGTATGAATTCCACATGGAATGATCTCCCCATAGGCTTGAGGTATCTCTACCTATGGATCCATAATATGTCACCGTAGAGAATGCCTTAGTGTGGTCTCATCCGGGGATCAACAGTATACTTGGTATTCAAATCCTAGATTTCAAGGTATCTACATCTAGGATTATAGGAAACATGCAAGATATATGATTAGGCTATTATGGAAGCATTAAAGAATCATTTATCAATTCAGATGTTTATACAAATGACAACTAACAGTGTAGAAATAGAATATAGGCAATGGGGTTAATCCTTGTGTCCCATTAAAGGAATGACTCTCTAATAATATTCATGATACAAAGAGAGATTGAAAGAGAGAATAATAATAAGCTCATGGGGAAGATAACTTCTTGGAGGAGAAGCTCAGTGGTCTCATCACAACTCCCTGAATGATGGCTACAATCTCCGATGACATCCTCTGACAGAGTGCATCTCCCTATCAAGCCATCGAATTTCATATTCGACTCTCCTTGGTGGCAACTAGGGTTTCAAATGGGACAGAACATGTCATGAACCCTAACCTTCTACATCCCCCAAGTGCTTTTGTATCGGCCCACAATATATAAGATTCATCCAAATTAGTCCAATGATTGATAACCATATGTTATATATTTTCTTCCTAAGAGCTTGGGGAAACCATAGGGCTAAGAAAACAATTGGAGGTAGCTCATACATATATATTCATTGCGGTGAAATTGAATTACTCTTCCAACCCAATTTGAATCACTCAATTTTGATAGTGGATATGGAATCTACAGTTGTGTTAGTGTTAGGGTATACTTTCTTACTGACTGACCCACTTTCTGATTGGGCAAAGCACTAACTGAAAAGGATTTCCACCTATAGGCGGGTTGCCCAACCCTAAAGCTGATTGACCAATCAAAATTGTGCAAAGGTTCCTATTAGTTACTGACCAATTGAAGATGAATTCCAATCGAATTATTGGTAACACTGGTCAACCAATCCACTTTCTATCTATTCTTCTACCTATAAACAGGTAGCCCAACCCAAAAAACAATTTAAGGGTAGGTCAACCAACCGACATCTATTGTATATATACTTGTTTTGAGATTACTTAAATTTTGCATCTAGTGGATTTAAAATCATCCAATTCCAAGTTTGTATACAAAAGTTATGACCCTCAATCCAATTGTTACATTAAGAAGTGAGGATATGCAATCTTTGATCACTTTTATTAGTTTTCACAAAGGGATTATGGCTTCTCTCTTCTTATTTCTTCAACCTACAAATAAAACACCAAAAATATATTAAATACCAAATAAATTGCGTAAACTATTCAAAACATAAAATAAATTAAATATAGAGTGGAATGCAAAAAATATATGCAAAATTAGATTTATAACACAACTTAAAACATGAATAATAGACATTCCTCAGAACCCCAAGCTTGAATGTTCTTGTCCTCTCATAATAAAAAAATTCAAAATAATCTATGAATAAATACTTTCAACCAATGTAGATGCCACATACTCACATCATGTTTAAATCACTATCACTAATATGGCTAAGAAACCCAACTTAATAAGATCATGGAACATGACTTGCCATATCCTCATTCCTTATTTTGCTTCAAAACACCACTTCCTCACCACCAAACCCAATGCCACACACGTAAAAGGATTTCATGAACAATTGAGGAATCATGACAAATCACAAGTTTGCACATAATCCAACACTGGGACTTGTCAAATTGATATCAGTGAAGCATGTAAGGATCCCCTAGGTTAATATTGGAGTGAATGTGGGTATGGAAGGATCAATGCATATTCTCCTCTATTTGAGTCAAGATCGGATCTATTGGCACAAATTTATCTAATGTATATATTTTTTGTGCACAATGACATTTTTTTACTTTTGGTGATATGCCGCTATTACATATGAGGGGCATGGAAGAAACATTTATAGAGGGAATGGGTGGTGTGCCACCCTGAGCCGAGAGTTTTGTCACACTTAATGGCTATTTTTTCATCTTTTTTGGTGGATGAAAGGTAAGAATATGGAAAATAATTAGGGGAGTGTTTGGATCATGTACACCACTTGTTTATATGATTAAATACATCATGTTATTCCTTTAATTCACTGCACTCAAATAATGATATGATAAGGGGATGTTTTTGGTGTGTATGCCCAGAGAGCCAATCATTTGATGATTGGGATGTGGCATTAGAACCTGATTTGATAATAATAAAGGTAATTCTATCTATTATGTTTGTCTTGAAAAACACTAGAGGGTGGGTGAATAGAGTTTTTAAATAATTTTAACAATTTATTTAACTCAAACAACCACAATTAAAAATTAGAAGAAGGAGACAGGTGTTTAGAGTGGTTCCAACTTTAGCAACTACTAAAGTTGTCAGTCCACTACCCGGTTGCTTACCCGACGGGGATTTTGAAAGTATTTATTTTATTACCTTCCCAAGGATTTATACAAAATACAATACTTTCCTTTACACCCTTTGAACAGCCTTCACTTGAAGTAGGTGCACCAACTTTGAGGTAGCCTTCTTGAAGTAACTCCAAGCTCCCCCTTGAAGTAGCCTTCCTCTCTAGAAGTAACCTCCCGTTGCACCAGCCTTCTGAGGTAGCTCAAAGTCACCTTCTTCACCAAGAAGAACTCCACCCTCTCCAATCAGCAGCCTCCAACCTAGGAGTAGCAAGGAGAGTACAAACGGTAATAGAGAACAAGAAAGAAAAAGGAAATTACAACTTATCCTTTGTAGCCCAAGGCTTGATTTGCCTAGATCAGGCGTATAGATCTCCTAACCAAGTGTGTGGACTTGTGATTGCAGTGGGTAGGAGATACTAGCCTATAGGACACGAATTATGAGCTAAAGAAGGAAGTAGCCAATGTTCACAAAGCTCAATTTGCTCACAAACAGATTGCTCAAAGTATGCTCAAGGATTTCTCAAGTGTAGCAAGTGTGTTTGAGTGTCCTATGGCTTGTCCTATTTATAGGAATGGCCTAAGGATGCTTAAGGACGTTCTAGACAACTTCTAGGGGTTTCTAAGTGCTTAACTAGCCGTTAGGTACAAAGTTGTTGCTTTAACAACGGCTAATTAATTAATTCTGCAGTTGCTGTCAGAGACCGTCTCGGTCGAGGAATGGTCGACCGAGACACCTACTCGGTCGAACTTTTGTCGACCGACAGGCACTCTGGAACAAGTGATTTGCAACGTCTTTCTCCAACTGCCAACTAACTTGTCTGTTGTGTCTAACGGCTACTTTTGATCTTTCTCGGTCGAGAAGACTGTCGACCGAGAGTGTCTCGGTCGAGGAGTTTGTCGACCGAGATTGATCATGTTTCAATGTTTCAATTTAGGCACTAATTATATGTATGAGTGTGCATATGTGATCCTATTTGAAGGGGATGACTTATCTAAATGTGGTGTTTAGCTAGGGAGAATCTAACGCTTGATTTACATGCAATCTAAGTACTTGTACATTATATATTTGTACAAGTTTTTACAAAGCGATTACATTGCATGAAAACATAAATGTGTAAGCATATGGATATCCCTAGATTCTTTGGCATCCACCTTAATCCTGCACACTCAAGTAGCTCGTTAGATCAATAAGAATGAAATGTTTGTCATAATCAAAACAAAGGGATTTATAGATGTCCATTTAGCCAACAATCTCCCCCTTTTTGAAGATGACAAACATTTCCTAAATATAAAAATAAAGGAAATATAAACCATATGAGTTTCATACCTTTAGATTACCTTTTGTAGCTTTTCCTCTTGTTTATAAAATGTGTACTTATTATTCCCTTTGAATTATGGAACATGAAATCCAATTCACTAGGGAATATAGCAACTTTCAATGTAAAGCCAAGAGTTTATTTATGAAACTCATTGATTGAGTTTTTCTGAGTTTTAGTTTTATATTTATTTCTCCCCCTTTGTCATTTCAAAAAGATATCCATTTAGAAATAAAAACTCCCCCTTAATTAGATGTCCCATCAAATCTAATGAAAAAGATGTCCATTTAAAAGCCAAAATATCATGATGCAAATAAGAGTTTTTGTTTAAGTAGCACAAATATCAAAGAAAACATCTTCCAAAGGAGTGATAAGCAATTGCTTCCTAATTTTGTTAAATTGATCTAGTGGAAGCGGTTTTGTAAAAATATCAGCCAATTGATCTTCCGTATCAACATGATGAAGGGAAACATGATTCTTGGAGATGTGATCCCTTAAAAAATGATGACGGATTTCAATATGTTTAGCTCGACTGTGTAAGATAGGATTGTGTGCTAAGTTTATAGCACTCGTGTTGTCACAAAAAATAGGTGTAGATGAAAGAGTAAAACCATAATCGTTTAATACTTGTTGCATATAAAGCACTTGAGCACAACAAGACCCGGCTGCCATATATTCAGCTTCAGTTGTAGATAGGGCAACCGTATTTTGTTTCTTGCTAAACCAAGATACTAAAGCTCTCCCTAATAAGAAACAGCCATCACTAGTACTCTTGCGATCAAGTCGACAACCAGCATAATCCGCATCAGTATAAGCTTTAAAATCCAAGGATTGTCCTTTTGGATACCATAAGCCAAAACAAGTAGTGCCGGCTAGGTAACGAAGAATTCGTTTAACTGCTAGAAAATGAGAGTGCATAGGTTGTGATTGAAATCGAGCACAAAGACCAACGGGAAACATAATGTCCGGTCTAGAAGCAGTTAAGTAAAGCAAACTACCAATCATGGCTCTATATAAAGAATCATCAATAGGTTCCCCATTTTCATCCTTATCAATTTTAGTAGAAGTAGCCATAGGAGTAGTAGCATGTTTGCACTGATCCATCCCAAAACGTTTTAAGAGTTCTTTAGTATATTTTTCTTGGCTTATGAATATTCCGGCAGGTGTTTGCTTAATTTGAAAACCAAGAAAGAAAGTTAGTTCACCCATGAGGCTCATTTCAAATTCTTTTTGCATAATGTCACTAAATTGTGTGCACAATGAATCATTAGAAGCTCCAAAAATAATGTCATCAACATATATTTGCACAACTAGGAAATCAGATGTATATGTTTTGAAAAATAAAGTAGAATCTGAATTTCCAATAGAAAAACCATTATCAAAAAGATATGTCTTGAGCCTTTCATACCAATTTCTAGGTGCTTGTTTTAAACCATAAAGTGCTTTCTTAAGTTTATAAACATAGTCACCTTTTTCCGGTATTTCAAAACCAGGTGGTTGGGTAACATATACTTCTTCTTGAATGATGCCATTTAGAAATGCACTTTTTACATCCATTTGGTATAGTTTGATGTTTTTATGTGCAGAAATAGCTAGTAACATTCTAATAGCTTCAAGTCTAGCTACCGGTGCATACGTTTCATCAAAATCTATTCCTTCTTGTTGATTATATCCTTGTGCTACTAATCGAGCTTTATTCCTTATTACTTCTCCTGCCTCATTTAGCTTGTTCCTAAAAACCCATTTAGTTCCTATTATGGTTTTATCTTGTGGTTTAGGAACTAAATCCCATACATCATTTTTAGTGAATTGATTCAATTCTTCTTGCATGGCTATTATCCAATAATCATCTTTAAGAGCTTCAGATATCTTTTTAGGTTCAATGATAGAAACAAAAGCCATGTTTGCAACATCTTTGAAAGAAGACCTAGTTTTAACTTTATCATTAGGATCTCCAATAATTAATTCTTGAGGATGATCTTTAATAAGCCTAGGTGTAGGTTGTGGTTCAACTTGGTGATTATTTGTAGTACTTTTCTCACTATTATTTGGTATGTTTAAATTTTCGAATTGATTTGTGAGATCTATGATTTCTAGATTTTTAGATTTAGACTCTTCATGAAAAGAAACATGAATAGATTCCTCAACTTTTCTAGATATAGTGTTATATACTCTAAAAGCTTTGCTAGAAGTGGAATATCCCAAAAAGAATGCTTTGTGAGATTTTGAGTCAAACTTATCTCTATCATCTTTGGTATTTAAGATATAGCATGTGGAGCCAAAGGTATGAAAATAGTCAACTCTAGGTTTCTTAGAATGTATTAGTTCATATGGAGTTTTCTTTAAATGAGAGTGAATAGTTACTCTATTTAGCACATAGCATGCAGTGTTTACAGCTTCAGCCCAAAAGGTTTTGGGTGTGTTATGTTCAAGCATCATAGTTCTAGCCATTTCTTGTAGTGATTGATTTTTCCTTTCAACTATACCATTTTGTTGTGGGGTGCGTGGAGCAGAAAAATTATGAGTGTACCCTTGAGATGTACAAAACTCTTCAAATATATGATTTTCAAATTCTCCACCATGATCACTTCTAATGGTACATATTTTGCTTTGTAATAGATTTTCAGTCTTGGAACAAAATTGTATAAAAATATGAATAGTATCATCTTTAGTTGCAATAAAGTGTACCCATGTGTATCTACTATAATCATCAACAAAAACAAAACAGTATCTTTTACCACCAATAGATTGTGTCCTCATGGGTCCAAATAAATCCATATGAATTAATTCTAAGGACCTACTGGTGCTAAGTACATGTTTTGGTTTAAAAGAGGTTTTGGTTTGCTTTCCCATTGTGCATGGTTCACAGTTTTCAACTTGATCAAAAGATAAAGTAGGCAATCCACGAACAAGATCATATTTCACTAACTTTTTAATAACATGTGAACTAGCATGTCCTAGCTTTTTATGCCATACTTGTAAGGTATTTTCATTTGCAAGCAAGCATTTTCCCACTACTGATTTCATAGAGTTAGGTTTAAGAATATAAAGATTTACAACTCTATTTCCTTCATAAACAACATTTGTAGTGTTTTCTATCAATAACTTACAGCAAGTTTTGTTAAATAACACATCATAACCACTATCACATAATTGACTAACACTTATCAAATTATGGTGCAAACCATCAACGAGTAGAACATTCTTTATTTCTAGGTTTGTACCAACATTACCTATTCCAACGATTTTGCCCTTACCATTGTCTCCAAAGGTGACTGTTCCACTTTTCTTTTCTTCAAAGGTTTGGAATGCATCCTTGTTTTCAGTCATATGTTTGGAACATCCACTGTCAACCACCCATTCCTGCATTAAAATGTAGATTTTGGTACCCATGTGATGGTCCGATATGGTTAGAATCATTTAAGTACAGATTTGTATAAGAGTTCTGAATCAGAAGTCCAGTCGGTCGACAATTATTCGACCGACATATGTCTCGGTCGACAAATTGTCGATCGAGAAGATTACTGTATTACAAACTAGAAAACACAGATTTGTAGCTCGGTTGACCAATTTTCGACCGAAATAATTGTTGTAAATTTTGATATGTTACAGACATTCGGTCGGTCGACAATACTTCGACCGATTAATGGTTCGGTCGACAATACTTCGACCGACTAAGTTTCTGTTTCAGTACAATAATGTAGAAAATTAACAATAAGCATGAAATCTTTTATTTAGTTGAGATAAGACAATATAAATAGCAAGATGGAGTTTTTTTGGTCATATCTCAACTAAATTCTATTTGACTCTACTAAGTTTGAGGTTTTGGGACCCAAACTAATTCGGAATCCTTAGTTTTATAAGGGCATGAAAAGGAATAGTGTCCAAGACGTAAACAAAAATGGCAAGTAATAGAATCAACTTCATTTCTTTTTCCAGCCATTGTGTTCTTGGATACAAACATAGTTTGAGTTCTTTTGGGTTGATTTTTCTTTGGAGCATATCCCAAACCTTTTCTTCCGTTGAAAACAGTACCAATGCTTAGAATGTTATCAAGTATATCTTTTCTTCTTAACTCATAAAGTTCTCTTTGCAGCTGAGCAATATCATTCATTTTCTTGTGTAAATCTTTTCTTGCTTGATCTAAATCAGATATCAATGAATCTCTTTCTTTTATAACATTATCATAGTCTAGATGGTTACACAAAATAGGTTGAGTCTGAAAATCTTTTAGTTTAGCTAACAAGTCAGTCTTTTCTTTAGAAAGAAGATCAACATCTGTTTCTAAAGTGAGTAGATTTCTAGTGCAACCATCTAAAGATGTTTTTAAAGACAAATTCTCAAGATCAATGTTATTCTTTTCAGAAGAAAGATTATCTAATTTAGCAATTTGCTCATCATTTGATTTGATAACCTTCTTTAGTTTCTTCTTGACATCAACATACTTATCATGAATTTCTTGTAGACTAGTGACTAACTCTTCTTTAGAAAGATCAAGTAGGCTTACCTCTTGAGAGTTTTCATCATCTTCTCTTGCCATTAGACAATCCACAGTTTCTTCTCCGCTTTCACTGTCACTTGACTCGTCCCATGCAGCTTTATAGGCTTTTTCTCCCTTCTTCTTGTGTGAGCTTTTCTTTCCCTTCTTTGCTTTAGGACATTCATTTTTGAAATGCCCTTTCTTCCCACATTCAAAGCACCTAGGAGGGGTAGAAGAAGTGCTGGAAATTTACTATCTTTTGTATTTAAATCTTTTGTATTTCTTACCATTTACTATCAAGGCTTCTTCTCCCTCTTCTTCACTTGACTCATCACTTTCTTGTGTGACAGCCTTTGAAGATTTTAGAGCCACATCCTTCTTCTTTCCTTGCTGAAGTTCACGTGCTCTTCTTTCTTCCTCTTCTAGGGTTGCTTCATGAGCTTCTAAGTTTCCAATAAGTTGCTCCATTTTCAGTCGAGTGAGGTCGTTTGCTTCTTCAATGGCTGTCACCTTTGGCTTATATTTTGGAGGAAGTGAACGAAGGATCTTTGATACCTGATCTTCTTCAGGAATAGGTTTTCCTAAAGCACTTAAACCATTAACAATAGTAGAGAATTTTGCAAACATTTCACTAATTGATTCATTTGTATCCATACGAAAGTGTTCAAATTTTTGTTTAAACATGCTAATTTTGGAATTTTTGACTTGGACTGTACCTTCATAGGTTATGGACAGTCTATGCCAAATATCATAGGCTGTGTCACAATTAGATATTCTATTAAATTCTCCTACCAAAATAGAACAATATAAAATGCTTACAGCTTTTGCATTCATTTGGGCCAGCTTTACCGTATTTGCATCCCATTCTGCAAATTGAGTTTGAGGGAGCTCGTATGGGGTTGACACCATTCTCCATAGGTCCCAATTGATGCCTTGGAAATAGAACTGCATCCTTCTCTTCCAATAATGGTAGTTTGTTCCATCGAACGCTGGAGGCCTAGCAACAAGTGTTCCTTCAAGGTTAAGGTTGTTGAGCACTCCATCCCCCATTTCTTCAAGACCTTGTTAGGGTTCCTTGAAGCATGCTCTGATACCAATTGAAAAACACTAGAGGGGGGTGAATAGAGTTTTTAAATAATTTTAACAATTTATTTAACTCAAACAACCACAATTAAAAATTAGAAGAAGGAGACAGGTGTTTAGAGTGGTTCCAACTTTAGCAACTACTAAAGTTGTCAGTCCACTACCCGGTTGCTTACCCAACCGGGATTTTGAAAGTATTTATTTTATTACCTTCCCAAGGATTTATACAAAATACAATACTTTCCTTTACACCCTTTGAACAGCCTTCACTTGAAGTAGGTGCACCAACTTTGAGGTAGCCTTCTTGAAGTAACTCCAAGCTCCCCCTTGAAGTAGCCTTCCTCTCTAGAAGTAACCTCCCGTTGCACCAGCCTTCTGAAGTAGCTCAAAGTCACCTTCTTCACCAAGAAGAACTCCACCCTCTCCAATCAGCAGCCTCCAACCTAGGAGTAGCAAGGAGAGTACAAACGGTAATAGAGAACAAGAAAGAAAAAGGAAATTACAACTTATCCTTTGTAGCCCAAGGCTTGATTTGCCTAGATCAAGCGTATAGATCTCCTAACCAAGTGTGTGGACTTGTGATTGCAGTGGGTAGGAGATACTAGCCTATAGGACACAAATTATGAGCTAAAGAAGGAAGTAGCCAATGTTCACAAAGCTCAATTTGCTCACAAACAGATTGCTCAAAGTATGCTCAAGGATTTCTCAAGTGTAGCAAGTGTATTTGAGTGTCCTATGGCTTGTCCTATTTATAGGAATGGCCTAAGGATGCTTAAGGACGTTCTAGACAACTTCTAGGGGTTTCTAAGTGCTTAACTAGCCGTTAGGTACAAAGTTGTTGCTTTAACAACGACTAATTAATTAATTCTGCAGTTGCTGTCAGAGACTGTCTCGGTCGAGGAATGGTCGACCGAGACACCTACTCGGTCGAACTTTTATCGACCGACAGGCACTCTGGAACAAGTGATTTGCAACGTCTTTCTCCAACTACCAACTAACTTGTCTGTTGTGTCTAACGGCCACTTTTGATCTTTCTCGGTCGAGAAGATTGTCGACCGAGAGTGTCTCGATCGAGGAGTTTGTCGACCGAGATTGATCATGTTTCAATGTTTCAATTTAGGCACTAATTATATGTATGAGTGTGCATATGTGATCCTATTTGAAGGGGATGACTTATCTAAATGTGGTGTTTAGCTAGGGAGAATCTAACGCTTGATTTACATGCAATCTAAGTACTTGTACATTATATATTTGTACAAGTTTTTACAAAGCAATTACATTGCATGAAAACATAAATGTGTAAGCATATGGATTTCCCTAGATTCTTTGGCATCCACCTTAATCCTGCACACTCAAGTAGCTCGTTAGATCAATAAGAATGAAATGTTTGTCATAATCAAAACAAAGGGATTTATAGATGTCCATTTAGCCAACATGTCTCTGTTATGAGATGATGGCACAGACGTAAGTAGATGTCTAAAGAATGATTTTACTCAATGATGTATGTCTTCAAGTATGTGACTTGAACAATGAGATCATATGGATGCTAAGAGTACATGCATTCTTATTATGTCCCTAGTCAGATATTACTATGGAAGAAAAATCAACAACAATAATACATAAGACTAAAGTGTGTGTTGACTGATGATAGAGTCTCGTTACTCATGATATGTGATATCAAGTCAAGCACACAGGTACATGTTATAAAATAGTGTATCGGACAGACCCACCATGAGAGTGATACATGGAAACCATGGAATGGTAGTCAAAGTCAGCTCTCATAGTAACAATGGTGATGGTGGTTCTTAGACCTGAAGTCACTACATTCATCACATGTCATTCAGTATACTTTGACATCATCAAAAACAACCCTCAATAAGGATTGCCATAACAGTGATGATTGGATAGCTATGACACATGGGGATTTAAGTGTGAGTGATGTAGATGGGATTTGTCCCTCCTATAGGAGATTGATATCCATGGCCTCTTGATAAGCAAGAATGAGAAATGTACGACCGTAGTCATGTGATTCAATATGTGATATGTGAACTCACAAGCATCTTAGACAGTCTGCTCTAGTTCAAGGAACATGGATCTAACATCGAGGGGATGACGATTCCATGCCTCGAGTTCAATTCGAATATCAATGACAAAGAAACTATACGACCACAATAACACTTATCATGGATTGTAGGTTGAATTTGTTCTCCAACTTTTTGAATTACTTGGATATCAATGATGTGTGACTAGGCATCGTTCTTTGCCTGTGATGTCATAATTGGTTATAGACATTCACTGTCAATGTACTTATGGACCTGTAGGGTCACAAACATATGATACACTTGGATTAAAGGACTATATTTATGAATGATGTTTAGATTGAATACTAAAGGTGTTTAGGTATTCAATTAAACAACCGAGGCTCAAATTGATTGACTAAACTCTGAAACGACAAGAGAATTGATCGATTGGAGTATTATGCTAATTGGAATCAATATTGGTTGAACTTTGCCTGATCTGGTCAAGTGAAATGACCATCTCACTTATGAAATGACCATTTCACTATGTAAGACAACCATTTCACCCTTAGGGTCACCTATTTCAGTTGAAAATTTGATTGGAACATGGATTGATGTTGATTTCAGGTTTAGCATTAACCGGGCATTCAATACCAATATGATCCAGTGTGAAACTATCGGTTCACTCATGAGATGACCATTTCACTATGCCAAACGATTGCTTTATCACTCACAGGTTCTGTAAGATCCATGATTCTGGACCCTTCTACTCCCACACGGACTGGGAACCCTGACCCTGGCCTCTACTATAAATAGAGGGGTAATGGGGGCTTCTCAACACACACAATTGAGAATTAGTTGCCCTGACACATATAGTCCTCTCTGGTTGTGGTAACCAATAGAGAGATCGAGCAAGTCCTACCCGCTAAAGGGAAGGATAGCAAGGAAAAGAACAAATGAGATCAATTATGGGAGAGCATGTAGGCAACTCATACGCTGATATAAGGAAACAACTCATTCTCGTTGGCTCTGGTAATGCAACATGGAGTTCTTGGTGGTCCATGTGAACTATTCTAGAGGAGGGAGGCTGTTGTCTGTCGCTAGGACACTGTCAGTCGTTGTTTGTGGTGCTACACCAAGAGATCGGTGAAGACGATTGTTTGAGTGTTGCTATTGTTGAAGGAGTGTGTTGCTCCCTTAAGAAGAAGAAGCATCTACTGCAAGGGAAATTTTGTTGGACTTGCTCTAGGACCAGGTGTTACCTTACAAACCTTCCTTCCTAGATACATTTTTGTTGACGTGATCTTGTTGTCCAGGGGAACTAGGCTTTAAATTTTTTTTTCCACTGCCTTATCTATCACCTCGATTTCCCTACAGTGGTATCAAAGCTCCATTATTTTATGGTGTATTTGGGATTTTAATCGATATGATTGAATTTAGTTTTCATTATTTTATTGTATATGATGTAAATATTAAAATGATTAATGTGAAAATCTGATTAAATTTCACATACGACTCCACAAACTAATATATACATATGATATGAAATATATGCAATTGACACACGTCACTCTAAAATCAGTCTTTATGGTGGATGTGAAACATGTTTATGGCCAATAATCCTTGATCTGTGTGTGTATGGTTGTGGTTATTTTTTCCCGTTGTTACTCGGTCTACGTACTGAGCCTCTCTCTTTCTTCCAAATGTAAATTAATTCTCTTCTTCCTATTTCCCCTCAAATGTAACTCGAAGTTTCCCTTTTACAATGTAATAAGAAATGTGATAGTTTTAACTTATGCTTCGATGTGAGATGACTATCTGCACAAAGGAGAAATGACAATTTCATTAGATTACCTGACCCACTAGGGGAGCGAGGAGTCCTGATGATAGGAAGATGAACTGATCGACTGGTGGCCTAACTTATCGACTGGAGGTGTCCATACGTTGCTTGGACCTGAGAACCAAGAGACTACTTCTGAAGACTAACTGAGAGACCAAGAGGTAAGCCACCGGTTCAAGACTTGAATCGATCAACCTAGACTGGTTTGAGCACATATCTTCATCAACAACATGTTGCATATGATGTGGACCTTAGGTGGTGGTAATTCCTTGTAGCTCTAAGGAATTATAGTAGTAAGGCCATAACCATCACTTGTGTATTTTAATTATTGCATGTTCTCATTTGTGGTTATAGCATGTATATGATACGTACTAAGTATGTGGTGATTGGATATATATGTGTATTTATATATAAAATTCCTCAATATAAATATTAAGTCTTAGATTCTTTTCATAAGAAGCACACATGAAAAGCTTGATCAACCACGCATAGGTTATGCCCAAACATGGTGCACCATGTATCTTGTATAAGTGTGATGGTAGACATTTAGATTCTGCCAAACCAAGGTGCATGTTTTATCATGTTGCCTTTTGGGTCAGGCTTAAGTGTGTGGTCCTAATGGGATTAGGCGCCAGAGGCATGTAAATGACTATGGTAAAGAGTTGTACATATCATCTATCTAAGAATTGCATATGATGCAATTGGCAAATGTTGCCTTCCTTAATGATTGACTATGGATGCTGGCATTGGTCGGGTAATAGTTGAATTGTTTTTAATATTGTCCACTAGAAGATTAAACAATGCAATATTCCAATTTGATACACAAGGGTTATCAATTTGAACAAAATAGTGGGAGTGATACTTAATTAAAGTCATGATTCATATTGTTAACTTATCAAATCAAACATATCAAAATGTCTTAAAAAGTTATAATATTTTTTATAGAATCTAATGTCAAACACAAACACATTCATATTGTGATCAATCCTTTAGAAGGACAAAATTAAATGGGATTGACTTCCATGTCTGGTCAGGGATTTTGAGAAGTGTTCTCAATCGATGAGAAAAGGCTCTATGTCCTTGAAAGACCACAACCAGAGTAACCCACTCTAAATATGCCTAAGCCTAAAATGGATGCTTACTCAAAGCATGCCAATGATGCCATATACATTGAGTACCTTATGCTTTGTTGTATGAACTATGAGTTGCATGAATAACATGAAAAACATGAACGCTCTCGAGATGGTAACACATCTTAAAAATCATGTAAAGAAAGTAAGGTACAGTGTCTCAAAAGCTTTGTTTGAGTGCAAACTGATAGTGGGAGATCCAGTAGAACCTCATATGCTAAATATGATTGGGCATGTGGATTAATTGGGATTTCTCTTAGGTATTGACCATGGATATGATTTTATAGATCATTATGTGAATCATACAACCCATTTATCAAGTGTTACTACTTGAGTAACTTGGATAAACTGTTGTCAAGACTACTTGGCATGTTGATGCCAAAGTCAGAATGAAGAAGGACAAATATGTGATGGTGATCAGCAGAAGTGAGCCCAAGGGCAAAGGCAAGGACAAGAAGTGTTTTGAGGCTAAGCTAAGGTCTAAGTCTTCAGCACTCAAGATAAGGAGAAGGGTAAGTGAAAAAGGAATCTGTCCTTTTCACTTCAAGGAACAAACAAAGAAGAAAGAGATAGATATCTCTACTTCATGACCCGATAAGAAATAAGCTAGAGCTGTAAGGAGTAAGAGTTGCTACCACTATAGTTGGAATTTATCATTCATGGGCATATAATAGAATTAGTGAATTTCTATTATGTACATGCCATTGATGAAAACATCATGTATCTTGTATGGACAAGAATAAATTGATGTTTCATTTTAAAGGATGAGATCTTTAATGACAATGTCCTATGTCTTATAAACTATGCTTGATAGTTGTAGAGACAAATGTGTATGACACATATATTGAATGACTTGAAGACTCAAATAATGAATACCTATAGCATTGTCATCTAAAGCGCACAAATGAGAAATGCATTTCTGGAATCCATTTGATGGTTATCTAGACTCTTTTGGTTATTGAACCAATAGATACATGGATATCTTATTTGTTGTGTAATATGATAAAAGCATCTTCACTAGATGTAGTGGGAGAATGATTTTTTTTGTTAGGGCTCATACATACCGATGTATATTGACCTTTTAAAATAAATGCTAAAGGTAGTTGCAAGTACCTCATTATATATTTATTGATGTTATCAATGGATATGGAAATTTGTATTTAAAAACTAAGTGCAAGTATGAATCTCTTGAAGTGTTCAAAGAGTGTGAATGAAGTATGTAACTAACTTGGTAAAAGTATTAAGATACTTTGATGTGATCGATGTTGAAATATTCTAAACCAAGAGTTTGAGGACCTTCTGGAGAGATTGTGATAGTGTATCACAATGAACTTCAACTAAAACATAATGATGTGTCAGAAAGAAGGAACCACACCTTGTTAAGTCATGGTGCGATCATCAATAAAATCTAGCAAATCTATTAATTTTCTTTTGGCCACATGCTTAACACTAAACAATGTACCATCTAAAATGGTTAAAAAGACACCATATGAGATATGGCATGGGAGCCCAATATTTCTTTTATAGTGATTATGAATGAATTCTTATATAAGAAAATAATTTCTTAAAAAGCTTTATCCATAAATCTCATAAATGTTATTTTGTAAAATACTACTCCTATCCAAATACAACAATAGATTTGTTTGTTAATATGGATAGCTTTATTCTTGAGGAGGAACTTAGTTGTAGAGGATTCAATGGGAGTAAAAGTAGAACTTAAAATGTTTGAGACGGACAAGAAAACATTGAACCCAAAAGAGGTATTGTGGGAACAATGAATCACAAGTTGTTGTGGAATCTCGAGTTCCTTACGTAACACAAAACCTTATAGTTTTAGTAGAACATGCCTTGAGTTTGAAATATTATGATATTTTATAACTCATAAAGGCAATGAGTTGATCATAAATGATGAGTCAACAAACTCCCCAGAAGATATTGAGGAACCAAAATTTGAGAAATGGCTTGAGGCCATGAAATCAAATATGGATTCCATGTAAACCAACAAGTTATGAACTTGATGGATCCACCTAAAGGGATAAAACCCATAAGGTGCATTTGGGTCTTTGAGAGAATACCAACATGGAAGGGTATATTTGTTGCAAATAGTTTCAATCAAGTTCAAGGTGTTGAACATTATGAAGTATTTCACCAGTTATCATTATTAAATCCATCAGATCATGCTTGTTGTTACAACTTGCTATGACTAGTAAGATTTGGCATATGGATATTAAAACTATATTCCTTAACTAGAATAATTATAAGGATGTGTATGTGATACAAACTAAAGGTTTTATAAATCCAATATTGCAAATAAAGTTTGTAAGCTACAAAGGTCAATATGTGAATTGAAGCAAGCATCTCAGAGCTGGAATCTTCTATTTGACAAGGCAGACAAAGAGCTTGACTTGAGTCAAAATGAAGATGAAATCTATGGTTTCATAAGATTTAGTGGGTGCGTATTTATATTCCATTTAATAGTGGGGAATAATGTCCTTATCCTACAAATGTTAAAATCGGGATGGAAACACCTTCTCTATGAAGGGTTTAGGCAAGATATCCTACGTGATAGGGTTTGAGATCTATAGAGGTAGATCTGGAAAGTTCCTTGACCTAAGAAAGAGCATATACATTGACAAGATGTTGAAGGGTTAAACATGTAAGACTCAATGCGAGAAAACTTGTCCATGTTCCATGGAGTTAGTCTTTCAGGAGCCTAGTGTCCCAGTTCTTATGAAGAATAGGAACACGTGGATAGATGCCATATGCATTCGTAATCGGAACTATCTTTAATGCAATGTTATGTACTTATCCTATTATCTTGTATGTATTGGACATGATGAGAGGAAATCCAGTTATCTGGTATGTATTGGACATGATGAGAGGATATCTAGTTATCTCATATGCATTGGACATGGCGAGAGAATATCCAGTAATCTCATATGTATTGGACATGATGAGAGGATATATATACCTATCTAGCAATCTCATATTTATTGAACATGACAAGAGGGTATATGTCAAATGCCAATGAGAGTCACTGGACTACCATGAAGAACATCATTAGATGCTTGTGAATCACTAAAAGGATACATTCCTTGAGTATGGTGAAAAGGAAGAGTCGGGTGAAAGGGTTACACTGATGCAAGTTTCCAAAATTACAAATAAATGATCCCAATATAAATTTTTCATTTGACTTTAAAATAAGATTGTAAGTTGGAAATGGTTCTAACTTAATGACAGTTGGTTGAATCTACAATAGAAGTCAAATATCTATGTGTTATGATAACAACAGAGGATACTTTATGGATCAGGAAGTTCATTTGGGTGAACTATTGGTATATATACCCATAGAGCCATCCCGCGTGATTGCATGGAGTCAGATATTAATTTATCAATTAATACAATTATGTGGTTAATTAATTAATTTCAGAATATTCTAATTAATCCACGAGCATTTTAATCAATGCACTCTTTCTATATATCGATGGGTTTAGGAAACCCTGCCTCTTTTCATCTCCTGTTTAAAGGGGCTTGATGGCCGATATCTTCATAAGATATTGAGAGAGGCTTTTCAGTTTACACTCACATACGTAAACCCTAGCCGTCACCGTCCTTAGAGAGAAAGGAGAGCACCGCGACGCTAGCACGTCGCCGTACAGAGACTACTCCTTCCCGCCGGCTTAGGAAGCGTGACATGGAGTTCCAGTTCATCCGTGTGGACAAAGTAGAGATGCAGACACTGAGATGCCAATGTTCGGAGGATGTCAATGACCATACATACGCGCTATGAGCAGCGTACATCACCGCACAAAAGGAGCGCCATCGGATATTCCCGTGATGCGCTCAACTAATGGGAGAGAAGTACCGTCCATGTCTTCCAGCAGCGTTGCACACCATCGTGCAGCGGAATATTTCTAGACTTGCTCCGCAATAAGGTATATCCCACGAACACTCTTTCCAAATATGTTGTTGTTGATGAGATCCTGTTTTGGGTTGCGTGGAAATTTATTTTGTTGCTTCTGCTTCACATGTTTTCTCCACAAAACCCAACATGAACTTGTGTGAGGTTCCAACTATTCCTGACACAAATGATAACAATAGAGCTACTGGTTAGGCTGGGAATATCAGAAAGCATACTATGGTACTTCCATCTCATACGGGTAGTCGTACAATAAAGAGATGGGAAACTTACAATATACCAACTTGAAGCAATGTTGCTAAACCCACTATAAATGTCTTACACAACAGAAACATGATGGATATGTTAAGGTCAGTTGGAATATGATTCATGCGTGATTGGATTGAAGTAAAGTGGGAGTATGTTGGTATGTATGCAAGAGAGCCAATCATTTGATGATTGGGATGTATAAGTAGATACCTGATTTGATAATAATAAAGGTAATTCTGTCTATAATGTTTGTCTCTGTCATAAGATGATGACATAGACGTAAGTAGATGTCTAAAGAATGATGTTACTTGATGACTTATGTCTTCAAGTACGTGATTTGAACAATGAGATCATACGGATGATAAGAGTACATATAGTCTTCTTATGTCCCTAGTCAGATATTACTACGGAAGCAAATTAGATAACAATAATACATAAGACTAGAGTGTGTGTTAACTGATGATATAGTCTCATTAGTCATTATATGTGATAGCTAGTCAAGTACACATGTACATGTTAGAGAACAGTGTATCAAATAGACCCACCATGAGAGTGATATATGGAGAACATGGAATGGTAGTCAAAATCAACTCTCATAGTTATAGTGGTGATTGTGGTTCTTAGACCTGAAGTCACTACATTCTTCACATTTTGTTCGGTATACTTTGACATCATCAAACATAACCCTAAATAAGTATTGCCATAACGGTGATGATTGGATAGTTATGACACATGGGGATTGAGTGTGAGTGATGTAGATGGAATTTGTCCCTCCTACTGGAGATTGATATCCAAGGACTCTTGATAAGAGAGACTAAGAAATGCACAGATACTCATGTGATTCAATATGTGATATGTGAACTCAATGTATCTCAGATAGTATGCTCTAGTTCTGTAAGGACCCTGACCTTCATTTTGGGCTTATCCTATTTGCTTTGCCTAAACCTTATGTTTAGTTGCTTGCTAAACACCTTTAGTGGTGATTAGGGTTTGCTTGTGCTTTGTTGAGTGTGGAGGTACTACTTGCATATAACCCAAGTCTAGGGTTGATGAGCAAGTTTGTCACCTTGAGAGGTGTTTCTCTCTCTCCTTGCTTCCTCTAGAGTTGAGAGGAAGGGTTGGTCTCGTTGCTTGAGTTGCCTTGGGCTTTGTTGAGCTTTGTTGGGCTTCGTTTTGCCTTGTTTGGGCCTTGCTTTGCCTTGTTGGACCCTGTATCGGGCAGAAGTGTCTTGTGTCGGCCATGGGTGTGTCGCCCATGGGGCTGTATCAGGCAAGGGAGTGAGTGTGTCGTCCATGGACCATCTTTGACTCTTAGCTTTGTTTGTGTCACCACTCTAGTGGACACTTGGTGCATGATGCTTGCATGTGGCAATTGCCTTGGACATGTGTATGAGGTGGGATGAGAAGGTGGCATTTCTCATGGACAAGTGTCCCTAGGTGGGCGACACATTGCCTTGTTTTCTCCTCCACCCTCTTCTATATATGTATCTCCTTTCTCTTACTAAGGATCCCTTTCGTTCCTTAGTTTCCCCTCTTCCTTGGTGAACGACACCTCTCCTTTGCAACCTTGGTGGACGATACCCTTGGAGGATCTAAGATTGGTGGTCGATCCTTCTCTTTGGAGTCTTCTTCTTCTTCCTCTTGTGGTGGCCGAAGGTGTTGCTTCGTGCTAGGAGCTTGGAGCTTGCTTAAGGTGGGTTACATAACTCCTAACCTTATCTATACTACTCCCCTTTCTTGTTGCATAATATGTTTCATCTTGATCGGCCATACTCCTTGCTAGATATGTTTCTTGCTATAGTTTACACCTTTGATCTTATTGGATATATGATCTTGTTGCTATTATGGATGTGTTGGATGTGCTTTGATCTTGGTGGCCGAACCCTATGTGTAGAGTTTCTTGGGAAATACCCCTTTTCTCTCCTTTGGTCTTGAGAAGTGAGTTTGGCTCTAGTGATATAGGCAGCACCCCTCTCACTTGGTTGTTGAGAGGTGAGTCTATACTCTAATTGCTTGAGAACCATTCTTATCTCACCATGGATTTGAGAGGTAGCCTTGGTTGAGCCTTAGGCCGATATGGAAATGATCCATCATGTTGCCTGATTGGTGATGGAGGTTGTGCAAAACCCCTCTCTCTTGGTTGTTGAGAGGTGAGCCAATTCTCTTGGTCTTTTAGGGTTTTGATGATGGTGATCTTGAGGTTGATTATGACCTTGTCGGGATGAGCTTGGTGCCTTGCACGATACACCTTGTAGTAGTGCTGCTCGACACTCCCCCCTGCCTTGGGTTTATTCTTGGCCGATATAGTCATTTTGTGTGTTGTTGGCTTGATGCCCGATATGGCCCTCTTGACCTTGATGGTGAGCTTTGGTGATATGCCCTGGTCTAGATGATCCTTTGACCTAATAGATGTTGCGCCTTGGTTGATAGAGTGCCTAAGTGGATATCCCTGGTTGGAGTCTTGGGCGGTACAAGTTGGGTTGGTTTCTTGTCCGACATGGGTTGAGTGATGAACCCTATGGTGACCGATATGGTATGCTTGACTTAGTTGAACGATAGGGTAGTTGTCGCCCGATATAACCCTAACCCTAAACTAAGTGGGATGATAGGGCTTTGCCCGATTCAGTGGATGCCTGTCACCTTGGGTGCACAATATGCCCCATGAACCCAGCTGCACGATAGCACCTTTGCTCTCTAGTTGCACGACACACCATGAAGTGGTTGCCCGATATGCTTTTCCCTTGGATCGGCCGTTATTTGGTTGTCCGTTGTGCTTGGCCGACAGACTTGGGTGAGGGTAGTTATCCTGCCCCGATACCACCTATGGTGACGGTTGTCCTACCCATCACACTTCTAGTGAGGGTAGCATGCACCTTTAGTGAGGGTCATGACCAACCCGAAAAACTTAGCTAGTGGTTCTTTATCATGTTTCCGCACCTTTGATGATTATGGGTTATGGATGATGGTTTGTAAACCAATGCTATGTTTAATGCGTGAAGATGATGCCTATTAAGAAGATAAGATGCTAGTTTATAAGCTCTAATGGATGCCCATGATTTGATAGCAATAATGTAATTGATACAGTATGCCACACATAGTCTTGATCATGACATGTGAAACTGCAAACCCTAATGACATGATAATCAGTAAAGCTCTATGTCTGGTGATTTTAAGTTATCTCTCTTGCTATGTATACTAACCATGTAGGTGTATAAGATGAATTCATAGCCAGGTAAGGGCTATGAGACATATATGTTTGAATAACACTGTATCATGATGATAACTCTTGTTGATGAAATAACAAGCATCACCAGTATAAGAAGATAGGTCTAAGAACCTAATGAAGGTTGAGTGCCTAGTGAGGTGTTATCCTCTTGATGATGAGGTAATGGATTGTTATCCTCGGTGATGATGTAAGATGGTGATGATGCCTTGAGAGGCAGTGGCTTTCTGTGATAAGGGATTGAGATCCCAGGATAAGGTGATGATGACAGTATTAATATAACTCACTGCTTGTGTGTTTTATAACTTGGTTGCCTCAACAATCCACTTAAAATATACTAATTAATTACAGTGTAATGTATCATGTAGTTTGCCCTGGCCATAGATCCATCATCGTCAGTAGTTGGTGATGGTGAAACGGGTTCTCCTGTGGGTTAACCCAGAGCGCATATTGTTGAATATGCGAGGTTTCTCCTAGCTGAAAATAGGAGGATTTGAGTGCAACTGCGGTTGCAGACTCGTGATATATGGAGCATGGTGGACAGGCCCATGGCTCAGGATATGTGATAGAGCATGAATGCATTCATGGCTTAGAGCACGGTGAATAGGCATGTGTCTCAAAGAATACTAGCACCTATGTCAAGGTGAGCTAGAGATATGGGTAGCTTGCGGAGCTGACCCTAAGGCTGAGGCCATATAACCATGAGACTATGGTCCTGCTTTGGTTTTCATGCACTGACCACGAGGAGGTGAGGTAATGGAGTCCGGCTCCCCCATTGACCTTGTATGGTACCAGTTTTTGGGCTTCGCAACCAGAGGTTGGATTTGAGCAGGGACAACTCACTTCCTCAGGGCATAACAAAACGTAATTCAGCCGAATAGTATATACTTCTTAGAGCAAAACACGGAACATTGATTAAGGCCTTGCTTATATAGTTGATCTAGTTATACCTTGCAATTATGTGTATGATCCTTATATTTTGTGATAAGTTTTTATAAATCTTATCTTGTCAATCATGTCCCATAAAGAAATACTTGGTTATATGCCTCCTGGATATCTTACTAAGATTGATGGTAATGATAGTTCTGCTCAGTATGCTGCTCATATTATCTACTTATGTCAGTTATCTGCTTTACCTGCTTTAGCTTTCTGGAGTTTTATAGTTTTGGCGGGGAGTTATGTTTCTCGCTGGGACTTGGTGTCTCACCCCGTTAGTTTACAACCCTTTTAGGTGATCGCACTAGATGTGGTGGTGGTCACAAGGTTGAGGTTGAGCAGCAAAAGGAAGAGCAGTAGAAGGCAAGAGATGGGCATGCTGCATGTTTTGGTGTTTTGTAGTAGAGTCCTAGAGTCATCCTTGTACTCTCAGGTCCTCGGAGGTGTTTTGCCGATGTTTTATGATGTATAGCTGATATAGTTTTGTATATCCTGTTGTTGGCCTTATGTGGCCTATTATGTACATATAAACAGGTGATGAACTCTGGTGCTGACAGTACAACTGGTTTTGATAACCTGTGGACATATACCAAGGCTCGTAAATGTTTATATAACATGTTTCCTTGCAAGATCTGGATGTAATAGTTCTCTTTCATCTGCTTTCCACAAACGGTTTTAATTAACCCGTGTTTTCAGAAAAAGGTGGTTCCGAACATTTTCGCGTGTCACCTTATTGTCTGTGTGATGGCGGGGTGTCACAGTTACTTTGATATCAGAGCTCTAGGTTTGCTGAGTCTACAAGGATCTAGGACTAGGTTTGTGTCTGTTCTTGTGAGTTTTCTAGATTTTCTTACAATAACCTTCTGCCCTCAGTAGAAGATAAAGCTTAAAGATGTCTGGAAACCATGAAGAACATGCTGTCGAGAGCAGCGATGCTGCATCAGTTGATGGAGCAAGAGTGCAGGCACATGAAGATTGGGTGCCTAAGGTCCCCCAACTTGACCCAGCCTGTAAGGACCATGACCTTCTTTTGGGCTTATCCTATTTGCTTTGCCTAAACCTTGGGTTTAGTTGCTTGCTAATCACCTTTAGTGGTGATTAGGGTTTGCTTGTGCTTTGTTGTGAGTGGAGGTGCTACTTGCATATAACCCAAGTCTAGGGTTGATGAGCAAGTTTGTCACCTTGAGAGGTGTTTCTCTCTCTCCTTGCTTCCTCTAGAGTTGAGAGGAAGGGTTGGGCTCGTTGCTTGAGTTGTCGTGGGCTTTTTTGAGCTTTGTTGGGCTTCGTTTTTCCTTGTTTGGGCCTTGCTTTGCCTTGTTGGACCATGTATCGGGCAGGAGTGTCTTGTGTTGACCATGGGTGTGTCGTCCATGGGGCTGTATCGGGAAAGGGAGTGAGTGTGTCGGCCATGGACCATCTTTGACTCTTAGCTTTGTTTGTGTCACCACTCTAGTGGACACTTGGTGCATGATGCTTGCATGTGGCAATTGCCTTGGACATGTGTATGAGGTGGGATGAGAAGGTGGCATTGCCCATGGACAAGTGTCCCTAGGTGGGCGACACATTGCCTTATTTTCTCCTCCACCCTCTTCTATATATGTATCTCCTTTCTCTTGCTAAGGATCCCTTTAGTTCCTTAGTTTCCCCTCTTCCTTGGTGAACGACACCTCTCATTTGCAACCTTGGTGGCTGATACCCTTGGAGGAGCTAAGCTTGGTGGTCGATCCTTCTCTTTGGAGCCTTCTTCTTCTTCCTCTTGTGGTAGCTGAAGGTGTTGCTTGGTTCTAGGAGCTTGGATCTTGCTTAAGGAGGGTTACATAACTCCTAACCTTATCTATACTACTCCCCTTTCTTGTTGCATAATATGTTTCATCTTGATCGACCATACTCCTTGCTAGATATGTTTCTTGATCTAGTTTGCACCTTTGATTTTGTTGGATATATGATCCTGTTGCTATTATGGATGTGTTGGATGTGCTTTGATCTTGGTGGCCGAACCATATGTGTAGAGTTTCTTGGGCAATACCCCTTTTCTCTCCTTTGGTCTTGAGAAGTGAGTTCGGCTCTAGTGATATAGGCAACACCCCTCTCACTTGGTTGTTGAGAGATGAGTCTATGCTCTAGTTGTTTGAGCAACAGTCTTCTCTCACCATGGATTTGAGAGGTGAGCCTTGGTTGAGCCTTAGGCCGATATGGAAATGATCCATCATGTTGCCCGATTGGTGATGGAGGTTGTGCAAAACCCCTCTCTCTTGGTTGTTGAGAGGTGAGCCAATTCTCTTGATCTTTTAGGTTTTTGATGATGGTGATCTTGAGGTTGATGATGACCTTGTCGAGATGATCTTGGTGCCTTGCACGATACACCTTGTAGTAGTGCTGCCCGACACTCCCCCTGCCTTGGGTTTAGTCTTGGCCGATATGGTCATTTTGAGTGTTGTGGCTTGATGCCCGATATCGCCCTCTTGACCTTGATGGTGAGCTTCGGTTATATGCCTTGGTCTAGATGATCCTTTGACCTAATAGATGTTGTCCCTTGGCCAACTGAGTGCCTAAGTGGATATCCCTGGTTGGAGTCTTGGGCAATACAAGTTGGGTTGGTTTCTTTCCCGACATGGGTTGAGTGATGGACCCTATGGTGACCGATATGTTATGCTTGACTTATTTGAACGATAGGGTAGTTGTCGCCTGACATAACCCTAACCCTAAACTAAGTGGGACGATAGGGCTTTGCCCGGTTTAGTGGATGCCTGTCACCTTGGGTGCACGATATGCTCCATGAACCCAGCTGCACGGTAGCACCTTTGCTCTCTAGTTGCATGACACACCATGAAGTGGTTGCCCAATATGCTTTTCCCTTGGATCGGTCGTTATGTGGTTGTCCGTTGTGCTTGGCCGATAGGCTTGGGTGAGGGTAGTTACCCTGCCCGATACCGCCTATGGTGAGGGTTGTCCTACCCGTTACACTTCCAGTGAGGGTAGCGGGAACCTTTAGTGAGGGTCATGACCAACCCAGAAACCTTAGCTAGTGGTTCTTTATCATGTTTTTGCACCTTTGATGATTATGGGTTATGGATGATGGTTTGTAAACCAATGCTATGTTTAATGTGTGAAGATGATGCCTATTAAGAAGATAAGATGCTAGTTTATAAGCTCTAATGGATGCCCATGATTTGATAGCAGTAATGTAATTGATACAGTATGCCACACATAGTCTTGATCATGACATGTGTAACAACAAACCCTAATGACATGATAATCAATAAAGCTCTATGTCTAGTGATTTTAAGTTATCTCTCTTGTTGCGTATACTAATAATGCATGTGTATAAGATGAATTCATAGCTAGGTAAGGGCTATGAGGCATATGTGTTTGAATAACATTGTATCACGATGATAACTCTTGTTGATGAAATAACAAGCATCACCAATATAAAAAGATAGGTCTAAGAACCTAATGAGGGCTGAGTGCCTAGTGAGGTGTTATCCTCTTGATGATGAGGTAAGGGATTGTTATCCCCAGTTATGATGTAAGATGGTGATGATGCCTTGAGAGGCAGTGGATTTCTGTGATAAGGGATTGAGATCCCAGGACAAGGTGATGATGACAGTAATAATATAACTCACTGCTTGTGTGTTTTACAACTTGGTTGCCTCAACAATCCACTTAAAATATACTAATTAATTACAGTGGAGTATATCATGTAGTTTGCCATGGCCATAGATCCATCATCGTCAGTAGCTAGTGATGGTGAAACGGGTTCTCTTGTGGGTTAACCTGGAGCGCATATTGTTGAATATGTAGGGTTTCTCCTAGCCAAAAATAGGAGGATTTGAGTGCAATGTGGTTGCAGACTCGGGATATATGGAGCATGGTGAACATGCCCACGGCTCAGGATATGTGATAGAGCATGAATGCATTCATGGCTCAGAGCACGGTGAATAGGCATGTGGCTCAAAGAATACTAGCACATGTGTCAAGGTGAGCTAGAGATATGGGTAGCTTGCGGAGATGACCTTAAGGCTGAGACCATATAAGTATGAGACTGCGGTCCTGCTTTGGTTTTCATGCACTAACCATGAGGAGGTGAGGTCATGAAGTCCGACTCTCCAATTGACCTTGTATGGCACCGGTTTTTGGGCTGCACAGCCAAAGGTTGGATTTGAGTAGGGATAGCTCACTTCCTCAGGGCATAACAAAACATAATTCAGCTGAATAGTATATACTGCTTAGAGCAAAACATGGAACATTGATTGAGACCTTGCTTATATAGATGATCTAGTTATACCTTGTAGTTATGTGTACGGTCCTTATATTTTGTGATAAGTTCTTATAAAGCTTATCTTGTCAATCATGTTCCATAAAGAAATACTTGATGTTATGCCTCCTAGATATCTTGGTAAGATTGATGGTAATGATATTTCTGCTCAGTATGCTGCTCTTATTATCTGCTTATGTCAGTTATCTGCTTTACCTGCTTTAGATTTCTGGAGTTTTATAGTTTTTGCGGGGAGTTATGTTTCTCGCTGGGACTGGGTGTCTCACCCCTGTTGGTTTACAACCCTTTTAGGTGATCACGCTAGACGTGGTGGTGGTCGTGAGGTTGAGGCTGAGCAGTAAGAGGAAGAGTAGTAGAAGGCAAGAGATGGATATGTTGCATGTTTTGGTGTTTTGTAGTAGAGTCCTAGAGTCATCCCTATACTCTCAGGTCCTCAGAGGTGTTTTGATGATGTTTTACGATGTATAGCTGATATAGCTTTGTATATCCTGTTGTTGGCCTTATGTGGCATGTTATGTACATATAAACAGGTGATGAACTTTGGTGCTGACAGTACAACTGGTTTTGATAAGCTGTGGACATATATCAAGGCTCGTAAATGTTTATATAACATGTTTCCTTGCAGGATCTGGATGTAATAGTTCTCTTTCATCTGCTTTCCGCAAATAGATTTAATTAACCAGTGTTTTCAGAAAAATGTGGTTCCGTACATTTTCGCGTGTCACCTTATTATCTGTGTGATGGTGGGGTGTCACAAGTTCAAGGAACATGGATTGAACTTTGAGAGGATGATGATTCTATGCCTCGAGTTCAACCTGGATATCAGAGACAAAGGAACTATATGATCATGATAACACTAATCATGGATTGTAGGTTGAAGTTGTTCTCCAACTTTCTAAATTACTTGGATAATAATGATGTGTGACTAGACACCACTCTTTGCTTGTGATGTCATAATTGGTTATGGACATTCATTGCATGTAATTCTGGACAAATAGAGCCACGCACATTGAAGACACTTGGATTAAAGGAGTATATTCATGAACGATGTTTATATTGAACAAGGTGCGATCATACCAGCACTAATGCACTGGATTCCATCAGAACTCCATAGTTAAGCGTGCTTGGGCGAGAGTAGTACTAGGATGGGTGACCTCCTGGGAAGTCCTCGTGTTTCACCCCTTTTATAAAAAAATGTTTAGATTGAATACTAAAGGTATTTAAGTATTCAATTAAACAACTAAGGTTCAAAATTGACTGATTGGATTTTGAACCGACCGCTTCAAGTGTTGAACCGGTTTGGAGTGTCAGGTTAATTGGAATCAATATTGGTTGAACTTTGCCTAATTTGGAAAAGTGAAATGACTATTTCACTAGTGAAACGACTATCTCACTTGTGAAATGAACGGTTCACTATGTGCGATGACCGGTTCACCCTATGGGTCACTTGGTTCAGTTGTCAATTTAGTTGGAACAAGGATTGATTCTAATGTTATGTTTAGCATTAGTCGGGCATTGAATACCAATATGATTTAGAATAAAAAAACTTCTCAAAACTATTGATTTGTTCTTCGTAGGTTCCAGAAGATTCATGATTCTGGGCCCTTCTACTCCCGCAAAGACTGGGAACCTTGGCCCTGACCTCTACTATAAATAGAGGGGTACTAGGGCTTCTTAACACACACAATTGAGAATTAGTTGCCATGACAATTGTTGTCCTCTCTGGTTGTGATAACCAATAGAGAGCCCGAGCAAGTCCTACCCGTTAAAGGGAAGGATAGCAAGGGAGAGAATAACTGAGATCAATTGTGGGAGAGCATGTCGGCAACTAGACAACTCCTTCCTGTTGGATCTGGTAGTGCAACATGGAGTTCCCCATGGTCCTTGTAGACTACTCTATAGGTGGGAGGTCGTTGTTTGCCTCTAGGAGGACACAATCAACTGTTGTCCATGGCATTGCACCAGGAGGTCGGTGGAGATGACTACTCAAGTGTTGTTGTTGTTGAAGGAGCGTGTTGCTCCTAAAGAATAAAAAGCATCTATTGCAAGAGTAATGTCGTTGGACTTGCTCTAGGACCAGGTATAACCTTTCAAACATTCCTTCCTAGATGCATTGTTATTGACAAGATCTTGCTGTCCAGGGGAATCAGTCTTTAAATTTTTGTTTCCACTACCTTATATATCCTCTCGATTTCCCTAAAGATGCAAGATGATTCCATAAATGTGATTCACTAATCAAATGGAAAAATGTCGTATTTGATCTCTATTGGTTCTAGGAGTGAGCATTAAGTTAAATCGCTCAGTTATAGTTAATTTTTTCTCAGTAAAATGGTTGATTTGTGGTTTGAGAGTTTAACCATTAATCTAGCCAAATTAGTGTCATTTCGGTCAGTTAATTTGGTTAATCAAATAACACTCTTGTAATAATATTGTATGAAAATACTCATAAATTTTTTAACAATTGAAATATTATAGTAGCAATGTATATAAATATAGCATGATATAGTTCATGAAAACTTGACTAGTATATAAATGTGGTTTTTTTTTTAAATAATAGTACAACTATATAGGTATAAATATGTTTAGGATATTCTTTTTAATAAATTGTAGCTATTCAGTTATTTTGCTTAACCAAAATAAAAATACTTTTAAATGAAAAATTAATTGAAATAAATTAACCAATGTAACTAAATTGTCCAAAAAATAACCATTCAGTTAATCTATGATTAACCAAATTTTTCTCACCCCTAATTGGTTCATCTATCACCTTACCTATTTTATAGAGAACATGATTCTTATATTCAGTGTAACAAAGAGTGATTTGTAACCTTTGAAATCTTTTCAAAAATACAGTTACCATCAAGAACTTATATTAAACAAAGGGGTTGTATGACAAATTATATATGCAGCACAACATGAATGTAAAGTAAGCTGACTAGATAATTCAACTAACATTGAAAGAAATATTAACTAAAATGAAGATAGTATTAATTTACATGTAATGCAAGTAAACTAAGTGCAATGGATGCATGCAAAGCTAAATACCATCAAAATAAAATAAGAAAATAAAAGAGATAGGTGTGGGTTGAAGGAAGTACATAACACCCGACCTCCATCTCGAGCTTAGGAATTTTCTCATCCTTGAGCAAATATTAAACCCAAGATGGAGGGGGGTCCTCAATGCTTATCTAGGAGGTCACAACAACTCAAAAAAGGTCAAGCTAAAGGGATATGGACAAGGGTTGGCACCAAAAACCTGTGAGCTCCATGGCTCAATATGTGATCAAGTGGTTGTGGTAGCTCAAAGGTATTGTCTAGATTCTTGAAATAACTTTTTCTTTCACCCCGCAATCCATCCAGCATGATCCAACCATACTAATATTTGAATCAAGATGAAGTGGAGAATGTAGGAGTGGTGCCCGTCTGGTGGCCTCAAGATCTACTCATCTATGCAAATTGGAGGCAGACTACATTCTTCTGTGGCTAAGGTAGTCATAAAAAATCTCGAATTTGTGCTACCAAATGTGTTAAATCAGGTGGAGGCATTAGCTCCAAAATCTACTCATCCCCTGAATTTGCATGTAGAAGATGTGGTGTTGGCATAGGAGGAACCGTCCCATATGTAAAATCAGCCTAAAAAATAAATGGGTGCAATTGTTCCTCCTAGTCTACCGCCCAATCAACATCAAAAGCAATAGAAGTAGTGGGCTTCATCACTATATCAACCTATGGGCATGGCTCCTCATTGTGTGCTACACTTCACGTATCTTGTGTCATTGCCTCAAGAATGACACAAACATCATCCTCATGATCGATCATGCATGTAGAATGCTTCATCTTTCCTGGGAATCTCTCTAATTGGGGTCCAAATGACCTGACTTTGCGGAGAGTTGTACTATTAGATGGGCTAGTTGTGCGTCCAATCTTCCATTTTGTGCTCCAGCTTCAACTTTTCTTGTTGGTCATCTAGCATTGATTCTTGGTCAGCAGCATTTTTTGAAGGGCGTCCATCATATCATATATGTAAGGTGAATATTTATATGCTTAGTAAGACTATTCACTATAAACCCCATAACATTGCTAATTGTAGCCTGTCTCTTTAGGATAATCATGTACATGGTATGGTTCCTCATAGTAGTCTCCCAAATATGATGGATTGGAATCGACAATGTTTCCATCCCAATAATACATTAAAACTTTCTCAATTATGATTTTATACTAAGTGACTTTGACATGTGGAGGAGCATGAAGAAATTTATTGATATATGGTTGCAATAACCACATACTTGACATTGATCGAGGTGCGTGCCTACCACTCCATACGAGTTGAATGTCTGAAAAATGCAAATTCAACTATCAGACTCAAGAGAGGAAAAGATAGTCCAATGAATGAAGACATATTTTCTATACAACAAAATAGAAGAAATAAAATACAAAATCTAAACTAGTAAAATAATTCAAAGCTTAAAGAAATTATGGAAACAAACTAAAAATTACAAAAACAAACTTAAAAACTACAAAAATGGAAGGAGGAGTTAAGAAAACTAAAAATTACAAAAGCAAAGTAAGAAATTATAAAAAAAATAAAATTACAAAATCAAACTAAAATTACAATAACAAACTAGAATTAAGAAATCCTAACTTTATATTGATATAATAAAAATCTAAAAGGTCTTGTTGTCTCCAACAACAATGTAAAATTTTATGTGGTAGATTATAGCACAATGAATTTACCTAGGAATAAATTCATAATTTTTTTACTAAAACTAACATTTAATAATCACCATCCTAAGCAGACAAGTCTTATTGTTGTATAGCCTTAAGATCAAACCGAAAGGATAAAGTTTTAGATTCAAAATGAATTACTATCCTATTAAATAATAGTAATTAACAGTGACAGGTGGTTGGTTTTTAATGCAAGAAATAAAATCAAATTATGAAGAAACAAGTTTATCACAATGACAAAATTACAAGGACAATGGGTTATCTAGATTCTAGAATTGCTTCATTCATTCATATGAGTACTTGATTGAGGCTGAATGATTTCATATCCTTTTAGAGTATGAAATCCACATGGATTAATATCCCTGTAGGCACAAGGTTTCGTCACCTACATATCGTTAATTTGCCGCAGCTCCAGAGAACGCTCTCCTATGATATCATTCATGGATAATGATATTGATTGGGGGTCTAATCCTAGATTCCAAGGTCTATAAGTCCAAGATTATGACAATCATGCAAGATAGATGATCAGTCTATAAAGCAAGCATTAAACAATCGATTATCAATCGAAATGTTCATACAAATGACTATTAACAATGTACAAATAGAATATGGGTAACTACAACTAAACCATGTATCTCAATAAATGATATACTCTCTAATCATATTCGTTATGAAAGAGAGAGAGAGAGAAATAAGACAAATCTCATGAAGAAGGTAACATCGTTGAAGAGAAGCTTAGTGGTTTCATCACAACTCTTTGAAGAATGGTTGTAATCTTCTATCACATTCTCTGGCAAAGAACCTCTCCAATGTCAATATGTCGAATTTTATATCCAGATATCCATGGAGATAGATAGGGTTGGGATGATAGAGAATAGATCGTGAACCATTTTCCTCGATGTCTCTCAAGTGCTATTTTATCAGCTTATAAAATATCAGAGGCATTCAAATTAATCCAAGGGTCGTAAGTTGTTTGCAATAGATTTTCATCATAGGAGCTTTAGGTAAATGTAGTGCTGGAAACAAACTGCAAGTAGTTGATAAACATACTTATTCCATATATAATCAAACTACACTTTGAAACCAACATGGATCACTCAGTTTTGACATTGAATGCGTAATCTAGAGCTATTTTAGTGTTGGCGTATACAATCTAGTCAGTCGACCAATTTTTTGATTGGGAGACCCACTAACTAATAAGGATTTATACGTGTCGGTGATTTAGCCAACCCATAAACCCAACCAATCAATAAGAATTATGTAAAGGTTCATGTTGGTTACTGACCAATTGAAGGTAAATTCAGATTGGATATTTGGCAACACTGGTCGAATGATCCACTTTCTGACTATTCTTTGGCCTACATTCCAGTCACCTGACCCAAGAAACAATTCAAGGATAGGTCAGCCAATCAGACTATATCATATATATACTTTTTTTAAGGTAATTGAATTATGCATCCATAAATTATATATCACCCAATTACAAGATTGTATGTGAAAGTTATGGACATCTGAACGACCATCTATAATTTAGTGAACCTCACTCTAACTATCATAGTTGGGAGTGAGGATATGCAATATTTGGTCTTTTTTTGGCTTTTCGTGGTGGGATAACTACTTCTCTCTTCCTCTTGCCCCAACCTACAAATAAAACAACAAAAATGAATTAAATACCAATTAAATTGCATAAACTACTCAAGATATACAATAAGAGAAATATGAATTACAGTGCAAACAAAATATGCAAATTAAACCTAAAATGAAACTAAAACATGATAAATGGACATTCATCAGGAAACATTATAGTTATAATTTCCATCCCTGAGTAACAACCTTTGGATCATAGTCTCACCATCTTGGACTGTTGCATCCAAATCTCACTAGTGTACTCCGACCAATGAGGTCACGTTATTTTGTAGCCTAGTGAAGAAATTTTCATTATTTCTTGACTCCAAAAGACACAAAAATGCTCATCACATCTTGTTTTCATTAGTTCTTATTCTTCATTTATTTGTGTTCCAATATGTTTTAATCAGTCATTACTATCTCTCTCCTAAGTATAAAAAACCAACCATGTCATTGGTTTTGGTCAATCGCTATGGCCAACTGTTTCTAGTATCGAGTTGAATTTGTCCAAGAACACCTCAAATTTTCATTTGTTGTGGATACCAACAATCATAACAACACTTTTTGTGGGTTGTTATCCTAATACTATTTCATTGGTTGTCGATCGTTTCAACAATACCCACAACTTTTCATCTTTTGAATGCTTCAACCAGATAATATCAAACCTAAATCAAATAAACACCCTCTATATCTCATCTTCAACCAATATGGGAAGATCATCTGAATTCCCTAAGTCATACTTAGGACCTGAATTGGTTGTAAAGATGTAGAAGGTTGCAAGGCTAAAACTTCAGTTGAATAAGATTGAGAGGCTGAAAGAGATAGCTTCAAGACTCATGATTGAACATGGTGATCCATGCCAAAAAAATAGACACTCAATGTACCTTAAAGACCGCTTAAATCATATGTATGATCCAACCCCATGAGAGCAGTCTTATTCTAGGGGATCTAAGGCCTCAACATATTTTGAGTATATACCTTCAGAAGAGGTTGTGAAGTCAAATAAGAGAAGGGAAGTCATCCATCCTACTAGTAGAGTAATAAAAAAATGAAGACATGAAAGAGGGTGGAAAGCAAGTAGAGGATAAACAATAGATAACCAACAAGGGAGCATCTAAAAATCTACCTTATACTCCTGAAAGAAACATCTCTAAGCCTCCAACAATAGCCTCCTCTAGACAACTGAATAACTATTTTGTCCCAAGAGATGAGGATCACCAGAATAATTATGAAATAACGATGCAAAAAAGATGGTTCAATGAAGCATGATATGGGTGTGTAAATTCTTTAAAATTTATGGGGATGCATGATGTGTTCTGAGAGATCTTAAAACCCTCAAACATATTTAAAATATGCTTCCATGACAAAATATCATATGATGAGCTTATACTGGAATTCATGTCTTCCTTGAAGAAACTTCCTGTTAAGAACAATGAGGCAGAGCAATTTTGATGATCTTACAAACTAGTACTCAAACTATTTAAAGAGGACCACATACTGACTAAAAAGAGGCTCAATACATTTTTTTGTGAAATAAAAGAAGAAGCTACCTCAGAAAACAAAGATAAATATGACAAGGACGTAAGAGGATTCAACATGGATAGGACCTGGAAACGCTCATAGATGAAAAGTTAAACATACCCAGTCAATCTAAGGTGTCGAGTATAACTCTATGATGATGCACTAAATTTACAAGCTCATCACCCGTGCAATCTTCACTGTAGATGAAAAAGGCAATGTTACCATAAAAAACCTACACATATTATGGAGTATGTGTTGAATGCATATTCATCCCAGTTTTAGCTGCATATTAGTCTAGTTTGCATCCGAATCTCTTGAAATTGACTAGCATAGCATTGTTTCAATCTACTTAGGCTATTATGCTACTTTTATAGGAATCTAATACTTTTCTAGACTCCATACTATTGCATATCGTCTTGAATAAAAAATTAATCTTCAAACCATCTGAACTTGGTATCTCTCATTTTTAGGTGACAATTCTTGTGCATGCAACTCTCCTCTAGCATAGATTCCATAGCACCCATTGACCCTGAGATAGAAAGGACATATCATACACTCCTTCATAAACCAAGAGCCAAGATGAACGATGAGGAGGTCAACAGTAGGGTGCAAGTAGTCCTGAATGCAAAAAGAGAGAGGCTCATGGCCGAAGCCAAAGCTATTGTACAAGATGAGCAGCAAGCAGTCGCAAAAGTAGAGCGATAGAATAGAACTATGAGAGTTCCCTATCCCAAAGGTTGTAGATATACACAACCCCATTGTTCAACCTGCTATCCAAGCTCAGAATTTTCAGATCGAGACTAATTGGGTGACAATGATGCAAACCCTGAATGCACAAAGAGAGAGGTTTGTGCCTGAAGCCATAGTTGTTGTACAAGTTGAGCATCAAGTAGCTACAGAAGTGGAATGACAGAGAGAATAATGAGAGTTCTCTATATCAAAGGCTGTAGATATATGCAACCCCATTGTTCAACCTACTTCTCAAGGTCAGTACTTCGAGATCGAGACCAATTGGGTGACAATGATGCAAAACAATATATTTGTAGGACACATCGGTGAGGACTCCCACGAACATTTGTAGAACTTCATACACCTATGTGGACTAAGTAAACAAGTTGTCATGCCAGAAGATGCAATGAAGTTGATACTGTTCTATTACTCCCTCATCGAAAAGGTTAGGGTGTGGTGAAACTCCCTAGATAATCTTAGCATCAAAACTTGGGGGGAACTTCAGAACCAGTTACTTGAGAAGTTCTTTCCACCTCACTCACTTATTAGATCATAGGGGAAATCACAGTTTTCAAGCAAGGTCCATACGAGACTCTCTTTGAAGCCTGGGAACGAATCAAGAAGTTGTTGTGAAAATGCCCTTATCATGGCATCGCTCCTTCACAACTTCTTGAACATTTCTATAGGGGAGTTCATGATGATATCAAGAGGTTCCTTAATGTCGCATCTAGTAGAGACTTCATATGGAAAAGATTTAACGTCACTTGGAAGGTCGTCATTGGGGGAGCCGAGAACCAAGATAAATGGGGTTCATCCCATAAGGGAGGCAACCTAAAGGTGGTAGTGGCAGAAGATAAATCCAAACTGAAGGCCATTGATGAGTCTATAAAGATGCTCACCCTCAAGACAGACAACCTTAAATATACCCTCTTGAACATTGGTAAAAGAGGTCAACCCTCCTTCCAACCTAAGGTAGCTCTAGAAGTCTGCTAGGTCTGTAGTACAGAAGGCCACATGAGTCTGGAGTGTAACCATCTCTACCAAGCCACAATGAACATGATCCAACCTCAATTTGACAACACTACAATCATTGAAGATGTTAATGTTGTCAACTCCATTCCAGGATAGGGGTACTACAACCCCAACAGGCCAAGAAACCATTCAAGTTTCAAGTATGGAAATCCAAATGGTGCAACTAATACACAATCAACATAGATGATGCACATTAACTTGAAGAGGACAACCATATATCATCTCAACACATGGAGAATTTGAAGGAGACTGGAGACTCATCCCCATACACCAATAGCCAGTCTGAGGAAAACCCCTTGATTGAGAACTCAAGGTAATTCAACCAATCAATTTATGGTGTTTAGTTGGTGTTCATATCATATGTCATATGGTGTTTAGTTATGTACATAATATTTGTAGTTTATTATTAGAAGTGTAGACACTAACCACGTAGGTGAAGGAGATAATGACACATACAACTTGTTTGCCTTCCTCAACAACCAAAACAACTAAATGAAGTCATGATACACATGGGAAATGAGATCTTGGAGATGTAGAAGGAATGAGAAGAGTTTCTTAAAGAAAGGGACAAGTTTCAACAAAAATAAAGCCTACCCAAAGAAGAAAGGCACAAAAAGAGAAGGGAGGCTTAATCTACTTCATCATCACCAACACTACCAGAAGGAAAAGACAAATATGATGGTGCTGAAACAAAGAAGTCAAAAAGATACTAGGAATATTAAGAATGTCCCCTTTCATCAACTCACGGCACCAACCACCTTGATGAAGTAAGGACTTTTATGGTGGTTCACACACAAAACATGGAAATGCACATTGTTGAAGCACCATTGATGAACTACATTACATTGGTAAAATGGGACTGTGATGATGGGTAAGAATCTATAGAAAATGTTGGTGACTTAAAATAAGATGATGAAGCTGAGATAAACTCACAAATTCCCTTGATATATTGACTAATGCACACAAAACAAGCAAGGACATGCATATGTTGTGGAAGAAAGAGCCAGTATAATTAATGACATGATGATGTGCAAATCACCAACACTAATGCAATAGAGAGCATGAAGACAATCCTAACACCATAAGGAAGTAAGAACAACCTAGAGTGGAGGTGAAAGAGACAACATAGGATGTGATGAATAATTTAGCTGGTCTCTGTATGTATGAAGATCTTTCATCACCTCATGACATATATGATGAAGCTCTACACTACCTACCACATACACAATCTTCCAAGGTTGAACTCCAAGAATAGAAGCATGGTTAGGGGAGTCTTCTCCTGATGTAGACGGTTTGTCTGATGATTATAAGCAAGATATGTAGACTTTCTTCAAGGATGCCCCCATGAGAATGGAGAATCATGTATTTCATGAGCCATTGCTTATCCCCATGAACATGCATGGGTCTCCTCCCTTGCTAATCCATGCAAAATAAAGTCACTTATGTGACCTCAATATGAAGGCTTTATTTGTGGGATGTGTACACCCTCACAAAAGTCTTGGATGGTGATAACTAGGGAATGACGTCCTTATCTGTATGGTAGGCACATATTGAGATGTGATGATTTCTGATATCTCTTCACACGTCATCATATGTTTATTTAAGGTGTTGGCGTGACTATCTTGGAAGAACTCCTCCATAAAGATAAAGAGGGGTCTATTTTCAATGCAACTCTGAGCTTATCGACCTGGATCTACGAAGGACAAATAGACGCACCTTATGCCAAAGAATGGGCCACAACTATGAGAAAAAGACAAACTAATCTCATCACACTTTCATACAAGGCTAAAGACCACTAGATACTATGTGTAGTAGACCTATTAAATCACCCAGACATAATCTACAATTGCAATATAAGAGACTTAGTGAGAAATAGTTAGCTGTTTTCAGATCTTGAAGCAATAAGCATATATGAATACCCATTAGATTAGAGAATTTGATTAAAATACAACTGAAGATATAGACATTATTGGAAAATATTCACTTCCAATTCTCAAAATTTCCTTGTGACAATCAGAAGTAGAGAACAACACTTTCATAGTACTCAAGATTATGGAGGCTCTATATAGGAGAATCTCTTTTGAGTGCATGGTTGGTGAAGACTTCCCTGCTCTGTGTGGAAAATATGTGATGAAAGATAATCTTGATAGGCAATTCTTTTATGACCCCTCCATGCCAACTACCCATGGAAAATGTATGGCACGGCTCCTGTAACGCCCGGGCCCACTGCCCAAGGCTCTAGCAGGGTTTCAGGAATGACGACTGGCCCCACAAACCACCACTAGCCTTAACTGCGCACTTTGTCCACACTGACGTGCAAGCCAGGATCAACTTCCCGACTGGTCACCCATCCTAGTACTACTCCAAGCTGAGCACGCTTAACTATGGAGTTCTTTAGTGATGGGCTCCCGGAAAAGGAGGTGCACCTTGGTGATATGGGTAGTCCAATCATTCCTTTTAAGATCATGTTATCCAAGGCCTCAAATCCTGGGATGTTACAATCTCCCCCACTTAGACTCTTGACGTCCTCGTCAAGGCTCAACTATATGGCCTCATAATCTGACCCCATTTCAGTGCAGACCCATAATGACCCATGGACACCCAGCTCCCGTCCACGGCTACCAACGCAAGGGTGGCTCCATCTCGTCTTTATGGATAGCCCTTTCCATCTTGCCTGGACCGCACGGCTCAAGACTGGCATGCCACATGCCCATGTGAGCCCCACCTACTGGAGGGGTTATGGATCTGATACCATTTGTAACGCCCGGGCCCACTGCCCAAGGCTCTAGTAGGGTTTCAGGAATGACGACTGGCCCCACAAACCACCACTAGCCTTAATTGTGCACTTTGTCCACACCGACGCGCAAGCCTGGATCAACTTCCCGACTGGTCACCCATCCCAGTACTACTCCAAGCTGAGCACGCTTAACTATGGAGTTCTTAGTGATGGGCTCCCGGAAAAGGAGGTGCACCTTGGTGATATGGGTAGTCCAATCATTCCTTTTAAGATCATGTTATCCAAGGCCTCAAATCCTGGGATGTTACAGCTCCCCTCCTCACCAAAGAATCATGGTGAGAAACCATCAACAAACTTTGGACAAAACCATCCCAAAAGGACCAGTCAGCACCATAATTACACTAGAAAGTCTGTCCGCCATGAGGAGAAAATAGAGCAACAACAACCCATAGCTCTTGCATAGGATTAAACAACAAATGCAATCAAAGTTGTACCTGAGCATGCAGAAGTAGGCTTTTCTGAACACCTACCTATAGAATATCAACTACAGTTAGAAGAAGAGATACTTGCTAGAACACATAGCCTGAAGAGGTTTGGGCAGATAGTCCTACATATGATGCTCAATTGGAGAAACCCTAAATGGATGATGTCCTCGCATATGATGATGAAGTGGGAGTAGATGTATCACAAGGTCCATATGGGATAATGAGGCCTACTTTTTTAAAATTTGATGGATGGCTTTGTGAAAGACTGAACCAAGAAGACTTGAACCTTATTATGAAAAATATGAGAGAAAAGGAAGACCAATACATGAACATTGTATTTTAGAGAGGAAGCATATGTGCTATGAAGGAATATCTCCATGATACCCTAAAAGGAAATGGGTATATGATAGTAAGTGTCATGTTAGCTTATTAATATCTACTATGAATATCTTCTAGACATCTACATAGATGGATATCAACTTTAAGGTGACCTTTCCGTTAAAAAATATTTTAGAGAAAAGGAACAATTGATGGCAAGGCTTCAACTATCCATCCAAAGATACATCTTCCTGTCTTTTGTACATGATGCACAATGGACTCTGATATATAGAGATACATAAGCTAGAAGTGTCATCCTCTATAACATCTCTACTGCATAGTTCAATAATAAGAAATACATAAATGCAACCAAGGTGCAAAGTGTTACTAAAGAAAATGCAGGAGCATGCACAACATTAATCATAAACCTAACCAAACAACATGCAAAAAGGCAAGTCAATGGAGATGAAGAAGGAAAAGACTACAAAAGCCACAATTTAACAAAGGATCCTTAAACAAATCATACACTCCAATAGTTGTGGCTTTTACATTATATTCTAGATCCATGCCCTTGCCAACTTGGGAAGAAGAACTAAAGACATCCATGGCAAGGAATATCACTATTTAAGAGGAGATTATGTGCTTCAGTTGTCGTGGTCACACTATGCAAATCTGCATGATAACGTGTAAAAGTTGCTAGTTTCCACTTAACCTTATCCTTTGACACTCTGAGAATAGAGTGAGTGATAAGCTCTTTTTTGTGGGGTGTAAACAAGTGAGGTAGGAATTATATTTTTCCTTATTCCCTCTACTTCATCATAGCTCAACTACTACAATTTCTTTGACAGTATCAACCAATAAACAATTATGAAAAAAATTAAATTGCACATAGTAGTTTTCAATAACCATTTAATCCCTAATTGAGGAGTTTTCAACTAAATTGAGGATAAAATTTTAAACATTAAGCAAATTTTTATCCAATTTCCTAGGTGTTTTCTTCACCCCTAAACTATGTTTGACTCTCTCCAAGCTATCACTTATTGATCTTACTATATCAAGTAACAAATTAGGGCACTATATCTCTACTACATTCAGAATGATTATGCTTTTATATCAACTCTACATCAAGCACTGTAGGGTTCTTAAAGATGCCTTAACCCATATAAATTTATACAAGAATAAGGAGGATGTTACCCTAAGTTTACTTTTGACTAATGATATGAAACCTCAAGTACTGCATGGAAAAAAAATATCTTTCTAGTTGAAGAAAAATCTATCATGTTCCCTTAGTCAAAACCCTAAAAATGAGAAAAGGCGCATGACTGCCTATAAAAACCATGAAAATCTTGGAAACCATGAGAAAAAAAGTTATAGAATAAAAAGTTGAATGTGAAAAAAAATGAGAGTTGTTCCATGATAGGAGTCAAAGGTACTAATCGATAGGTGTATCATTGCACTCAAGAACACATATACATAGATATCAGTAGTTGTACCTAGAAACTGAATCAGATATACCCTTGGGTTTCAATGGTGTTCATTTAAGCTGAAGCAATCCATGGCGATGGTAGTCACTACTCTAAAACAACTAGTTTGGACTGTAGGGACCACTTGCCCACTAAACAAAAACTTAGTTGAGGGATCCAGATAAGCACAAGCTACACCTAATCCTTTTCCTACCCCTACACATATTTTATATTCAAAAATAAAAACATGATTTAAAGCTACCTTTATGATGAAAGTGTACAATACAACTAGGAAATGAGATTTTCGATGGACATCATAGAGGAAGGCCCCAAATCTAAGAAAAAAAGTAGAAAAATGAAGGATCAATACACTCCATGTTTGATAGCAAATTCCAAGGGGTATAAAATGCATAAAAACAACCATGCAACTCTTGATAGATCATATGAAGACAATTCCTTTCAAAAGATAAATTCCATTTGTTTAGCTTGCAGACAAGCCATACTCTAAGTTTGGAGGTGTTTTTTTTTAAATCAGAATGGATCAATTTCATTACCAATAAGCTATACATCATCTACATGATAACAAGTATACAACATAGGAACCACCAACACTCATCTTTGAAATTGACACAATACATGAGCTCAAATTGGGAGGTGATAAGTAAATTTCAACAAAGATTTCTCTACAACGTAGCTGATCAAAACAACTATCAACAAGAGATATCTTCAATATAGAAGAGCACATGAGATAATCGAATGAGGAGTGAAAAGTCATAAAATAGGTGATAACCACCACACACATGCACATACAATACATAGAACAAAACAAGGAGGTCAAGCCGATTAAGCACAAAATGAGATACCTAGTAAAGACTAAGAATCATGAAATTTTCATAAAGAGAATGGAAACAACCCCTATGCAAGGGGGCATAACCTGCTCAAAGTTGGGGAGAACACAAGGGTTGAAAAATAAAAAAAAGCAAGAACAAGAAAAAATGAAAGAGGAAACTAGAAACATGCTGAAAAGGGAAACCAACAATGGAAGTTGGGAATACCTAGAGTGATAAAGGCTCAAGTAAAGGACAAGTGAAGATAGACCAACTACATAGAAAGTTAAACCACTTACGGTCAGTCAAATTTGGATGGGATCAAAAACTGAGGAAGGAGAGGGGAAGACGTGTCGACTCCCCACCCTAAGACAACCTCAATTACTTGAATCACCTCTATTGATGCTTCAAGGTTCAAAACCTCATGATGTCACCAATAGAACATTGACGCCCCAACAAAGACCCAGACTGAAACCCTCTTTACCCGACTACATGAAACCTAGTCACTACTCGACATAAGAAATCCTTCCTCAAGGAAGAGGGGAGGACGATCGAACCCATTGGGAGAGGGGATTGAGTTCCCCCCCCCCCCCCACATTGAGGTCCAACGGATGACAGAGGCTCCAAGTTGCTTGCTGGATCGCCTGATGTGCTCCACTTTAAGGGTACGTGAGTTTCATCCATCCCTGTTGTCTTTTAGGCTTGGGGTGTTGATAACATCCAATTATGTGGATATTATAAGCCTATTTTACGTTTCATTTCCTCTAATTTATCGGTTTTAGCATGATAAATCCCCCAATTACATGCATTGTTAGATATTATCCCTTTAGCATTCTTTCCATCTTTTTGTAAGGAATATCCTAAATTTTGTACTAAAGCAACCTTTTCATTGGTTGGTCTTCATCAACTGAATTCCAAATAATTAGTTCAGTACCCACAACCTTCATCGGCCTAGATCATCCATCAGCCATCAACCTATGAGGCAAGTGATGGCTTCCAACCAATGGAGTACCTTGTTACTCTACCAATGGAATGATAGACATCCTAATAGATGAAAAGGCCTCAAGGCTCCGTAAAGTGATGGAAGGATGAACCGATCCACAAATGGAAGGACAACATCAAACACATTTGAAATCCCTAAATTCCCCAACCAATAGTTTGACAAGATCATCTACTAATGAAGGCACATACCTTCACCAATCGATGAAAAATTGGTCATCCACCAATGAAGCCACTATTCCCTCCATCGATGGGACTATCAGTTTCATCATACAATGAATCTTTTTGGAAACTAGGACCTCTAATTAGGAACATGCCTCAAGGCATGTTTCCTAAGGCTTGGGGTGCAAGTAAGTCCATGCACACACCTATACCTGGAGAACCTTGGGCAAAGGATCAATCATTGTTAATAGCGACTCACAACCTTATTTTCTTTGGAACTCGACACAAAGTGCTTCCATTTTGTTCTTGGACCGTCAACTACCATTATAGAAGGAAAGATCCTTAGCCTCCATTGAACTTCATTGGATTCTACTCCATCACCTCCATCCATGAACACCTACTGCCTATTGTTGAATGCATATTTATCCATTTTTATTGCATCTTTTAGATCATTACTTAGGAGAATTTTATTGACTGTTCCCCAGTTTTAGAACCAATTGTCTTAGTATATATTTTCTCTCTTAATTAGATTTTTATTAGATTTGCCTAAATTTTCTAGGAAAATGGTCTAATCACTCCAAAGCCCAAAAACCCAAGGATCAGAGGCTTCAATTGCACATTCAACCTCCCAGACTTTCTAGTTCGTCAACTGGCATGCCCAATCATCCAAATCACATATGAGATCTTAGCTTCCAAAAATTCCAACCGATCGACTAACATCCCAATTAGTTAACTTGCTAGCAAGAATTTGGCAGAATTAGAATCGCCAACCGGTGACTGGTCATCCAGTCAATCGATTGAACCTGAATCATGAAGGTTCATTATCAAAGATGAACCAACTGACTAATCTCAAACCAGTCAACTGACCTGCCTTTTGATTGAAGTATCAACTCAACCCAATCGACCACTTGGGGCCCCAAAATGACCAATTGGCGTGACGGATCCAGTTTTCCAGCTGATGCATTAAATATCATTTGCTTTTGACATGCTATTTTACTATGTATTTCATGCATATTTGCTCATTTTGATACTACTTGTCCATGTCTTATCATCATTATCATGTGACACATATTTTCATAAACTATTATCTATTTTCACTATATTACATTGATTTAACAGAATCCATTGGACTTGTGTTCTTAATTTCTAAATTTTAGGTAATTCGAGAAGACCTTATTCAACACTACTCTTTCGATAGTACCGAAATTGGAAGAAAAAGAACATGCATGAATCAAAGACGCTTAGTGGTATCGACCACATGTTTGGTACTATCGACATTTTGGATAGTAATGCACCCAAAGCAACTCGGTGCCGCCTACCTCTTGTTGGTGGTACCGACTTTTATATGAAGAAATCATCAGTAAAGACAGAAAGCAACTCAATGCTAATGATGCTATCATCAGTAATACTAATGCTTACATCGATCCACAAACCCAACAGAGGACTTGGTGCCACCAACGTCCTGTCAGTGGTACCATATTAGCATAATCATACAAGATGAAAGATTGTGATTGATCCAACGACCACAACTTAGTGACACCCTAAGTTTCTCTTATGACTAGGGAGGATTTCGGCCAGACCTAATTATCACTCTCTAGTTCATTGCACGACAACAGAGATCCAAGAGACGAGAAAGGAGAGGAGAAAGCCATGTTGCGGATGATTCGAGCACCTCTGGTAGATAGATTTGCATCCTAAGGACATCAAATCATCACGGTCGTTAGAGGGAGTCACTCACACCATCTTCTCCAGGGGTTTCCATTAATTCTTTGATGTTTTGCTCATATTCTCCTCTTCCCTTTATGTGTATGACAACAAAAATCATGCTGGGTTAATCCCCTAGTTCCTTAGGACCTGAGAGTAGCCCGATATTATGCAATGTAATTGACATTATTAATTTATCTATATATATTTCTTCCTAATTTATGGACATAATGCTATGATTGCACACTGAATTAAGTGTGCCTGATCAAGATAGATAATATCTTAGATCCTTAATTGCTTTGAGAGAGAGATTTAGGATTAGAAAAGTCATAGTATTATACAGTTTATATTGCGCCTCGAGAGAGGGTATAAGATTGTGAAGGGAGTAGTCTAGGGGATTCATTAAAGAACCTAATTAATAGTTAAATCACTATGAGAGTAGGGTTTATATTAGATTAGGTAGTGAATTATGCTGTGAGAGCATGTAATTCTTGCTACTTGTCCCTTCCAAGGTTAGGAGAAATAAATATTGAAAATTGACGTGAGTTGTGGTGTGAACCCTGGTAAAACTATTGTCCTCAGGGTCCATTCCATCTGTGATCACAACCTCATTAATTTAGTTTCAATTCTTGCACTTAGTTAATCAATCAGTCAATCACTTTTTTACTAGTTCTAGTTGATTGAGTCATAGTTAGTAGTAGTCTATGGATACATTTCCTTGAGTTTGACACTCGGGCCTCATAGGGCTATATTACGTGATACATGCACTTGAATTTCATATGTGTAGTAAACACACATCAAGTTTTTAGCACCGTTGTTGAGGGAACAACAATCCAACACTATGAGTGTTGTGATTAAACACTCTAGGCCACAATTTTTTTCTTATTTTATGATTATTAAATTGAGAATTCAAATTTCCATTCAATTATTAGTATCCAATTCTCACATTTTTACATTATTTGTAAGTACTAGTACATGGTTCAAACCAGGACCACCAATTATGGAGAATCAACTCCATGAAGTACTAGCCAAGAGGAACTCTTGCACATAGCAAAGGAGTATTGTGGCTCTGTGGAAGGACTTCTCCAAACTCCACCACCACAGGTGATACAACTAGAGTAGGCAGAAATTGGGGATGGTAACATGGAAGATGAGGAGCTAACTGTCTGGGAAAAAACCAAGGCTTCACCGGCTAAAATAGATTTATGACCCATTGTGAAGCAGGTAGTAAATGTGGGCAGCTATAAAATTGATCCAGGGCTGATGGAATTTATAAAATCACAATCATTTAATGGATACGATATGGAGGATCCCATGTCTCATATAATCAATTTAGTGGAAATCTATGATATGTTGAAGATTGAAAGGGTGCCTTTGACTGTAATTTATCTGAAGTTATTTCCATACTCACAAGCATATAAGGAAAAGGATTGGTTCTTAAGCCTACCCTCAGAATCTATATCCACCTGGGAAGGAATAATTGATGCCTTCTTTAAAAGATGTTTCCCACTACAAAAGACGTGATCTAGTCAGCTAGATCTACAATTTCAAGCAGCATGCAGAGGAGTCATATACAAAGGCGTGGGAGAGATTCCAAAATATGTTGAGGAAGGTCCCTTATCATGGGATTGACACATACGAACAACCAAAGACATTCTACCATGGGTTGTACAAAGGAGAGAGAGCAACACTTGGTAGTGCGGGAGTAAGATTCTTTCTCGATAATAAGGCATTTAGGCATCATGAAATTTTAAAGAATATGGCAAAGAACCAGTCATGGGGGGGAGAGAGAGAAACTCCAATAATAGTTAAAAATGTTGGAGAGTCCAAAGTGATCACAACATTAAACGAGAAGATGGAAAACCTTGCCGAGAAATTAGATAAAAAATCAGGAAGCTCATCAGGAGGTGAGGAAGAAGAATGCATGTATATGAAGCAACAATACTACAGGGGCAGAAATGAATATTCATGGAGGAAGGATCCTAAATTCTCATGGAGGGATCCCAACAATTTTCAACAGGACGTGTCTCAAGCACAATAGGCCAAGATACAACAAGGCAGTGCAAAATAGCAGTATCAGAAGGATATCCCCCCCTAGCAAGATAGATAGACTGTATTGAGGATATGATAGGCAAGTTACTCAGTCAAAATGAGACAATCATAGGCCAAACATAGAGGGACCTACTGAATCAAGGGGCACAGATCCACAACATAGAAAACTAGATTTCTCTGATAGCAACAGAAGTAGCATCTTTGAAGAAGCCAGGACAATAAGGATTCCCCAAAAATACTAACATTCCATCTACTAACTAGTAGGTGAAGGTAGTGTTACTCCGTAGTGGTAAGAAATTGTTGAATGAACAAAAGACGAATCCAGAAGAAAACGACAAAGATAATGATCTCCTTGAGCTAGACACCACACCATAGGAGAAGGAACCATATGAGGAAACTAAAGAGCCAGCAGAACCCAAGAAGGAGTTGTATGTTCCACCTCACCAGAGGAAGATGGTGACTCCCGTACCATTACCCAATAGTTTGAAGGCAAAGAAAGTTGACCAACAATTTAAGAAGTTTCTAGACACTTTTAGGAAACCTCATGTCAACATACCTCTTGTAGATGCCATAGAACATATCCCATCATATGACAAGTTTTTAAAGGACATAATAAAAAATAAGAGGATTATAGCTGATTCGGGTGTAGTGGTATTGAAGTAGGATGTCAATGCACTTATATAGAGGAGACTGCCACATAATAGGCAATATCTGAGCTGCTTTAATATACCATGTTACATTGACAAAGTTAAGTTTTGTGAAGCTCTATGTGACTCTGGGGCAAGCATAAATCTCATGCCCTTGACAACATTCAAGAAACTGGGGCTGAAGGAATCTAGGAAGAGCAACATGGCCATACAATTGGCGGATAATTTAATGGTGAGACCAATTGGTATGTGCAAGGATGTGCTGATCAAGGTTGAAAAATTCATTTTCCTAACAGATTTTGTAGTCATGGAATTGCAGGATGACCTTGGCAATGATCTACTCTTAGGAAGGACATTCCAAGCTACAACATGTATGATCCTAGAAATGGGAAAAGGAAGACTGACGTTGGGCATTTAGGATGACTGCTTTGAAAGAAAGATGTCTGACTGTCAGTAAAAGGCTGATGAGAGGGCACATTGCCACATGTTGCAACAGTTGAACGGTGGAGTGTCCTTATTTTTGGGGAAGCCATTCCTAGATATGGCTCATTTCATAAAGAAGGTGCAAAAAGGCACTTTGACAGTGGACATCATGGAGAATACCAAAGAGGTTTCTTTGATAAATGTAGTAAAGTATCCTGATGATTTAGAGGATGACGCAAACCCTATGACAATTGAGGAGACAACATCTTCTGGTCTCACCCAAGCATATCCACAACTACCATTAGAGCCATGCATCATGAACTTGATGGATGATTACACTTATTATCATTCACTCAAGGAGTGTGTCCTTTTTTTGAAGGCACTACCATGCTTGTACTCGAGGCATTACAAAGATTTGGGACCGCCTCTGCCACCGTTGATTCTGTTGTTGAAGTGTCCCCTAGAACTCGAGCTAAATCCACTTCCTCCACATTTAAGGTATATTTTCTCAGCGATAGACAAGAAGCTCCCCATCATCATTTCATCATCTTTGAGTACACACGAGGAAGAGAAATTGCTTGCTATGCTGAAGAACCATCAGGAAACATTTGGGTGGTCCGTTGTAGACATCAAAGGAATATCTCTTAGTATTTTCCAGCACAAGATCATAATCAAAGAAGGAGCCAAACTGATAGTACAAACTCAAAGGTGTCTTAATCCTATCATGACTGGGGTAGTAAAGAAAGAGGTAGTGAAGCTTATATCGACATGTATATTTATGTTATATCTGATTCTAATTGGGTTAGCCCAACTCAAGTTGCCTAAGACTGGGGGGATAACAATCACCACAAATTCAACAAGTGAGTTGATTTCTATTAGGCTAGTCATCAGTTAGCGTGTATGTATTTATTATCATCAATTAAATGCCTCCACACTAAAAGATCATTTTCTACTTCCTTTTATCAAACAAATCCTTGAGCGGCTTGTCGGCCGCTCTCATTTTTGTTTTCTAGACATGTATTCCCAGTATAATCAAATTTCTATTGAACCACATGATTAAGAGAAGTGTACCTTTGCTTTCCCCTATGGGACTTTCACCTACTATCAGATGTCTTTTGACCTTTGTAACACACCAACTACTTTTCATAGATGTATGCTCGCTATTTTTTGGATATGTTAGAGCATTGTATTGAGGTATTTATGGACAATTTTTTGGTGTATGGCAAATATTTTGATGATTGTCTTTCCAATCTCGAGCAAATGCTACCGAAAGAGATGGAATGGAGGCAAAAGGCATACTATGAATGGCTAAAACTAAGGGATACTGACACTAGCTACTTCCATACAGTAGTTAGGGCGAGACAATGGTGAAATAAGATTACGAGGTTGAAGAATGACAAGGGAGAATGGGTACATGACAAAAGTAGTCTACATACCATGGTCTCAAACCATTTCGTATACCTATTAATAGACCCAGCCCTGGGAACCTGGTCGTCATATGCGAGAGATTATACTGGTCTACATTTGTAGATGAGCCAAGATCTGATCAAATATATGGGGAGGACCCCCCACGAGTAAGACATTTAATCGAGCATATTCTCCATGTCCTCCATGAAGTCCTTGAGGCCAGATGGGATGGATGCAGGGTTCCTATAGAATTGAACCACTACAAAACATTGTCTAGTATCCTTTTTCCAAAAACCTTTCATCTCAAGCCAACTAGAGGGTCATGTTGCTGACTCCACCATTGTGTTAATTTTGAGGATTAATTCTACAATCTCTTGTAACCATTTTCATCCAATTTTTCTAATAATTTTTGTATCAATTTTTTCTCTAAAATTATTGTAAATAGGATTAAATTGTACCTAGATAAATGGATTTCCCCCATCCAAACCAATTTCATTCCAGGGAGAAACATCCATGAAAATATCATACTCACGCAGGAGGTAATACATTTCATGGATAAAGATGGTTCAAGGCATTGCTCAATGGCTCTCAAGGTAGACATATCCAAGACTTATGACAAACAAAGTTAAGAGTTCATCCAGGATACACTACAAGAACAACCATTCCACCATATGTTATTAACACCATAATGCATGTGATTACCTCAGGAAGCTCATTTGTTCTATGAGAGGGCAACACACTACCCCCATTTAAACTTTATAGGGGAGTTAAACAAGGAGATCCAATATCTCCTTATATCTTTGTATTATGTATGGACAGGCTCAACCAATATATATTTAAGGTGGTCGGTCATAACCAATGGAAGCCGACTCTATTTACAAAAAAATGTAGCAGTGTCACAATCGTGTGTCATGGACGACCTGGTGTTGTTTGGGAAGCACCAGTTACATAAGCTAAATGCATGCTAAGATGTTTGCCGCAGGTTCGAGAAGGCATCAAACAACAAGTGGTGAGGGATAAATCAACTTTGTTCTTCTTCAAAGCTACTCTGACTGCTACCCGGAGGATGATATGTAGAAAACTAACAATACCAAGGTGATTGAGATAGGAAAGTACCTCGACATTCCCATTGTTCATAGGAGTAACTCCAAAGCCTTATATTTAGATTTGGTTAATAGCTATCAAGCAAAAGTTAGCTCATGGGAAAATAGGAAACAACCCATAATAGGACATATCATACTAACAAACTCATCACCATCCCTACTCCAACACACTTTATGCAATCTTCCAAGTTGCCCATTTTAGTGTGTGACATAATTGATCGAATCACAAGAAAGTTCATATGAGGCAAACATGATTCAAGGAGGGGGACAAATCTAGTTGCTTGGAACGGACTTATCGCCTTGCACAAAGAAGGGGGTTTGGGGGTTCAAGTTGTGAGAGAATTCAATGATTCTCTACTGATGAAGGTGGTGGATAGATTCTTGGGGAAAAGAGTTCAAGTTGTGAGAGAATTCAATGATTCTCTACTAATGAAGGTGGTGGATAGATTCTTGGGGAAAAGAAGCACAATATGGAAACCAATGTTCACATAAAAACATGTGAGAAAATGATTATCTAAGGAGGTCAGGCTCGATGACATGGAGAGGGATGTTATCACTGCTAGATGTAGCCAAGGTGAACACAATGATTTCATTTGTAAATGTCCATGCCACATCGGTTTGGAATGACAAGTAGTTGAGAAATGCTCAGATACCTACATTAAAACAAGGAATGACAATCTTGGAAGATCTAAGGGACTTGAAAGTATCAAGTCTTGTGCTACAGGAAGACGAGTGGGATGAGGAGTTTTTGAATGCATATTTTGAGAAGGACACAATAGAGACTATCAGGTCAATGCATACACCTTTGGAGGAAGAGGAGGGTGATGATATCTATTGGCACACTCACCCACAAGACAACTTTTTGGTGATGCAAATGTACATGTCACTCATTCAGGGAAAGGCTTTATAGTTGTATGGGGAATGGAACATCATCTGGGCTCAGAAGATAGATCAATGAATCAAAACTTTCATGTGGCTGTTGCAACATGAAAGACTACTCACGAACGTATCGAGGAAGACAAGGAATATGTTAGATATTTTAGCACTTGCACTAGATGCGGTACAAGAGACAAAACATGCTTTGAATGGCATTAGGGATTGTCCATTATCTAGAATGGTTTGAGAACATATAAACCCCACCCTGAAGGATACATTTTACAATATCGTCAATGTCAAAGATTGGATCAAGTGAAACTATGGTCCAATGTGACAACTCTAAATTGGAACATTACTTTCATGGTTTTGTGTTGGCTGATATGGAGGGAAAAAATGCATGGATCTTTGAAAAGGTTAAAAGGTTTGCATCTGATGTAGTTCTAGATATCTGGGTGCATGTATTGAACAATTAAGCTATCGATAAACATATTAACCTGGAAAGACAACAAAGGTCCCTAGCTACCTGGAAGGCAACACCTTTGGGGTGGTATCAAGTCTCGGTCGATGTTGATTTACACCAAAGCTCAAGGAAAGTGTTACGACCCCGCCTCCCAGTAACCCCCAATTAAGGGAGACTGAAAGGACAGAGCCGTTAACGAATAACCCGGATCAAAGGTTCGAAACTGAACCAAGAACAATTATCAAATTTTAACAAACTATACTGAAAAGCTGTAAGAAAATAAATTTTTTTGCATAACTTTTGGAAAACTTGGATCTCTAAACTTCTATCCACTTAAGGATTCTACTCTAACTAATCCTCCTTGTATTTTACTTCATGTATTTCACAATATGACGATTTATTGTTTGTGCTTTTGGCTTGTTCCTAAAACGCCGACAAACAAAACATTGGTCAGCCGAAGCTGGTTTGTGGGGGAAATAATAAACGTGCAACTATGATAACAACGTAATCATTCAATTAATCATTTAACAATCAAGATTACATTTAAATATAACTCTGCGATCCATGAGTACCCTATCCTCTGTGCTATCCCTGTAGTGGACCTGGATACTACCTTCCTTATGGTAGATCCCCATTAAACCCCTCATGGTCCCACCTATAGGTGAACTAGTTTCTAGGGTTGAGTCACATGGCACTACTCGTAAGTAGCCCACTCCTTAACTCATGGTAGGCTAATGAGTCTCATGGCACTACATGTAGGTAGCCCAGTTTCTAACTCTCGGTAACCTAGACCTTGCTCTAGGATTACCCCTTTTTTAGCCTTTTCAAAGCAATAGAGGTGGACCCGGATCTAGCCAGTTATATACACACATTTATAATGATAATCATAGTCACTTTATAGTTGCATGAAATAAATAGACATCTAACAGTTATTTTCAAGCAACCGATTAAAACTTCGGGAATCGCCGTGAAACTAGAGCGATTATTCATAAGCATAACCACATACCTTATGCCATTGCAGAACTGTGGCAGAACATCATATGTACTTTAAGAATATATCCAAACATCCAAGCAACAAGCATTCAATCTGAAATATTCATACTACATATGTGTCACCATGTATTCACATTACAATACTCAAATCTAGATTTGCTCCTAAACTAGGGTTTAGAGTTATCTCGTGTTTGGACCAGGCATTAGTGTTACAAACCCTAATTCCATCATATCACAGTTTCTAATATTACAATCTCACTTGTGCATATTAGGTTAAACCCTAATTACCATCTTAAGCAAATTAGACGACTCATTACATTTAATTCACATTATCAACATTAAGATTATCTCAAGATGTTCCCGTTAGTATCAAAATCCTAAAGCAACATATATAAAACCACTAATATGGAACTGTCCAGTATTTAACATTATCAGGGTTTTACTCATTATACATGGCAAGATCAGGTGTTAGTCTAACATGAACGAATCTATTCAATTAAGCATCATATTAAGGCAAATCTAGGTTTTCTTTTACATTAAACCCATTAGAACATGTATTTCCTATACTTTTAGAACAGGAAGCATAATTAATTCTGATAATAATTTATTTAGATTCTTCTCATTTTTCTAAGAAACTTTCATATATTATATGTCCCCATCAGAGTTACCAATAAATTTCTATAACTACTTTAAGGTTATTCAATTCTGACCAATCATTAGTCGCCACATCAGCATATAATACCCCTTTTTAACTTAATTTGTGAACTGGGTTAAGTTTATAATGGAAAGACTATACTGCCCCTCCCGTGGAGACTTGACTATTGTGCACTCGGGGGCTAAACCGTCTAAAAGGCTTGACGCCTTCTCCTTCCTCACGGAAGGGCGCCACACGCAGCCCCGACGGGTCTGCTGGGAGCCTGACTCCCACTCGGATGAGTCGGGTGCCGCGTCAGGCACTTAGGCCCTGGGCTCTACAGCATCGAAGGTGGTCCAGCCACCTCTATCAACAACTTCCGAACCCGAACAGGCCCTAGGAGAGGTCGGCGGTGACCAACAGTTGAGGGAAACAGAGGTCCTAGATAGCTAGGTCTTGCAGGTTGCAAAAGACTAAAAAGATGCATGAGAGGGGGTCGAGCCCTTACCTAAACCTCTCTGTGTTGGCGCCAGCAGAAGAGAAACCTTGAGGAAGTTGTCCCGTTCCTTCCCCTTACTCAGATACTCGGCAAGGAGCTTTCTCTCCCCACTTAGCACGGCGCTGCTATGGTGAAAGGGTGTCGCCTTGATACTGCTAGTCTCCAGGTTCACCACCAGGTCCGTCGTCCATTGGTGTGTCACCCAGCGCCTTCATGGCATGGCTATCCTTGGTTACCAACATGAAAGAGAGTCGCTTCATGGCTGTTTGCAGGTCGGAAGTAGAGATAGCACAACTCGCGCATCTCTAAACCATGGAGGAGATCGCTGACCCATGCTTCTACTACAAGCACCCATGATGGTAGCTGGGGTTTTCCAGGCAAAGGGTGGTGCTTTATCGTCTCTCTTATATAGGCCGTATGCCTAACCTTTAGGGTTAAGGATACGAAACAAAGGCGTGGGTGTTGGCCAAGTCCTGCTTGGGAACGCCATGGAAGGCAATATGATTATACGGAAAGTAATTCAATTACTCTAAATATTACGATCGATCCGTGTGTATTAGACCGAATACTTTTGCCTTCTATTTTATGGTAATATGTTTCCAAGGCTAACTCATTAAATCTTTTTTCCAACTATACTTCATAATCGGGGTCCAAACTTCTCTTTCCCTCTAAACTATGTTTCCCATTCCTTTTAGGAGACTTATATATCATTCCTTTATTTGTCTTCTAAGAAATAAGTGGATAATCCTTTAATTAAATATCTAAGCCTATTATCTTGGATTATCTTAGAAATCCTCTCATTATCTTAACTTGTAATTATCCTTCAACATACTAAAAAGGCAACCCAAGGTAACACTATTTGGTGCCCCAACCATTGTGTTTCCAATAATGGAAAGATAAATATTCTTTTAACTATCTAACACATTATAAACTGTATTTTCCTTTGGAAAATGTTTATCAATATCATTACTATTTATTAATGCATAAATTCCTTTTATCTATTTGTCTTCTGCCAAAGCACTTGTGACAAAGGCAATTAACATTACTATTCCACCAATAAAATTATTGAGAAAATATCAATTTAATCATATTTTATAGTTCCATTTTACCAAAATTTGAGGATATTACATTTGATGTCTCGCTGGGACTTTGACGATAAGTCATATCACATTATCCTCTCATTTTATTATTATTTTCCATTCCTCTTTCTATTCTCAAAACTTAATTATTCATTTACTAATTGAATAATTGAATTTCCTTACTTCATTTCCTTGTTATTGGGCCCAATAGCCAATAAAGCCCACAACACAATCATCAAGGCTATTGTAAACAAAATCCATTTATTCCAAACAAATTATATCATTATTTGTTCAAATATCTTTAATATGAGAAATTACATTTCTCACCAAATGAACCCAAAAAATTGGGGTTGTAACAGAAAGTGTGTACAAGTTTCATAGTAAGAGATGATAAGGAGATAATAAGGGAGGAGGGGCTAAAAAATAAACTAGAACTGATCCGCTGGAGGGAAAGCTAACTGCGATTCCAAGAGGACTTCAAGGAGTAGCCAAACTGCAATGTAGTAGAATACACGTCTATTCTGACTCAAAGCTACCAGTTGAGCTATTGGGAAGTGGTGCTAAATGCCTAAACATATACTGCCTACAGGTTAAAAGAATCAACAAGCTAAGAGAAATTGCCCAAGAATGTCGAGTAGAGAAAATATTCATAGAAGCTAATGTACCAACAGACAAATCTACGAAATGGTTTTGAAGCAACCAAGTGAAGAATACTACCCTACGGAATGCGATGAAGAGATTCAAAGAGCGTTAGCTCAGGATGTTGTGAATAGTTCAGATTAGTGTTTTGGTTGTGTAGTCACCAAAACGAAATATAGAAATGGCATGTTTGGTAGGGTATAGTCGGATGACAAAGTGTGTATTTGATGTACATTCTTACATTGCGAACTCACACAACTGTACCTTACTATATCTAACCAAACTAGTCCTAAGACAGGACCAATCTACTTAAAAAACTAAAGACGGAAGTTACATTCAATTCCTCCCATGACCTTCATATAACACTTACTATAATACACAAAGTCTGGTCTGTATTTAAAAAAGTAAATATAAAAAGTACATGCGACCCTTCTATGCTCTCCCACGACATCTTATTATAATATAAACTAATATATAAGTAAACTTATTGAAAATTTACAATCGATACATCCTACAAGCTTTCTTATATAATATAAATTAGAGTACAAAGAAAAAAAGTGGAAGAAAAAAATGCAAATAGACCCTTGTGTGGACTTTCTTATATTGTATAGATTCACCCACCACCAACCGTGCGAGATTAGAACTTTTGCTCCACATACACAACCTACCTGTATCGATAAACAAATAGTCTTTGCCGATATATCATTAGATCAGGTGTGTAGTTTGTTTTTTGGTTTGGTAACTTGTCAACTGTATCAACGCAATCATGTTTTTCTTTTGATATATACAGGTCTGTCTTCTTATTGGTTTATTGCAGGTAGCATAAGAAACTCCCAATTGGAATCATTTTCTAATTTATTTGATTAATTTTCCATGTCATCAACTCAAGATCCATAAACTCTCTTGGACTTCTGTAAGTACATATTCATCCACATGAAGCAAATTATGTTTAGACTGAAGAGGACACCTGACAACGGAGTGTGTCGTGGTGAGCAGAAACGAGAGCCTGAAGGTGAATTATTGAGGTCCATAAATGAACTTAAGGCTGCTGCCAACAGAGACACTTTCAATCAGGCACTCTTAGCCAGTGGACCGAGATGTTGTCCACTTGTTCCAGTCACAACTGATGGTCTGATACCCGTCCCGAACCTTTTCGCCATCGGATTTCGATTCGGCTGGTTATCCTGCGGACTTCGATTCACTTCTCCTGTGGTGAAGCCTTGCTTGCGAGTCCCGCCCGCGGGTAACTGTTCCATCGAGGGGCTCCAGTCGATCTCGCTGCTCCGTACGTAATTGTCGTTGGCCAAATTGGGTACCTTTCCTCTCTGCCTAATTGCGGGTGAACTCAGAGATTGGCTGTCCTTGGTGCTGAATCCAGAAGTTCTGATCCTTTGACGGGCGACGTATCATCATGTGAAGCAGCTTCACTCTATCTCACCCTGAGTGGCAATCGTCGTCGACCAAAATAGCTTAGCTTTTCCCCATTTTTCAGTCGTCAAACAGAAACTTTCCGAGGGACACTGTAAATCCGGTCTGCCTGTTGCTGCGGGGCCGTTTCGTCGCGCTTGGGGCGACAGAATTTTGGAGAGGGAGAGGTGACGCGCTGGCAGAGAAGGGCGGCATGGGCGGCGAATGAGAAGGCCGGTAAATGAGGCCGAGCTGTGTAGGTGAAGTGATAAGACGATCAGACAGGTCGGCTGTCGGACCTTGAAGCCAACCATTGCGAACCTACCTTTCAGCAAGTGTTCCGTCGCCCACGATGATCCGCTTAGGAGAAGCGGGCGGGCCGTAAAACTCAAGTGTTCTCCTCTAGCTAACTTTGCATCGTCCCGAACCATGACGCCCTAGGTGTTCTGTGAGTGTGAAGCTCCAATCCAGCAGGTAGGCCTCCTAGCCGCTCCCCTTTTCTTCCTCAATCTTATCCAGTGGAGAATTTTACCTCCATGTATTTGCTTACTCTTCTGGAATTATGGAGGCACTAGTGAGACCTCTGCTTATTCTTTTTTACCAATTCCCTACTAAAAAACTATGTCCTACTAAGTTTCAAAGGCATTGTTTTAGACCATGAGAATTGCGAACTCTATTTCCAAGCCACTACCAAGATTGTATTGCATTCAAACTAATGCCACTTGTTGCTTGCTGCAGAATTTCGTTATTTGAAGTGACTAGATTACCACGTGTTTATTTCACACTTGAAAATTTTGAAGTGCACAATGGAATGCAATAAGGATGAGGCCCTCAAAGCAATAGCAGTTTCTGAGTATTTGTTTGAAAAAAGAGACATTGTCGGTGCAAAGAAGCTAGCTCTTGAGGCTCAAACTCTATATCCTAGTCTAGATGGTATCTCTCAAATGATAGCCACTCTAAACGTTCATCTCTCTGCTGAAAAAGTCGTAAATGGTGAAAGAGACTGGTATGCAATACTATCACTGAGTGCTTCAGCTGATGATGAGGCAGTAAAGAAGCAGTACAGGAAGCTAGCACTGGTTCTTCATCCTGACAAGAATAAATCTGTTGGCGCGGAAGGTGCTTTTAAGCTCATCTCAGAGGCTTGGAGCATCTTGTCTGACAGAAATAAGCGCACGACATATGACCAAAAGAGGAATTTTGGGATGTATCGGCACACGACTTCACAGCCATACTACTCCTCTAATGGTTTCTGCCATTTTGGTAATACTTCTATTTTGAGGACCAAGAAACGTGGTAGTGGTGTTCATAAAGATCCATCTGCTAAAAGTGCAGCTCAGTGTCAGGTTCCATCTGTGGATCCATCTTGTAAAGCATCAGGTGGACATGAAGATCCTGGTCCTAGTACTTTCTGGACTTCATGCGGCAGGTGCAAGATGCGATATGAGTATCTACGGATCTACATCAACCATAGGCTCCTATGTCCCAATTGCCATGAAATGTTTCTAGCCACTGAAATTGCTAATCCAAAGGACCACCATAGTCATCAATCTACTTCAAACAGCTCTAAAAACACCCACAAGTATGGAAAATATCATCATGGTGCATCGGGTAAGAGTTTCCAGTACTTTAAAAGTCTGGACTCGAACAGGGCATCTAGTTTTCATTGGGGTGCATTTTCTAGCACAGCAGGAGCAGCAAGTGCAGCTGCTTCGTCATGTGCAGCTGCTCAAGCTGCTAATATGGTTCACAAGGCCTATGAAAAAGTGCGAAGAGAGCGTAAGGAGAAACAAGCTGCAGTTAGACGAGAAAATAGCGTCGGAAAGAGATCTCATGCCTCTAAACACACTATGAATAGTATGCATTTCGGGTGTTTGGATGGCTGCTTTGATGCCACTACCTTTGACTCCAAGCATTCTTCTCGGGGTTTTTCCTTTGGAATGGATCATTCCTTGAAAAGAAAGAGGGCGAATAATGTTGATGTTAAGAACAATAGAAGGCACGGGAGAGATGGCTACGAGGCAAAAAATGGAATGCTTGACCTTGATTCCAAGATGAGCTTCTGTTTTGGTGTCTCAAGTGATGACTGTAGAGAAGTTGATAGGCAATCTACTAGGTCAAATAAGGGATTCTCTCTTCTTGATGTTAGAGAGATGCTAGTTGCAAAAGCCAAAACATTAGTTCAGAAGAACTTGGATCATCAGAGCTGAAATGTAGTGCCAAATTGATAGGGAAAATCCTGTACCATTATAAATGTATATATCATGAGACGGCACAGAAATCTGTGCTGTGAGTCCTATGGCGACAAGTTCATGTTCCTCCATGTTCATGTCCCTTTTCTGAGCTTCATCAATATAACATTTGTCTTCTGAAATCAAAATTTACAGGTAACTGTGATTAAGTTCGTACTCCCTGTGTCCAATTTCTGAAGTACATTAGCATAACTATACCTTCTGTAATTAGAAACACAGGTATCTGTGGAAATGGGAAAGAGTTGACATACATGTGTATTCCCTTAAAATTAGACATCAGCAAAAGTTTTAAATTGATAAGGTCAGTAAACCATGCTACAAATTGGTCCTTGCCACGAACTTTCAAAATGTTATAGTCAACCTTTGTTCCTATGAATGAGGAACTAACCACGGAGTGCTAATTGCTAATTGAGACTTAGGTCTGGACATGGCTTTGTTTATGGTTTAGACTTCAAGCCAGTGATCAAACTAGATCTTTCTAATACTTTTCACATTTATTTTGAACAGTCGACCTGTTTCAACAAAATGTACTCAAATCTTTTCAACAAATTGTACTCAAATCATATTTTGTTGGTTTTGCTAGTTTGGTTTGCCTGTTAAAAAGCTTTTAATATTGTTAAGAGATGCTTTACTAATTTATGTTCTACTTATTTTTGTTTTATCCTGAATCAGCTTATTTGCCTCTTCCTTGGTTTATCTTCATCTTGCCTAAGGAGAGCCATCTTGTACTTGCTACACTCCAATACATCTAGTCTTTCTAATTACCATTAGCATGATATCAAAGCAAACTAATTACTGTCATCCCTAAATCATCATCTCTCTCTCCTTCCATAGGAAGAAAATATCTCATTTCGATGGGCACATAAACGGATTTTTTCAAAAAAATTGACGGATACGTTCTTGGGTTTTTGATGCCAAAATAAATGAAATCAATTTATGAAATTTTACTAGATCAATCTACTAGATGTGATTAGAATAGGAATATGGTAATTAGATAACAAATACAAGCATAGACATCCTCCTTATATAGGATAGGAGGAGTCCCTCATTACAGAGTTCACCAATATGGGATAAAAGGCAAGACACTAAATGGAGCACAAAATAAAAAAATAAATATAAATAAATATATTAGCACCCCCTCAAGTTGGAGCATGAATATCATGCATGCCCAACTTGTCCACCATAGATTAAAATCTTGTCTTTGACAGTGATTTTGTAAAGATGTTGGCGAGCTGATCCCCAGTCTTGATGTATGGATCGGCTATGCGCTTGGATAAGATGGATTCTCTAATGAAGTGACAGTCTACCTCAATATGTTTAATTTGCTCATGGAAAGTTGTGTTACTTGCAATGCAGGTAGTTGCTTTATTGTCAGAGTAAATGGGAACAAGGGCAAAATCATAGACTCGAAATTTCTTTAATCGTCCTTGAGCCTACATCAGCTTAAAAGTGGTATGTGCCATGGCACAATACTCGACTTCAACATTGGATCTAGCCACGATAGCCTGCTTTTTGCTTCGCCAAGTGATAAGGTTACCGCCTAAAAAAGTGCAGTAACCTGAAGTAGATCTATGATCAGCCCTGCTGCCTACATAGTCTGAGTCAGAAAAACCAGAATCTCACAGTGCCCATTGTTCCTATATAGAAGACCCTTTTTAGGTGAGCTGTTTAAGTATTTATGAATGTGGCACACAACATGCAATGACATTGTCAATATTTATCAAGATACCTGCTGACAAGTCCAACTGCGGAATTGATGTCTGTTCGTGTAACTGTCAGATAATTGAGTTTGCCCACAAGTCTTCTATATTGTTTGATGTCAGGGTAAAGAAGGAGAAGAATCATCATCCACATTGGTATTTGGGTCTAGAGGAGTGCTGACTGGCTTGACACCCGACATGCCTGTCTTTGTAGAAGATCAAGTACATACTTGTGTTGAGATAAACAGATTCCAGAAGAATGAGATACTTCAAGTCTCAGAAAATAACACAATTTTCCTAGATCTTTAATAATGAAGTGTTTTTTAAATATTCCTTGTATCATGGATACCCTGACGGTCACTCCCAGAAAGGATGATATCATCCACACACACACAGTCAGAATAATAAGACCCTCAGTAGTTTTTTAAACAACGACACAATGATCAGAATGTGAGCATCTGAAGTCAAATTTGGCAAGAATTCGACTTAATTTATCAAACCATACTCTTGGACTTTTTTCAGTCGATAAGCTTTCTTCAGACGACAAAATTTAGCACACTCCCCCTAAGCAACAGATCTGGGAAGTTGCTCCATATATACTTCCTCATGCAAGCATATAAGAAACATTTTTAACATTCAACTGGAACAAGGGCCACTTCTTATTGACAACAACAAAAATAAGAATCAGAATAGAATTAAGTCACACACCAGGTGGGAAAGTCTCAAAGTAATCCACACCATATGTTTGAGTGTAGCCATTAGCAACAACACAGTCTTTAAGACGTTCAACCGTGCCGTCTGGTTGATGCTTCACAATGAAGATCCAACGATAATCTACATGGGAGACATGAGCAGGGGCATCTACTAAGTCCCATGTCTGTTGAGTATGTAGGGCTTCCGTCTCGACTTCCATGGCACATTACGCCAGGCAGGATGTGTGAGGGCCTCAACCACATTTTTAGGAATAGATAGATGACATAGTAGTAGTAAAGTTTACAAAACTTGAACCAAGATTAGGATCAGAACAATAATTGCTGATAGGATGGGAAGTACAGGAGTGCACCCCTTTTCTTATGCTAATTGGAGTATCCAAGTTGGAATATACCTAAGTAGTGTCGTGGTTTGCCGACGAAGATGAAGGATTGATTGAGGGAGAGGCCATAGAGGGAGTTATAGGCTTGCGATGTCTTTGATGCACTCTGAGAGGAATGTCAACAGAAACAAATTTTGAAGATGTCGGTTCTACATGGATAGGAAGAGGAGTGGCAATGAGAAGATCCATTGACAGAGTCGAACCTATAACAGAAAAATACAGAATATCTTAAAAAACATCCACACTAACAAACCATTTCTTAGAATTTGGATCATAACATATGTATCCTTTTTGAGTGCATGAGTAACCCATGAAGATGCACTCGTAGGTTGGGGATCAAGTTTACTCAAACCGGTCTGAAGATTCTTTACAAAACATGTGCTACCAAAAATCCTAGGTGGTACAAAAGACAAGGGAGCCTCCGGGGCACAAAACATTGAATGGGACTTGGTTATTTAAGACAGAGGAGGGCATTCCATTGATCAGAAAAAAGGCAGTGGAGACAACATCGGCCCAAAAAGGTTTAGGTATGTTATAATGAAACATAAGGATTCTGGCAACTTCAAGAAGATGTTGATTCTTACGCTCGACAATGCCATTCTGTTGAGGAGTATAAGAACAAGATGTTTGATGAATGGTGCCAAGGATTTTACAAAAATGAATGACAAATTGTTGCATAAATTCAAGAGCATTGTCTGTCCTAAAGATTCTGATGGGCTTATTAAATTGAGTCTTAATCTCAGCAAAGAATGTAGTAGTAGTATCAAGAACATGTTCCATGTCTTTAAGTAAAAACAACCTTGTGGTTCTAGAGAAGTCACTGATAAAGGTCATAAAGTAACGAAAGCCAACCTTAGCAGTGACAAAATACGATCCCCATATATCAGCATCAACAACATCAAAGATAGATTTTGAAGATATAGTAATCTTCTTTGGGAATACACATCGAGTTTGCTTTCCAAACTAGCAAGCTTCACATTTAAGCAAAGTTTCAGAAACAGTTGGAATCAAATGTTTGAGTTTAGATGCTAATGAATGTCCTAATCTGTAGTGCCACTTCAGTCCTGAAACCATCGAGGAGAGAAGAGCTGTATGCTTCAGGTTATTTATGTAGTATAAGCTGCTTGGTCCCTCTGGCCCGAACCAATCTTCATCCTCGTGTGGAGATCCTGAAAGACATATCCATCAGAGTCAAAAGTAATAGAACACTGAAGTTGCTTGATAGTTTTGCTGACTGAAAGAAGATTCAGAGGAAAGCGAGGGACATATAACACCAATATGAGCAAAAGTTATTTGGAGTTCGAATATGACCAACCCCACTGAAGTCTGTTGCCTGTGATATCTCTTATATCCTTCTATAGCTATGTTGGTGACGTTTTTTATGTTGGAAAGATTCTGATGTTTTGGTGTTGCCTATGGTAGTCTCTTCTTTATGGGCCATAGCTGGTTCAATGCTTATCTCTTTGGAGCCTCTTGGAATGAGTTTAGCTTTTTCTCTGGAGTCTTTCAGTTTAAGATGACTTTACTGCAATGAAGATCTGATTCTAGCTCTTCTTTTCAGATTCAGTGTGGTTTATTTGGTTTATCTTTTCAAGATTAGATTCCTTATATCTGTTCAATCACTTCCACATTCTTTATTCTTTTGGTTTGTAAGGCTCTATAAAATTTGTAAAGTCCATTAGCTTTACTATCTGTTCTATATGAACTTTACCCATACAAAATAGAGTTTTTTTCCGAAAAAAAAAGAAGAAGACACATGCTATACAAGTTTTAATTTGTCACTTGCAACTTTAAGCTTTGAGTTTTAAGTTCTAAGTTGTGACTTGGGTTTGTAAGTTTGTATTACTCTAATAAACTTGATAGTGCTGTTCATTTGTGCACACTCATCAAGACATGGATCCCACCCTGACCTCTCAACATATAAATGAATTATATAATCTAGTGTGTTTATGTCTACACTGTGTTCGCAAAGTTTATAATTGAATTTCTTCATTTTACTATTGAAATTGTCATCAAAATGACTGAGGAAACAGTTCAACGTTCTTCAATTACAAATGTGGAAGATCCCTCCCCCTCATATCCACTATGAAATATTATTGCATATTTAAGTGCATCTTGGTGTTTAGATCATCCCAGTAAATTTTCATGATTTAATTCGCTTATTTTGGCATCAAATAGTCAGGGCCGTAAATAATGAAATTCGGTCAGAATTTCCACAAAATTTTGTTTTTGGGTCATCAAATACGATGTCAAAATCAGAATTTAATTATATACCAATCTTACAATGCCAATTTTGTATTTTGATAATTGCTATGGGCCTAAAAAATTAATCTAAGATCTATTAGGTCAATTGACACGCTCCAAAGTCTTTCAAAGCTAAACCTACAATTAGGACCCTGGAAGTCATAGTTTGCCAACCAAAGTGGATTACAAAATCTAAATTTAGTTATTTGCATGTTTTTGTAATCACGGTTTGGTTATATCCTTGTATATGATCGATGTTGTTAAAATTAAGGCTTAGAACTTAAAAAGAAAAAAAAATGAGTCATCAAGAAGACTTCCTCTCCCCGACCCCTCATTAACCTATGGAGGCCTAACATAGGAGTATGGTAAATCAAGTGTGCAACACATCAGTTCCGGCGCAAACCATGTCAGACATAAATCTCAGTTTATTCGTCCCTGTGAGGATTCGAACCTGCGTTCACGATCCGATCACCAGTGAGCCACACCCTTGCGGGCAAGGCTTAGAACTTAATTGACATTGAAAGTATACTCACATATTCATAAAAATGATTAAAAACTCACTTGGACTCTATTTTAAAATCCAACTGGAAAATGCAAAAATATGTGATATACTTGTTTGGTGGACTTTTCTATCAAGAAGTCCAACCGACAAAACCCAACTTGAAGATAATGATTAGGGTCGGCTCGGCTGACTTAACTTGAAGAAGTTCAACCGACGTCAATGTCTGTCTTGGACAATGGTTTGCGTCGACTAGAATTTACCCATGGATACTTCTCCATACACCTCTTAATAAAAAAATAACATGCGTTCTACATCTTCCACGCACCATACTGGCTGTCTGATATATGTAGATTTTAGCCTTTGCTCAGTAATCCTCCCTTAGTGCTTCATTGCTTGACTCATCAAATTGATACCTTTTTTTTTGAGGGCAAATGGCTCGATTCATTACTTATAAGCCATACGACATCTACAATTTGAGTCAAAAATACAGCAAGAGCATACAAAGATCAAGTTAACATCACTACAACTCATATCGGAACGAGAATAGAACGCTTCCGTATTGATTCTTCTTCCTTGTTGCTGTCTTAAGCAGCTTTCCACGAAGAATTCCTTCGACTTGAGCGTGTAGTAGTGATAGAGGCCCTGGATCTGTGCGGTGCTCCGCTGCATCATCATCTCAAAGGAAGCCATATAACCAAGTAACAAAACAAGCCACAGCAAGACACAAACAAAACTAAACGCTGACAAGCAGCGGGAAGACAAACGCTGACAAGCAGCGAGCAAACAAAGGCTAACCGGTAGCAACTAGAAAACAAACGCCGATGAACAACGACTAAAATGGCAGAGTGAAGCTGCCACAGACCACTCGACACTTGACACGGGTAGAGGACGAGAACAGACCAGCAACTGAAAAGAAACCAGAGCAAACCAGAAAGGGAAACGAGAACCTCAGCCCCTCCTCACCACACCGTCTCCCACCTGTCACGACAAGTGCCTGCAAAGGCAGCGGCACCACCACTGGACGAGATGGATAAGTCCCCCACCAGGCGAGAAACTACCCTAGAGCTCGCCCACGGTGGCCACAACGCCACCCCTAGGTCCCGCCGCCCAAGAGCGGCGAGAGGCAGGACCAACCGAAGGAGTTCGACGGCAGCTTGGTGGAGGCGAGGCGAGGCAGGAAAGAGGCTCCGGGGGAGTAGGGGAAGAGACCACAGGCCGCGGCCGCCGCCCCCGCCCCCCCAAGCCTAGGGCACCGCCGCCGCTAACCCTAGATCGCAAGGGCGATCGCCAGAGCGTTGTGGGAGGACGTTTGGTTTAAGCTTGACTAGCATCAAATTGATACCTTTGTAGTTTGTGCTACTTTGAATCTCCTTTGTTCTTTTAGATGGGGACTATGGTACCTTCTCCACTCATTCAATATTCTCTTGGTCTTCTTAATCTTATTGAAGACAGTCGTTAAACACAACCCCTTCATCCCAAGCTCTTTCACACATTAATAGCAATATCGTCTCGCCCGTATGTCTTTCTCATTTTCATTTTTTTCAAAGCATTCTTGACTTCAAATAGTGAAACTCGTTATGTGTAAGTGATACCTATCTTATTCATGTCACACTAGTCTTTTATATTATTCAAAGCACTGATTTAGAAAGTGACTGATGTTGCTTGAGTTAATTAGTATTAGAAAGTATTATTAGCCTATTTAGTTAATAGGTTAAATAGTATTTGGGATTAAGTGTCTCAACCCATATAGCCTTACTTGAGTCCCAAGTATGTAATGTTTCCCCCTTTCTCCTATATATAGGATAGGGGTGTGCCATCTAATATAACAACACAAGTGAGTTTTCCTCACACTTTTCAACATGGTTTCAGAGCACTTACCCTAACCCTAGAGAGAAAAGTTCTCTCTCCGCCTACGGGCGCCCACCGTCTCTCCATGGCTTATGCCGCCCGTCTGCCAGGCATCCTCCTGGCCTTGATGGTCGTTTCTCTTCTCCTTTCGTAAAGATCTTCATCTATACGCCGTCGCTCTCCTTCTTAGCCCATCATCTTCATTTCTCTATGCTTCCTTGATTCATAATCAAAGGCAACCACTAAGTCTCCGTCATGGTCGTCTCCCTCGAGTCACGTCGTCTCTTCCCCGAGGTTGTCCTCCCGGTCATGTGCAGGCGCTGTTCACGCCAACCATCATCTACCGCAATTTGCTCTTATATATCTCCTCCACCATCACATCAACAAAGAAAGACATAGCAGTAGGGGAGCAACCTAGTTCCCCCTTGATACTCTTGGTTAGGGGTCTATCAAGCGTCCCCTATGGCTATTGTCATCCTAGAAGCCTCCACTTATTCCCTAGATGACTTTTCCTGGACGACGCTAATTTCCGTCCAGATCTATTCTTGGTCTAGAAAGGAGGTTGCTGCCTTAGATTCGCATGATCCATTGTCACAAGTGACAATGCTTATTCCCGTCACCCCCCGGTGCGTCTTCCCGGGGTTGTGTTCTCCTGGATGGTGTCAATTCCCGTCTAGATCGTGCATCAGCGGCCGCCGACACATGTTGTTCAACCGACCTGGCTGTCGCAATCAAGAAATTGTTCGGCGGCACAGGGTTTCATTCAGATTGCAAGTTACACAGCGTGTTATATCTCAACACGGCGTGTCGATAGAAGTCTGTTTCCCGCCTACACGACATGTCATGTTTCTACAGAGCAGCGCGTTGATGGAAATCTGTTTTACATCTTCAACATCCTACACGGCGTGTCAGAATCCCCACACAGTGTGTTGGGGAGCTTGTCATCTTCGACCAACAAAGTTACTTGCCGTGTCAGGACTTTACACGGCGTGTCTAAAGAAGTTTGTCTGCTTCCAGTTCAAGTTATGACATCCTCTAAAGGTCTTTCTCTCCTCCAACACCTAATGATAATTGTTAACATGTCTTTTATTATGCTATTTTATTTGTTTTGTTATTCTCTTATTCCTGCTGTACCTCAATGTAATTTACCTAATTCTGTAATAGAAGTAAGACGACTGTTTGCCCTCTTACGCATGCTGCTCACGCAACCGCAAATCCTCACGTAATCGATCGCCTTCTCGTCGTCTTCTGCTGCTTCTCAACGCTGCTCCCTTTCACATGGTATCAGAGCAACCTTGATCCGCCATCCCGCTTCCTCCTCTCTACCGTCCGGTCTCCCTTCTCCCTTCTCTGCTACTGCCGCCGCCGCCAGCCCTCTCCAGGCGCCGCTGCCGCTGCTGCCGGCCAGCAGGGACGGCAACCAGTCGTCGGCGCTGGTGCTGCTGGGCTAGCAGCCGCTAGTTACCTTCAACGCTGGATCGGTAGCAGCCTTCCCTCGCTGTTGCTGATCTAGCCACCAAGGACCGGAGCCTTCCTCACGCTTTCGGTCATTTTACAACAATTTTTCGGCCAATTCTTCGGAGCCGGAACTGCTGTTTGAGAGTCTCTGGGTGATCCAACAGCTATCTAAAGCCCAAACCGGGGGATTCGCCTCTTCCAGGGTGTTCTCCTAATCACATCTCCTCCATGTATGATTAGGAAAATTGTCTGGAGGCTGTGAATGCGTCAGTAACACATTTATTCTTGTTTTTCGTTGTGACGTGTATCTCTCCGTCACCTCAACCATCTTTGTGACGTGTATCAGTCCGTCACAAAGTCCCGTTCTATAATGGGGGACACAAAGACACCTACGACCTACAGCGAGGTGTCGCCTATCCCCTCCATCAAGCTCAATGGGAAGAACTATCTGCTATGGATGAACGCTGTTCACACTGTCCTGGAGTCTCGCGACAAGGCGAGGCATGTTGACTCGGGTCCCCTGGCTACTACTGATAAAGAATATACTGAATGGAAGCGTCATCACAATCTTGTGAAGACTTGGTTGTGGGGTAGTATGGAACCTGCAATTGCGGCAAGGTTCATGTTCTATTCTACAACTAAGGAGATATGGGACGCAGTGAAGAAACATTATTCTCAGGAGAAAAATGCTCTTCGCCAGTTCATGATCGATGATCATCTGTTTGCCGAGAGACAGGGTGACAGGTTACTAGAGGAGTACTTTGGAGCTATTCAGGCCCTTGCTCAAGAGCTGAGCTACTATCATCCTGTGACAGTTGCTGAACAAGTCAAAGACAGAGATGACCTGATTACTGCTAAGTTCTTATCTGGACTTAATCCCGCTTGCGGTTCTGCCTGGAGTGTCATTCTGGCTTCTGATAAACTGCCCAATTTTGAGGAAGCCTATTCGAGAATTCAACAGTCTAGTTTTGAGTCTGCTGATCATGTTTCTGTTGTATCTTCTGGGGAGTCTCATGCATCTATAGCTGCTGCAGTAAGAGGAGGACGACTTGGTATGGGCAGAGGACGCGGGACACGTCCTAAGTGCACCTTCTGTGACAAACCAGGACATACAGTGGATAAATGTTGGAAGAAACATGGGAGACCTGCTGCACCACCTGTGGGGGCATCACATTATGCCACTACTACTGATTCCTCTCCATCTTCAGCTGTGGGCACTAGTTCTGGCACAGGCATCACTCTTACTCAGGAGGAGTATGATCGGTTCATTCAGGCTACACAACACATGACTATGGGATTGTCATCCGCAGCAAACCTGACATCTACTGCGGGTAATCAGGCTACATCTCTTATAGCTTCTGGCTCTACTTCATCTTGGGTGGTTGACTCTGGCGCGTCAAAGCACATGACAGGTATGAGGAGATTGCTCCACTCTATTGACTCTCATATCCCTCACCAATCTGTTACACTGGCAGATGGTTCGGTGAGGAGAGTGTTAGCTAGTGGATCTGTTTCTCTAACACCCAAGATTGATCTTAAATCTGTACACTTTGTGCCTGAGTTTCCATTTAATCTTCTTTCTGTTGCAAAATTGATCGACACTGTAAAATGTAAAGTAACATTTGGGCCTTCTTGTTTTGTATTACAGGATCTCAAGAGTATGAGGACGATTGGTGGGGGGTCTAGGAAAGGTGATCTCTACCTTTTCCATGGTGACAGTCTGCCTCACCCAATATCTGCTCCTGCTCCATCCGTCCTCTTGAGTGGTTCCCCCTTACTATGGCATTGCAGATATGAACATCCTTCTTTAGAGAGCATGCAGAAGTTGGAACCAGAATTGTCCCAAGTGTCATATTTAGAGTGTCAGTCTTGTCAGTTGGGAAAGCATCATAGATTATCTTATCCCAGTCGTGTCAATAAACGAGCTGTTAAAGAATAGAATAGATTGTGATTAGATGAATACAAAGACTGACGGCCTCTCCTTTATATAGGAGAGGAGAGACGCCCTATTACTTAGGACCCAAGTAATCTAAACTAGACGGGCCGGAATATAAAGGCCCACTAAACTAATTAGCCTATTTAACTAATAGACTAATATAGACACTTTAACACTCCCCCTCAAGCTGGAGCATGGGTGAAACACATGTCCAAGCTTGGAGAGTTACAAGACTCGATAAAAAGAAATGATAAATAAAAGATGAAGATAAATATCACTCCCATACAAAATATGTTACTCCCCCTGAAATAATATTCCCCTTGAATCATATGGTGATGATGACTCTGCAGGCTGAAGATACTCGAGCTTTGAAGAAGGTCTTCCTTGAAGTGCATCTGGAATGAGGACATCTGAAGAATGGACCTGATACTACAGCAATTCGCCACTAGAATACGTGCTTAACGCGGCACGAACGCGGACGGACGATCTGCTGCTTGATACGATGCAGGAACCATAAAACTCTGACGCATGAAACTTGGGGGCTTGACGGGAAAGGAGATCATCCATCAAGGAAGGTCCCAAGAGGATCAGCTACAGGCGATGTCGATACAGCAGATGCAGCTCGGAGAAGACGTGATGAAGCAGCTCGGTGAAGATAAAACTCTGAGCTTCTGAAGAAGCACCCATCTGTCTCATGTGAATGCAACTGAAGGAATACACCATCAACACCTGACGTACATAACGCGGTACGAACGCGGATACGGTGTCGACGCTGGATCTTCACTGCTGGCTCAAGTAGAGAACTGGTGTGCTGAATGATGTGAAGCTCCGTGAAGATAGCCTGTAATCTGAATACATATATCATCATCTCATCTCATACTCTCTCTCTCATACATTCTCTCATATGCTCGCATGCTCGCTCTTCTCATCTCTTCCTTTCCTCTCTATCCCCCCCGCACACCAAATACGACAAGAGTGAGTGTTTGGTGTGGAGAACTGGATATATGACCCCCCCGTAATGTGGAAAAGGGATACACACATAATATGGGTGGGTGGGAAAGGCTGAAAAGAGAAAAATATATGAAATGGAGATGGGCAATATGTGGAGAATGAAACCGATAGCCAAAGAGAGTATACTAAATGGGTCAACATGAGATCCGGTAGGATCCGATTAGCAAAAATATGACCGAATATGGATAACAAATATGGGGTAAAATAATGATAGGGAGTAGACATAGATGATGGAGTGATGAAGATAACCATGAAGGTGACGATGGATAGTGATGATGGAGTGATGGTGATGGTTATTGCAGCAGCGGTGGCGTGGCTGCTGTTCTTGGCGACACCGGCTGGTGCTGCTGTTGGCGGCGGCGCCGGCTGCTGCGCTTGGCTTGAGCAGCGGCGGCTGCTGATGGAGGCGCCGGCTGCTGCGCTTGGCTTGAGCAGCGGCGGCTGCTGATGGAGGCGCCGGCTGCTGCGCTTGGCTTGAGCAGCGGCGGCTGCTGATGGAGGCGCCGGCTGCTGCGCTTGGCTTGAGCAGCGGCGGCGGCTGAGTGATCGGTGAAAAAGAAAGAATGAATATGGAAGGAGATAGGAAGCCATGGAGGCCGAGGATCGCCTAGCGGGCAGCCGGCCAAGCCATGGCAACGGAGGCCGGCGGCCGCCCGCAGGCGGGCGCTCGACCTTGGCTTCTCTCTTCGAGAGGCGGCGGCCGGCGGCTACGGAGAAGAACGGCGGCTTGGAGAGAGGGGAAAGCGGCGGCTAGGTTAGGGTTCTCTCAAGAGGACGGAACCCGCTCTGATACCATGTTAAAGAATAGAATAGATTGTGATTAGATGAATACAAAGACTGACGGCCTCTCCTTTATATAGGAGAGGAGAGACGCCCTATTACTTAGGACCCAAGTAATCTAAACTAGACGGGCCGGAATATAAAGGCCCACTAAACTAATTAGCCTATTTAACTAATAGACTAATATAGACACTTTAACACGAGCATCTTGTCCTTTTGAGTTAGTTCATAGTGATGTATGGGGTCCTGTTAAAGACCAGAGTTATAATGGTTTTCGTTATTTTATTTCTTTTGTGGATGATTTTTCCCGCATGACATGGATCTATTTACTCAAAAGCCGAGAGTTTGTGCTATCTATTGTGAAACATTTTCATACAGAAATAAAGGTTCAATTTGACTGCAATATAAAAATTCTTCAATCTGATAATGCTTTAGAGTATGTTCAAAAGGTCATGTCTGATTTTTGCAGTTCTGTAGGCATGATCCATCGCACGTCTTGTCCTCACACCCCTCAGCAAAATGGGGTGGCTGAGAGAAAAAATTGCCATCTCCTTGATGTTGCTCGGTCTATCATGTATCAGTCTAATGTGCCTAAGAAATTCTGGTCTGAAGCCCTTTTAACTGCCTGCTTCTTAATTAATAGACAACCATCCTCTGTTCTTAAAGGGCAGACTCCTTTCTCTGTGTTACGTCCCACGGATCAACCCTTCTCTGTCCCCCTTAGAGTGTTTGGTTGCACGTCTTTTGTCCATAATTTTGACCCTAAGGCTGACAAACTTTCTCCTAGGTCTATTAAAACCTTGTTCCTTGGTTACTCTAGTACTAGCAAAGGATACAAGTGTTACTGCCCTAGTCTTCGTCGCATGTTTGTGTCTAGGGATGTTACCTTCCATGAGACCATTCCATATTTCTTCGATGCTATGAGTAAGGGGGAGCAGTTGAGAGAGGGAGTGCCACCAATTTTCCAGAGTGAGAGAGTGGCACCTTCTGTGCAGAGTGAGGGAGCGCCACCCATCATTCCTGATTATATTTTTATTCAGGAAGAGCAGGCTGCAGATGGACCTGTTATTGAGCATTACCCACATGTTTATAGTAGGCGAGGCAGACAAGATCCAGAAGAGGTAGCGGCACCAATCTCTGAGCCTTCCTCACCGTCTTCTACTCACGAGAGTCCTGCAGAAGCATCAGATCTTGATATTCCTATTGCTGTCCGGAAAGGTATTCGTTCTTGTACTATTAGACATCCTATTACAAATGTGTGTTGTCTGTCCCATCTATCTAAACAGGCTCGCGCATTTGCTATTGGAATTGATTCTGTGGATATACCGAGAAATCACTATGATGCTATAAAGGACAGTGGCTGGAAGCAGGCAATGCAGGTTGAGATGTCGGCTTTATTGAATAATGGCACATGGGATCTTGTTGACTTACCTGCAGGGAAGAAAGCTGTGGGCTGCAGATGGGTTTTCACCATCAAACACAATCCGGATGGGTCAGTTGAGAGGTTGAATGCCAGATTGGTAGCCAAAGGCTACACACAGACTTATGGTGTTGGTTTCTTTGAGACTTTTTCTCCAGTTGCTCGTCTGAATTCTATGCGGATTATTATTTCTCTGGCTACTACTTTTGATTGGCCCCTATTTCAGCTTGATGTTAAGAATGCATTTCTTCATGGTGACCTACAGGAAGAAGTATATATGGAGCAACCTCCTGGTTTTGTTGCTCAGGGGGAGTGTAAGAAGGTGTGTAAACTGAAGAAAGCCATATATGGACTGAAACAGTCTCCTCGAGCTTGGTTTGACAAGTTCAGTGATGTTGTACTACAGATTGGCTTTTCTCGCTCCATGACTGATCACTCCTTATTCTATTCTAACTCTTCTTGTGGTTCAATCATTATTGCTGTTTATGTTGATGACATAGTGATTACTGGCAGTGATTCTACAGGCATATCACGTGTGAAGGAAGGATTGTAGAGACACTTCCAAACGAAGGATCTTGGTAAACTGAGATATTTTCTGGGCATTGAGGTGCTTAGATCTCATGCAGGTGTCAATCTATCTCAGAGGAAATATGTGCTTGACTTACTATAAGAGACATGCATGACTGAATCTAAACCGGTATCTACTCCTATGGATTATCACATCAAGGAGACGGTTGATGATGTTGAGTACTCAGATCCAGGACATTACAGGAGGATAGTTGGTAAGCTGATATATCTGACTGTTACACAACCTGCCATTTCTTTTGCTGTAGGCGTAGTGAGTCAGCATATGAACTCACCACGACAGTCACACTGGACAACAGTTTGCAGGATTCTGAGATATCTGAAAAGTGCTCCTGGTAAAGGGATCACATATTATAGACCTAAGGTGCCTCCATCTACTTTGGCTCTTACAAGGTATGCAGATGCAGACTGGGCTGGTAATCATATTGATAGAAGGTCTACATCAGGCTACTGTACCTTCCTAGGTGATCATTTGATTACTTGGAAAAGCAAAAAGCAGCATGTGGTAGCAAGATCCAGCACTGAGGTTGAATACCGTGCTATGGCTCATGCATGTTGTGAGCTGCAATGGGTCAAATCTGTTCTTTCTGAATTAAAGATTCCTATTTTATCTTCTATGGAGCTCAAGTGTGACAACCAATCAGCCATATACATTGCCAGGAATTCTGTCTTTCATGGGCGTACAAAGCATATAGAAGTTGATTGTCATTTTATTCGAGATCAGATCAAGGATGTACTATTGTGACGCCATACGTCAAGTCTGAAGAACAACTGGCGGATATCTTGACAAAGCCATTGGGTCCAACAGTTTTTCAAAACCTATGTGGCAAGCTGGGCATCCACGACGTGTACTCTCCAGCTTAAGGGGGAGTGTTAACATGTCTTTTATTATGTTATTTTATTTGTTTTGTTATTCTCTTATTCCTACTGTACCTCAATGTAATTTACCCAATTCTATAATAGAAGTAAGACAACTGTTTGCCCTCTTATGCACGTTGCTCACGCAGCCGCAAATCCTCACGTAATCGATCGCCTTCTCGTCGTCTTCCGCTGCTCCCTTTCACAATAATCATATCCTATTTTTTGTCTCCAAAACCGTGCTGCGATCTTTCAGTAAAAACAGCCATGTAGCACGATAATAATCATCGATGAAGGTCATAAAGTATTTAACTCCAGAATGGCTAGGAATAGAACACGAACCCCATATATCGCATGAACAATGTCAAAAATGCCTTTTGAGCCAATATCTTTCTTAGCAGGAAACACAATATGAGTTTGTTTACCCAACTGACAAGATTCACAAGAAAATGTTTTTTCAGATAAAGCAGGAAATAAATGCTTCAGTTTTGCAACAGAGGGGTGGCCAAGCCGGTAGTGCCACTGGAGTCCCATCACTGATGTTGACAGAAGAGCAGATGCCGCTGGTGGTCCATCCAGATAGTAGAGTCCGTCTGGTCCCTCATGGCCCAAACCAATCCTCGTTTTTGTGCGGAGATCCTTCAAAATACAACCAGTAGGATCAAATTTAATGGAGCACTGAAGGTTTTTCACAGTCTTACAGACAGAAGCAGATTAACAGGAAATTTCGGGATACATAAAACAAATTTCAGATGCAGATTACGAGACAAGGGAACAGTTCCAATGCCATGAACTGAAGTTTTAGAACCATCAACAACAGTAACATGTGGAATCTGAGTAGTTTCAGTAAGAGCAGAAAATAAGTTGATATCACCGGCCATAACCGGCCATATGAACCGATGCACCAAAGTCAATGCACCATTTATTGTTACCAATAGAAGGAGAGGCTAGCAAAGCATAAGATCCAACAACAGACGTAGGCGGAAGCTGAGACATGCGTTCTTGAAAAAATTTCTCGAACTCAGAGCGAAGCCACACAGGCGAGGGCGTAGCAGGTGGCTGTTCAGGTGCAGTAGTATCAGTCGAAGTCTCTGCAGATGCTTGGTTTGCCCAAGCAGCTTTACCGTGCTTGATCCAACATCGGTCTTCATTGTGATTGTCTCGTCCACAGAAGTTGCAGAAGCGAGGACCAACAGGTTGTCCTCGACCAATAGTAGCAAAAGATGTGCGATCGCCGTTAGTAGTGAGACGACCTCCACGACCACACCCTCGACCGCGTCCTCGACTGGAATCAACAGTGCGAACAAAAACGAGTAGGATGTTCGATTGCAGGGGTGGAGGTCACAGATGGAAGTCTTTGAACACGCTTGAGGACATCCCGAAGAGTGGGCAGCGGGTCACTGGATAAAATCTGGTCAACCACCCCAGAAAAAGAGGATGGATGTGCAGCCAAAAATTGGACTAGTTGCAGCTCATTGCGTTCTTCTGAGCTTCTTTGATATCAACGGTCAAAGGATGATAAATCTCGTATTCATTCCAGAGAGAAGAGCATTGATTAAAGAAATCTTCAACAAAAGTGTTAGAGGAGAATTCCTTCTCGGCCAGAGTTTTGAATATCTCAAAGACTCTCTTGGGATTTTGCTGATGGGAGTAGACATGAGATGATTGATCTCACATTGCTTTAGCATCATGAAGACAAAGTAAGGACTTGCTGATCTGTGACTAAGTGCTATTAAGAATCCACGACATAACACCTGAGTCATCTTTGGTCCATTGTGCATAAGTTCACTTGGTTTTCTCGTCCGTCGTAGCAGCAGGAGCGACGTGGGGGGGGGTCAGTGGTGATATGAGAATGGCAACCTTGTGCTTGACATACAAGATGAACGATGCCGACCAAAGATGATAATTGGAGCCATCAAGTTTTACTGTGGTAACGCATAGGGAACGAGGAGGCTCAACAGAAGCCATAGCGAATAGGGTTGAAGAAGGAAAGAAGATTGCAGGTGCAGCAGTAGCAAAACCCACAAACAGGGATCAACAGATCCGAAGAAACCCGCTATGGGGAAGTAGAGAGCAGTTGTAGGTCTGACACATCATACCAGAATAGACCCGCTACAGGCAGAAAGACTGATAAAGGAACCTACACCGTCATGAAGAGAATTAAGATCCCACGATGAGGCGTAGGCAGAAGAAGTCGAATATCCTGGAGACTCTCAACTTGCTATGACGATGGCTGTCCGGAGACGTAAAAGGAGCAGAAAAGTAGATCTGGCAAGGAGGTTAGATGAGAGACATGGTGGGTGATAGGACTGGTGGGAGGTGGAAAGGGGGGTGGATCGGGATGGTGGGGGGCAACAGCAGGGGGGCTGGCGGTGTAGGGGATGGTGGGGGCAGCAGCAAGGTGGGTGGTGGCGGCAGGGTGAGAGGGGGGGGGGGGAGTCGGCAGCGGCGGCGAGGAGAAGGGGGTTGGGTGGCGACGGGAGGGGCTACGGGTGGGGTGGGGGGTGGGGGGGAAGGGAGTGCAACAACGACAGACAGGAAGGGAGAGAGGGGGGGTCGGTGGCGGCGGGGGGGGGGAGGCGGCTAGGTCATGAAGGGCAGGGTTAGGGTGGGAATTTGCACGAGAGGGAACCTGCTCTTGATACCATATAGGATACTGAACTGAATTGTATTGGATGATTGAAAAGGTTTACAATGTATTATCTTATATAGGATAAGAGAGGAGATACAAAACAAAGATGAGCAATATGAGACTAAACCACACAAGTAAAAACATAAGTGAGGCACATGCTAGCATGACACTTAGTGAAACATAAACATATCTCTATACATATGAAGAAAGGTGTTCTGATTCTTGCAGTATCCGAGCAATATTGTTATGACATGATTTGATTCCCAGAATCCCAGGGCATCTCTGAATTAAAAGGGTCTCTACAAACACACTTCTATACCAAAGACCTTGGTATGATAAGGTAGTTTCTGGGGATTGAACTCCTTAGGTCCAAAATAATCTATCTCAAAGGAAGTATGTTCCAAATCTACTCAGGGAAACTGGGCTGTCTTTCCAAGCCAACCTATGGATCACCATAATTAGTTGAATAAAATGGAAGAGGAAAGTTGCAACTGTCCTAAAAGTCACATGAAGATGGCCAGGAAGGGTATCTATCTTACAATTATGAGATCTGAAACCTCTTATGTAGTCGGGGTTGTCAACAAGGTTATGAGTGCTTCCAAGAACACTCATTGGATTGCTGATTAGTGGCTTATGCGATATCTTAAGGGGGCACGGGGCAAGGGCTCTTCTACATCAGGCGCTAGATGAATAAAGAACTTTAGTGGAATAGGTATGCAGATTTAACTGGGTTGGTCACGAAACTGATTGACGTTCAGGTTCAACATGTGGTTCCTACATCTTCTGTGGGAAACATTTTTTCACCTGGAAAAGGAAGATAAGTATGTAGAGGCCTGGTTGAGCACTGAGGTGAAGTATCAAGCAATGTCTCCTACTCGTTGCCTTTTGTAGTGTTACAACCCATACGTCAATATTTTGAACTCCTGATAACTTCTCTGGACATTCCGAAGTGTGATAAATAGGAGGCTATTGCTATTCCAAACAATCCTACTTCTCATGTGAGCATTAGACACATTGAGATTTACTGTCACTTTATTAGAGATCTTGTTATGTCAAAGCCTCTTCCTCTAAACCTCTATCTGCTAATGAGGGGCAAGCTGGGTCTACATGATGTGTGCACTCCAGCTTGAGGGAGAGTACAAGTTAATGTAGTTAAAGGGTTAACTTATTTGGGTCAAATGTAATTTCTTTATTTTATCTAATGTTATACATGTCGTACACTGTATCTCATTTTCTTTAGACTCCGCACCTTCTTTCCTCTCCCTATATGTTGGGTTTCTAAGTAAAAAGGCATTCGTTATCTGTTATTTTGTCAGTTTGTTGATGATTAGTCTAGTGATGAATAATTGCATTTTATGAAAGCCTGATCTCAGTTCTGTGACGTGTTGAAGTTGTGTGTAGAGCAATTGAAACTGAAATTTCTTTCTCGAAAAATTCTTCACATTGATAATTCTCTGGGCTTTATGCAACGTGACTCTAAAAGTTTGTGTTTTTTGTGGGGTTAGCATTGGGCTTATTGTGCATACCATGCTCAAGGAAATGTTGTTTCTAAGCACAAAATCTGCCTCTTTTTTGGTGATGCTTTTACTTCTTCAGATTGGAGTCTGTAATCTTTCTGGCTTGATGATATCGCTCGGCGGTGGGAAGGGAGGAGATGGTCGGGCGGGGCGGCGCCGGCGACCCTTCAGAACGGATTCTCCCGGCTGTACCGGGTCTTGCACAGGGCAAGGAAGGGGAGGATACTGAATTAGGCCAAAATAATTGATGCTCTATCCATTACTCAACCGTCTATTTAACAGAGTGCCCCGTTACTTGGGTGACACGGTTACACGCCTATTGCGTGATTACAGGCCAGCGGCCACTACCCTCCTGGCATCTTTCTCCCACTACAGACTACTGTTGCGCTCCGTTCTGCCCAGTTGCTGCGCTGGCTGGCAGAGGTGCAGAGTTGGTCCCCCCATTGGTGTGGACCCGGCGTGTATCAACTCCCTCCCCCAAGACCTCGGCCGCATCCTCGTGGTCTCTCCAGGTGGGATAGTTGCGTCAGAGTTCATCATACGGGACCCAGGTTGCCTCGGAGATTGGCTGGTTGACCCAAGCAATGAGCACTTCTGTGGCAGCAACACGGCCGCGTTTCACCATCCGGCGTTGAAGGATCCGATCGGGAAACTTATCAGCACCTGGTGTAGGTGGCCAGAAGATTGGAAGTTCTGTCAGTGTCCCTGGAATGTCTTTGCCGAGCTTGGCCTTCAGTTGGCTGACATGGAATACTGGATGAATGCGAGATTGATCAGGGAGTTGGAGGCGGTAAGCAACTTTGCCAATCTTCTCGGTGATTTGGAATGGCTCGAAGAATCATGGAGCTAGTTTGTTGTTTGGGCGGATAGCTACTGTCATCTGACAGTGAGGTTGAAGACGAAGGTAGACCGAGTCGTTCACAGAGAAGGTGCGGTCTGAGCGATGTTTATCCGCTTGCTGCTTCATGCGGCTTTGAGCGTGCTGCAAGTTGGATTTCAGCTGTTGCAGCTGGATCGTTCGAGTGTGAAGGAGTTCGTCTACCTCCTGTGATTTGTACGTGCCTTTGATGTATTGCAACATGGATGGAGGTGGTCTCTCGTAGACTATTTCGAATGGGGTGAACTTCGTTGAGGAGTGCCAGTTGGTGTTGTAGTTGTATTCTGCCCATGGAATCCAGCGAGTCCATTCTTTTGGGCAACTAGAGCAGAAGCATCGGAGATATGTCTCCAGTGTGCGATTGACCACTTCCGTTTGGCCGTCCGTTTAGGGGTGGTAGGCGGTGGAGAATGTGAGTTGAGTGCCCACGTTGCGGAACAACTCCTTGAAGAATGTGGATTGAAAGGTTGGGTCGCGATCACAGACTATCGACTTCGGAATGCCATGGAGCTTGACTACATTGTCAATAAAGATGCGAGCAACTGAGGTTGCTGTGTATGGGTGGCGAAGTATCATGAAGTGTGCATATTTAGATAGGCGATCGACGACCACATATATCACAGATTGGCCTTTTACGGGTGGCAGTCCCTCAATGAAGTCCATGGACAGTTCGTCCCATACCAATTCGGGAATTGGCAGAGGTTGAAGAAGGCCGGCTGGAGTAGAGTTGGCCGTCTTGTTGCGCTGGCAAACATCGCATTCTCTGACAAATTCGCGGATTGCACTTCGCATCTGGGGCTAATAGTAGTCTCTGCGAATTCACTGATATGTTTTGTCGTAGCCAGCATGTCCGCCGATTGCGCTGCAATGGTTATCATTGAGGATGCCCGCTAGGAGCTCGGATTGTGGGCTCAAGTAAATACGCCCTTTATAGAACATAACTCCATGTTCGATGGTGTAGCGGCTGGGGTCGAGCTTTCCCGATTGCAGGTCGTTGTGTAGTTGCTTGAGATCGTCCAATGTCTGTGCCTCTTTGTGTAGGACCGCAATCCAATCTGGTTGCAGGTGCGTGATAGTGAGTAGTTGGTCCTCATTGCGGCGGGACAGGGCATCGGCGACGCGATTCGCGCTTCCTGGCTTATACTCCACCTTGAAGTCGAATCCCAAGAGCTTCACCAGCCACTTCTGTTGCGATGGTGTGTGAAGTTTCTGTTCGAGGAGGAATTTGAGACTGTGGTGGTCAGTGCGCACCACAAAGTTGGTACCCATGAGATATTGCCGCCACTTCGTTACTGCGGTGGTGAGCGCAATGAGTTACTTCTCATAGGTTGAGCTTGCCGCTTGTGCCTCCGATAGGCGGGTGCTGAAGTATGCAATTGGGTGTTCCAGTTGCATTAGGACCCCCCGATTTCTCTTCTGGACGCGTCACATTCAATGATGAACGGCTGGTTGTAGTCCGGCAAGGCCAGCACTGGTGGTTGTTGGAGTGCCTGTTTCGTCTCCTCGAATGCTTGTGCGGCTTCCGGCGTCCAGGCGAAGGCATCCTTCTTCAGCAGCTGTGTCAATGGAGCAGTTAATGTCGCGTAGCCTTGGACGAGTTTGCGGTAGTATCCTGTAAGTCCAAGAAATCCGCGCAAGGCTTTGAGCGATTTGGGCTTCGGCCAGGTGGCGATGGCGCTGAGTTTCTCTGGGTCTGCGGCCACTCCTTCGGCGGACACTATATGTCCCAAGTAGCTCACTTGTGTTGCTACGAAAATGCATTTGGAAGGCTTGGCGTGGAGCTGGGCCGTCTGTAGGATGTGCAGTACCTGTCGAAGGTGGTCGTCCCTGCATCTGCTGTAAATTAGTATATCATCAAAGAAAACGAGGACGAACTTACGAATGATGGGTTTGAATATGTCATTCATTAAGTTTTGGAAGGTGGATGGGGCGTTTGAGAGGCTAAATGGCATAACCAGGTATTCGTAGTGGCCCGAGTGGGTGGTGAAGGCTGTTTTGTGGCGTTCTGGTGGGTGGACTAGGATTTGGTGGTATCCAGACCGGAGGTCGAGCTTGGAGAAGATGGTTGCGCCATGGAGTTCGTTAAGCAGTTCATCGATGACCGGAATAGGGAATCAGTCCTTGATGGTGTTGGCATTTAGAGTTCGGTAATCCACACAGAGTCTCCAGCTGCCGTCCGCCTTCTTGACCAGGAGTGCTGGCGACGAGAATGGGCTGGTGCTGGGTTGTATGAGACCCTGATCTAACAGGTCTTGGACCTGCTTCTCTAGCTCAAGCTTCTAAAAGTGTGGATATCTGTAGCGCGCTCCCACCACTGCTTGGGCTTCATCGATGAGTCTGATGTGGTGGTCTTGGGATCGCGTCGGTGGCAAGGTGGAAATCTCGGCGAACACTTTGTGGAATTCACCTTGTAGGGCTTTGATTGCGTCATCCTGTGCCGTCTGCTCGTTCTTGTCATCTGCCATTGTTGTGAGGAACAAAAAATCACGGGCTGTATTCAGGAATTGGGCTGAAATCCCTTTGGTGAGCATTCCCACTCACGGTGTGTTGAGGCCGACCAGTGTGAATGGTGGTGAGGCGTGAGGGAAGGACACAATTTTCTCTGAAGTGCCACATTGATGGGTCATAGCGTTCCAGCCACTCGACTCCCAGAACGGCGTCGTACGCCCCTATGGGTAGCAATAGGAATTTCGCCTCCCCTGAGTAAACTTGTAGTTGGATGTTGAGGTTGTGGATTGCTCCCGAGTATTGCACGAATCCCTCTCCTGCTACCTGGACTCTCCCCTGATCTGGTGTGACGTGTTTTAGCAGGTGTGGTGGAAGGGTTTTGGGGTCGATGAAATTGCGGGAGCTGCCTGAGTCTAGGAGGATAAGCATTCTCTAGTTGGCGATGGTTCCCCAGAGCTTGATGGTTTTGTTTCCCGTAGATCCAGTGAGGGCCATTGCCGAGATTGATGGGCTGTTGGAAGATTCGGAGGTTGGGTGTGGTGGTGGTGATGATGGTGGATCTGGTGGGGGTGGATTTGCAGGTGGCGGTGTGTCCTCTGGTTTGTCGGTCTCATCCTCCTCGTCGGAGTCGATGATGAATTAGTCCGGGTTTGTGCATTTGTGGCCCCTGAAGTATTTTTCATTGCACTTGAAGCAGAGTCCCTTCGCTCTTCTTTCCGCTTCCTCAGCCTGCGATAGGCGTTGAATGGGAGCTGTCATCTTTGGTCCTCTGGATGATGGTGCCTGCTTGCCGTTCTTCTCCAGTCGTTGTAGGTCCTCCACCCGACGAGCACGACGGGCTATCTCGTGTCTTGCGAGGGAGGTGTCGACTCCTTGTACTTCGAGGACGATCTTGAGGTCTTCGCGTAGTCCTTCGAAGAAGTACTCCGACAGATGCTTTTCCCTGACGCCGGAGCAGCGGCTGGCCAGGAGGTCGAATTGCCGTTGGTATTCCGCCACCGACCCCGTTTGGTGGAAGCGGGCCAGTTTGGCACGGTGGTTCGGTCAGGCTGGTTCATCAAATCGGACTATGATGTCCTCTGCGAAATCCTCCCAGGTTGGCTTGCCCATCGTCTTCCGGTAGACGGCAAACCATTCCAGGGCTGCTTCACGCAGATGGAGGGCGGCAGTCTTAATCTTCTCTTCGTCATCGACGATGTCGCCCATGTCGAACTGGTATTCGCACAGCATGAGCCAGTTGTTGGGTGGGGTTGTGCCATCGTAGGTGGCGAATTTGAATTTCCACTGCTTGTTGTGTTTCTTCTTCCCCGGGGAGTCCCTTGGTGAACGACGACGGTGTGTGTCCTCCTCGTCTCGTTCGCGACTTCGTCCTCTGCCATTGACCTTGAGGCTCAGGTTCCTCAGCTCCTTGTGGATGAGCTCAAAGGCGGTCTCGTGGGCTTTGAGGATTTGCATCTGCCTCAGGGACATCTCGTGGAGCTCGTGCCATTGCTGGTCTGGGTTGCTCATGGTAGCGCTGGGTGGGAGGGTGGGAGAGTTTTGCGTGGCTGGTGGGTTGGCCTGCTCTGATACCAGTTTGATACCGCTCGACGGTGGGAAGGGAGGAGATGGTCGGGCGGGGCGGCGCCGGCGACCCGTCGGAACGGATTCTCCCGACTGTACCGGGTCTTGCACAGGGCAAGGAAGGGGAGGATACTGAATTAGGCCAAAATAATCGATGCTCTATTCATTACTCAACCGTCTATTTAACAGAGTGCCCCGTTACTTGGGTGACATGGTTACACGCCTATTGCGTGATTACAGGCCAGCGGCCACTACCCTCCTGGCATCTTTCTCCCACTAAAGACTACTACTGCGCTCCGTTCTGCCCAGTTGCTGCGCTGGCTGGCAGAGGTGCAGAGTTGGTCCCCCCCATTGGTGTGGACCCGACGTGTATCACTTGATGCAATTTTGCTACCAATTACTTGACTTACCATAATACTTTTTCACAGTCATATCCCCAAATATTTTGGCTTGACGCAGTTCGTGATATCAATAATTTGATTAACCTGATGGCTTCTTTAATTTTGATATGAAATTACATACAAGTTACTTCATGTGCATGGCCTGCTTTTTCTCTACCAATGCAAGTATTGGGCTGCCTTTGGTTTGTCATGAATTTTTCCCATCCTTTGGTAGGCGTTTGCTTTGTGCTATTTAATGGTCTTCCTTAATTACTCTCGTACCTAAAAAGGGGTATAAATGCTTTGATTTAGTTTTCTTAAAGGAGCTATGCTGGTGCGTTTGCTTTGTTTTTAAGTTCATTGTTTTTCTCTTGATTAGGTCCGTCTTATTCAGGTGTTTTGCTACTTGTCTTTAGCCTGTAATTTGTCTTTATTAGTATTTACACTTTACTGCTTTTCTATACTTAGTGTATTTTACTTAATGCTTTTTCTCTTTTTCTATTGTGTACTCTTTATCCCACATGGGTTATCTCTATACCATGTGTACTCTCTTGTCTTATAAAAGAGAGCCCCCTGTACTCTGTTTAATAATCCAATACTAAGCAATCTCGTTGCCGACTTCTAGATGGTATCAGAGCGGGCCGATCCACCTTAAACCTAATCCCTCTCTCACCCCAACCCTAGCCGCCATCTTCTCCACCAACCCTAGCCGCCACCACCCCCCTCTCTTTTTTTTCCGCCGCCGCTACAGTACCACCGCCGCTATAGTACCGCTGCTACAGTACCGCCGCCGCTACAGTACCGCTGCTACAGTACCGCCGCCGCTACAGTACCACCGCTACAGTACCACCGTCCACCCCTCCAATCTCTCCACCAACCTCCTATCTCCTAGCTACACCCGCTTTTGTGGCTTAATCTATCACATGCCCCTCCGTCTAGCTCCGTTTCTATTTCCAAAATCTCCAGATAGCCCCGGCGTTTTCCAGTTCTGGCACGTTGACAGCGTAAACGGAGTTTCTCTCTTTCTGCATGCGCCTCATGGTGGAGTGACTGATCCTCCATGTTGGCGTAGGTTTTTTTATCTCTATCTACTGCCCTACGTGGGTTTTCTAAGATCCATGCGTGGATCTTCTATCTGCTACTACTAGTCCATGCGTTGGACTTCTGCTGCTTTCTGCTACTGCTGACTTCTGCTGCTCTCTGCGCCCGTGCTTCTGCCCCTTCCAATGGCGACACCTGACCTTCCACGCAACTTATGTGTCACTACTGTGAAGTTGGATAACTCCAACTATCACCTCTGGGCGGCTTCCTTTGAGCTATGTGTTAAAGCACAAGGGCGCTATTCTCATTTGACTACCAAAGGACCAACGCTCCCCGCTACTGATGCTGATGAAAAGACTAAGCAGGCCTACGATCTTTGGTCCAAGGAGGACTACGGCGTTATGACATGGATGGTCAACAACGTCGAGCCCAAGATCAGCCAGTCACTTCTTCGCCTCCAGATTGCGAAGGAAATGTGGGAGCAACTCCCTCATGTATACTTTCATCAGCAAAATCCTAAGAAAGTTTTTGAGATCTTCAAGCAACTTGCCAAATAGGAATTTTCTGCCACTGATTCTATTGAGGACTACTACACCACCTGCTATGCTCTCTGGGATGAATTTCAGGTGCATCATCTGCTTTCTGCCGACATCACTGAAGTTCAGCGTCAACGGAACGAACTTATGCTTATTCAGTTCCTCGCTGGTTTGCCATCTTCTTTTGCTGGAGTTGTGGATCAGATCCTATTCAGTGATCCTCTGCCTACCCTTCGGGATGTTCTCAAAAGGGTTCAGCGTCTGCCATCAGTTTCGCAGCACCTTTCTGATACTTTTGATGGAGCAGCCCTCGCTGTTCGCACTGGAGATTCCTTCTGTGGCCGTGGTCGTGGTCGGGGCCGTGGACGCGGACGTTCTACTGCACCTGGACGTGGCTCATACTCTGGCGCTGACTCTACTGAGCCTCATTACTGCACTTTCTGCAAGCGGACAAACCATAATGAAGATCGCTGCTGGATCAAGCATGGCAAGCCAGCCTGGGTGAATCAGGTCACGACAGATCAGACTGAGACTGCTACTACCTCTGCTCCGCCTCTACTGACTGGATACGGTCTGAATTCGAAAAGCTGCTCCAGGCTCGTCTTGCTTCCTCTACTGAAGCTTCTACTGATGGTAGCACCGCCCTCCTGACACAGTCTGGTAAAAACTCATGGGTGATTGATTCTGGTGTGACATCTCATATTTCTGGAAATCCTGCTTTATTTTCTAAACTGCACAATACTTCTATTATACCTCCTGTTATACTGGCTGATGGCTCTAAGACACCTGTTACTGGGATTGGTGATATCTGTACTACTGGTTGCCTGCCTCTGCGGTCTACACTTTATGTTCCTAAGTTTCCTATTAATCTGCTATCTGTAAATAGAACTGTAAAGAGCCTTCGTTGCTCGATTACGTTTGACCCGGATGGTGTTATTTTTCAAGATCTGCGCACGAGGACAACGATTGGTTCAGGCCATGAGGGACCAGACGGGCTATACTACCTGGACGTTCCGAAGACCACAGCATACTTGACATCTTCTGTGACAGGCATCTAGTGGCACTATCGCTTAGGACATCTTTCTACAGCAAAGCTGAAACAATTATTACCTGATGTATTAGACTATGTTTTTCAATGTGAGACTTGCTAACTGGGCAAACAGACCCGAGCATCTTTTTCAAAAAAATAATGTATTAGTTCTAAATAGCCATTTGACATTATTCATGCTGATGTTTGGGGACCCTGTTCTGTGCCGAGTACTTCTGGATTTAGATATTTCTTCAGTTTTATTGATGATTTTTCCAGAACCACCTGGTTGTTTTTGCTTAAAGACAGGTCTACCATTCTTGACAGTATCACAACTTTCTTTGCCGAGATTCGGACCCCAGTTTGCTAAACCCATTAAATTTTTTTGCACCGATAATGCCTTAGAATTTGTGCAAGCTTCTGTTAGCAACTTTTGTCGAAAACAAGTCACCATACACCAAACTTCCTGTGCTTACACACCACAACAAAATGGAGTCACTGAACGCAAAAATCGCCATCTTCTTGAAGTTGCCCACACTTTACTTTTTCATTATCACGTTCCCCAGTGTTTTTGGCCTGCGGCTATCTCTACTGCTTGTTACCTAATTAATCAAATGCCCTCTTCTGTGCTTGGGAATCAAGTTCCATATCAGATTCTGTTTCCGGAAGCGCCCCTTTTTACTGTACCTCCTCGTATCTTTGGGAGCACCTGCTTTGTCAAAAACCTTCGTCCCGGTCTCACCAAACTTGATCCCAGAGTGACTAAGTGTGTCATCCTAGGGTACTCGCACACTCAGAAAGGGTACCATTGCTATGATCCTGTGTCAAAGAAATGGTTTGTATCTGCTGATGTTGTTTTCTTTGAGCACATGCCCTTTTACTCTTCTGCCGGGTCGACTCTTACATCGGATTTATTACTGGATACACCTTTACCTGTCATGGATGATACCGCTGATATTACTGATATTGCTGATACTACTTCTCCTACTGAAAAGCCTCTTCTAAAAGTATATCAAAGAAGACAGAACACAGCAACTCCCTCTATGGTCCTTCCAACGTCTTCATCCTCCGTGCCAGATCAAACACCACCGCAGATATTCTCTGATCTTGATGTTCCTATCAGCTTGAGGAAAGGAACTAGAACTTGCACTAAACATCCTATTGGAAATTTCTGTACTACTGATCTTCCGGGGACTAATTTTGCTAACTTTACTGCTGCTCTTTCTGCTATATCTATTCCTAAAAATGCTCCTCAGGATCTTAAACATCCTGCTTGGCGTCAAGCTATGGAAGCTGAAATGCAGGCTCTTACTGAACGCCACACATGGCAGCTAGTTGATCCTCCTGCAGATTGTTCCCCCGTTAGTTGTCGCTGGGTGAATACTGTCAAATATCAACCGGATGGCACGGTTGAACGGCTAAAGGCGAGACTCGTTGCTAAAGGCTATACACAAACTTACGGGGTCAATTATTTTGAGACTTTCTCTCCTGTGGCTCGGCTGAACTCTGTACGGATTCTTATTTCTGTTGCTATTAATTCTGATTGGCCCTTGTATCAACTTGATGTGAAGAATGCTTTTCTGTATGGGGATCTACATGAGGAGGTCTACATGGAACAACCCCCGGGATTTGTGCTTCAGGGGGAGTCCTCTAAAGTCTGCAGGCTGAGGAAGGCGATTTATGGTTTAAAATAGAGTCCCCGTGCTTGGTTTGATAAACTGAGTACTATTCTTCAGAAATTCTCTTTTAGACGCTCCCAGTCAGATCACTCTGTTTTTTGTCAAAAATACTACTGCTGGCATTGTTATCCTTATTGTATATGTTGATGATATCATTCTCTCAGGGAGTGATCCTGCAGGCATTCAGGCTACCAAGTGCTATATGGAGAAACACTTTGTTACTAAAGATCTTGGCTCTCTGTGGTATTTTCTTGGGATTGAAGTTTCTCGGTCCTCTTCTGGTCTTTGTTTGTCTCAACACAAATATGTTCTGGATCTGCTTTCTGAAACTGGACTTCTAGGTGCTAAGCCTGCTAGCACACCTCTGGATCCAAATATTGACTGGGATGATGAGAACTCTCCTACCTATCCTGACCATCATTAGTATCGACACATGGTTGGTAAGCTTATTTATCTGACCGTCACACGAGCTGATATTACTTCTGCTGTCGGGCTTGTTAGTAGATACCTGGATAAACCCCGACAATGTCACTGGGACACTGTTTGCCACATTCTTAAATATTTGAAGAGCTCTCCTGGGAAAGGCCTGCTATATAAGAAACGTGGTCACTGTAAACTCCTTGGTTATTCTGATTCTGACTATGCTGGGAGCAAGCTCGACCGACGCTCCACTTCTGGCTACTGTACATTTGTGGGAGGAAACCTTATTACTTGGCGAAGCAAGAAACAAACTGTGGTTGCTCGCTCAAGTGCTGAAGCTGAATATCGCGCCATGGCGCATACTACTTGTGAGCTTTTCTGGATTCGAAGCCTACTGAAGGATTTTGGTATTTCTGACTCCTCTCCCATTCCGATGTATTGTGATAACAAAGCTGCTACATTTATCGCTAGTAATCCCACTTTTCATGAGCAGACTAAACACATTGAGGTGGACTGCCATTTTGTTCGCGAAGCTGTATTATCTGGCCAGATATCCACTCCCTACATCCATACTTCTGATCAGGTGGCTGACATCTTCACAAAGATTTTTCCAAAGACGAGATTTGCTACTATGACATCCAAGCTGGGCATGATTGACATCTACGCTCCAGCTTGAGGGGGAGTATTAGTATATACACTTTACTGCTTTTCTATACTTAGTGTATTTTGCTTTATGCTTTTTCTCTTTTTCTATTGTGTACTCTTTATCCCACATGGGTTATCTCTATACCATGTGTACTCTCTTGTCTTATAAAGGAGAGCCCCATGTACTATGTTTAATAATCCAATAATAAGCAATCTCGTTGCCGACTTCTAGAGTCTTCTTCGATGACCTCTCCTCCAGTTGTGAAAGTTTATGCAAGCAAAAAGCATCACACTGCACCTAGATTATCTTCTGTCATCGTTCCATCTTCTCATGCATATTTGGCTGAGCCTTCTGTTAATGTTTCTCCTTTCTTTTAGCCGATCCTACTGATATGTATTTACCATTTTCTCTAAGCTACAACAACTATTAAGGACTGCATTACTCAATTTTGTTTCTACTTACTCGTCATTTTTGTTTCTACTTCTCGTTTAGGACTAGTGATAACAAATTGTGAAACTCGTTTGTCAGTTATTTCTCCCTTTCAAGTTTGTTGTAGAGACATTATCTCATCCAGGATAGAATCCAATTATGGAAAAGGAGAACATTCAAAAATTTAGAACAATCTTTCAGTAAATGGAGCCAGGTAGCACGAGACCACTCATCATTGAAGACAACAAAATAGCACACACCAGTGCAACTAGTATATGACATGGTCCCTAAATGTTGGAAATGCCAAGATGAAATAGACTGTAAAACTATAATTTCTTAAAGGAAAAACAGGGCTTGATGTTTGCCAAGCTGTCACGACTGACATTCAAACTTTTTAAAGGATTATTTGGAAACGGCGACTTCAACTTTGCAATGGATGGATGACCAAGATGTAAGTGACATTGATAAAGAGAGGTAGACTGATTGACTTATGCATTAGTAGAAGTGGACGAGGTTTGTAGGTAGTACCAACCATCTCCACCTTCATATCCCCTATCAATTGTCTCCTTCATCTTGAGATCCTACATACAGACAGTACAAGAGAAGAAAGTTACACTAAAATTCAAGGTTTTTGTAATTTTGCTGACAAACATCAAACTGAAAGGGATTTAGAAACAAATAAAACATATAATTCATATACTGGGAGAGCTAGCCACGCTCATATGCCAATGACAACTGATGTAGATCTATCAGCCAAGTGCACAGGTGGATGGCGTGTAGCTTTCTTTGAAGTATAGAAAAGTTTCTTATAACCAGACGTATGTGCAGTAGCATCAGAGTCAACAATCTAATCATCCTTTGAAGAAGAACCATGGAGGCTTGCTACCTCAATGATGAGCAATATTCGCTGGAGGGGATGGTGAAGATAAAGAGGCAACTTTGATTAGATTCTCCAGATCAGTAGAACTAAAGAGTCACCATCTGGTTATTTGTGGCACCAAAAGTGGATGTCGATTCTCCTATTATCAGTAATAGAAACTTGATTGGCCCATTTGGGCTCACATTGCTTCTTCCATCACTTGTCTTCAATATGATTTGACGTTTTGTAGAAGTTACAAAACCTTGGAGTAGAGGATGTAGACCCTCTACCAATGGAGTTTCAGCTACGTCCATGTCAACGACCTAGAGTACCACGACCACTTCAAAAAACTACAAGTGCAGCTAACCAAACAAAGATAGAAATTGTCTGAGGATGGTAGTGGATCAGAGGCAAGAATCTGCTGACAGACACCTTCATTCATGGTAATCACACAAGAATCTGACATAGTTGTATTTCATCATGTTGCTTTTATAGTTGGAGAGATCAACAGTTAAAGGATGATATACTTTGATTTCTCCCCAAATGCCTTTGAAGTTATCAAAGTCTAATGCAAAGGTAGACGTATCTTCCAGTTTCAAAGAATACAACTGTTTATATAAGTCAAAAGCACGAGATGTTTTCCCTTTGCTGGAGTAGACTTGAGAAAGATGATCCCAACCAACTTCCTTAGTTATCTCAATAAAGATGAGATTAATGGTGACATGATGTTTACAACTATTTAGGATTCTTGATAGAACTAAGGAGTTATGTTCAACACGGTTTTAGAGTACGTGAGGCATAACATGTTTTTCTCTCAATGAGGCGAGGCATAAGCCTCAAGGCTTTCGAGGTGTAAGCCTCTAATTATGTAAGAAGTGTTCATGAATAAATAATATATACATATTTATATGCATGTTAACAAGGAGATATATGAATGTATTATATATATGTAAGTGTACATATATGTATGTATCTACAAATGCACGCATCTGTCCTATAAATATATATGTATAAGAAAAAGTAGTAAATAGAAAGATTTTACATGCGTTAAGAGAAAGTAGGGATCAAAAGTAATGCTAATAATAGAGACCGCCAAAAAAAAAATACATATGTAGCAAGTAATGAGATGCCAATGTAGGAATAATGAGACATTAATAAAAGTGTATGTAATTTGTCTCGAAAGCAAAAAAAATGATGATTAACATAAGACATTATCATCCCAATCTGAGGCTTGTGCCTCAGCTAAGCCTCCGAGCCTCAAACATTATGAGGTGTAAGCCTTAATCTAGGAAATCAAGGCGTAAGCCTCGAGGCACAATTGCGGTAGCCTCGCCTTGAGGCGGGTTTTTCAATACTATGCATTCACTTCAACCCATTGCTTGTATTCTCCCTTCTTCTTGATAGTACTCTCATCTTTGTAGGTGGAGAAATGGTGAGGTGATCAAGGTTCACAAAAGAATGCACGTAGTTCTAAGAAGACTGTACCAATAAACTATAATTTGATTCATTGAAGATAACACGTGACACACTTGGAGTGTGTCAGGCGCCTCTACTGAAGAGGGTGAAGCCAAAGTATATGATTCAAATGATCAAATAAAAGAAAAAAATCAATACATGTCTAGCAACAACAGTAATCGTGCCATAGGGGACACTCACTGTGTTAGAGGGCATCATGACGTGTTTGAAGTTAGATGCGTCGTGTGACTATGCAGTGAAGTCGGGGCAGAAGCAGTTTCTAGGGGACACGCCGTGTTCTAATATGACACGACATGCATTTCAATTGACACGTCGTGTTCCTCAACAATGACTTAGTGCGAGGCAAAGGAATATAGGGACGTTGTGTCTACAGTTGGCACACTGTGTGAACAGTGTTTCAAAAAGCATTTTATGCGGGGCATATGCGGCCGCATATGCGGTGCGACCCTCTTGCCAGACAACATATGCATAAGCGGCCCAGTATGCGGTCATGGCCGCATATGCGGTCCTGTGCGGGGCATAAGCGAGGTATATGCGACCGTTTTTGTATTAGAACTTCTACAGACTTTTACTTTCAAATTAATTTGTTTCAATGTAATACAAACTACTTATTTACCCACACACCCACATGTACATATATATATACGTATATGTATTAATACCTTCCAATATCTATATATATCTATATATATTGTAGTAATACTTCAATGGCATACTTACATATAATACACAAACATCGTCAAATGTGTAATATTCTATTTTATTTATATGCATTTTGATAATATATGGACATGCATATATGATATATATTGGCATCTACATACGCACATTTCCACATATATGCATATATTGTATATACATTTTACATGTCAATATCTATATATCGACATATAATACACACATATTTCACATATGCTATTTATGTGTACACATATATGGATACTTAAATATATTATGCATCAATATTTGTATGGACACTTATAAATATACATAATTTTGTGTTCTACAATGAAATATATAATTTCTATGTTTAATATATATATTTTTACGCAATATATAACTAATTTATTAAAAAAATGCATATACTCCCATGTATACTCTATAGGGTGACCTCTCTGCGTGCATAACACATACCGCCTTTTAAAACTATGGGTAAGGGGCATGCCATGTTCTTCAATAGGGACTTGGGACGGAGCAACTGTGGTGCGACACACCTTGTCTATTGAGGACACGCCATGTCCGACATTGCATAAGTATATTATAGTTCGAACAACAACCCATTTAGAGAAAAAATTGTGGGAATCACAGTGGATCTCCACAATGGGTGTATGATGTGCTGGAGATGCCCGATCACATTAGAAAAACGATAATTAGAGTCCTATAACAAGTAATCATAGAGGACTACAAAGAAGCCATACACCTTTTTGAAAATTCACTCTTTAGGGCATAAGACTTTCAGAAAGGCCCGCATTTGATGCCAGTAGATTCCCTTTCTGAAGAAGAGGACTAGATTAGAAGGAAGGTAAACCTTCCTAGAGAGAACAATGACTGAAGGATGGAGAGTATCGACAATGGTGGAGAGCAACAACGAAAACAGAGAGGTGAGACAACAGTGAGGATTAGGCATTAAGGAGACTGTATCTACCTCAGTTTTCAATGTCCCTCAATTAAGGAAAGACCTTAAAGTCGACATCCATTACCTAAACTCCCAAGATTCAGATTTGACAAATAAAAAATAATTTCCATTATTTCACAAATATTATTTACAAAAGTTATAATGATGCTCCTCTAAGGAATTACATAAACTTTCATCATGAGACCTATTACATATGAGAAGAATCTTACATCTAACTAATCCTCCTGACTTAGCTTTAGTGTCTTTGATTATTTTTCATCTGATTCACCATGTCTTGATATTCTCATATGTGGCAGTTATCTAAAACGCCAAAGAACCAAAACGCAGTCAGTATATCTCTATACTGAGTACGTGGGAGAAACAAAATATATACATGTAGTGTAACAACATAAACAACCATAGCAACAATTATTATTACATAATCAAACATGAATTTTGTATTATAACTTCTCAACCCTTGCTTGCTCAATCTCTGGGGATACCCTGTCATGGGGTTTTGTCCCTGCAGTGGACTTGGGCCACCTTCCCTGTCTGGGGCTTGGTGCCATGTCGGCCTTCTCAATTTTGGGCTTGACCTCTTGTGACCTTCCCTATCTGGGGCTTGGTCCTAGTCATCTCAATGACGTTCTTTTTATTTCTCTTGGGATCACTGCCTCTTATTCAGACTTCTAGAGATAGCATGTGGGGTTCAAACAAGTTATGTTTATATAAGACGATACTCATAAGGCCTTATAGATTGCAGAAAGTAAATAAACAACCAAGCAATTTAATTGCAATGCATTCATGAAACTTCGGAAAACCTCAAAAGTCGATAAGGACGAGTATTCATAATGGTAACCACACATGTTTGCTTTCATGCCAAATCATACAACATGTACTTCAAGCATATATCCAAAAATCCAAGCATTCAACATAATAAATCAATATTATCTGCATGTATGTATACTCTATGGTGTCACTAAGTGTATTCAAAACATACTAATCCAACTTATATCCGTGTATTCAAAACATACTAATCCAACTTATATCCTAAACTAAGGTTTAAGGTTGTCTCGGGTTTGAATAAGGAATAAGGATACAAACCCTAATTCCAACACATCACGATTATTAGAATTATAAACCCATACGAAACATTAGGTGAAACCCTAATTATCAAGTTAACCTTTTAGACCATGTTAAGCAACTATGTTAGATTATGCAACTTAAGATCATAATGACCAAAGATTAGGTTCTAAACCCTAATTTTCATATTTACGACTCAGATGCTTATTCACGATCCTTATTACCCAAATTGTCGCAAGGACTTGGATTTTAATCAGATTGGACATATTAGGTTATTATGAACATTGAGATTCGATTATGTGTATATAAAATTATCACAAATTATATCATCAGTTTCATAACCCTAATTCAACACATGTATGTTTATTGGTCTAGAAACCCTAAATATTCATCGTCATCTTGATTTCTCATCGTACTCAACAATATCAGTTTATATCTCAAAGTAAACATTTTTTGATTTACTCAACATGTCAATTATTAGATCTAGGCCTTCCATGTATATAAGCACCACTAAATCACATGTTAGCCATATTTTTGGAATTAGGATCAGATCCAGGTTATGATGCTATTTTATTTGGATTCTACTCGTTCTCGCAATCAACTTGATATATAATTTTGCCATATTTGGTAATCCTAGCAGTTTCTACAAATTAAACAAAATAAGAATCTATACCCAAACATGGGTGACATGGCGACCTCTTCCATGGAGACTCAGAAGGAAAGGGATAAGGGGCGAAGTACTTTGGAAGATCCTATATTTCTATGTCATTGTGGCAAGCGCCATGTTACAAGATACAACGAGACCATGATGAACGAGGAAGAACATTGACATGATGAAGGGAGAAAGATTTGCTACCGCACTGCTGTAGAAGGATGCACATCAAGGAAGGAGGGGATTGGGGTGGTCGATCTTCTCTTCCTACGACTTCTTATATAGCAAAAGGGTTGGAGATCGACGAGTCTAGTTTTTATAAATTTTTCTTATACAATTGACAAAACATCATGCTAGGAAAGTAATAACTATATTCCTCCTTCCTGTCCTTATAATAACAATCTCATATCTTTTACTTTATAGACCCAAAAATCACGTAAAGGAAACCACCCCTTATACCGTTATTTTGGAAAAACTCTATTCATACTATTACCTTCCATTGGAAAAAGGAGAACTCTTTCATTTTTCCCTTAACAAAAACTTGGTTTCAAAGACAAATCTACATAGTTATCAACTAAATTATCTTGGCCATGAAATATCTTAGAACTTCTTGGATTTTCTTCCATAATCCTATATTTGGATTATCTATCTCATAAATTATCTTGAATATTTTTCATGAGCATGAAAATACTTATTTTCCTATTTGGTATCTCAGGGACCCCTTTGTAAACCTTGATTGTAGAAATTAAGTAATTCATATCTCTCTCTCATCTTTACTCTAATTGGTCCTAAAATTGGATACTTCCTTTATTATCCTAGAATCTTGTATTGAGTCAGGTTTGGTAACAAAGAGATGTTTCTAGATACCCTTTTCTCCTTCTTCAAATAAGGGAAACAACATTTAATTATTATAAGCAAGTCCCTCTTCCTTCTCGATTTTTCATAGACTACTAGGAGCGTCCCGTTGCTATGAAAATTGGAGGGGAACTCATTGATATCTTTATAAACTTATATCTATTTTCTGGGATTTATTTTTGATAACTTTTGCAGGAGAAACTTGCTCTTTAGATATCTCCTTAAAACAATTACCCACATCATATGGAAAGTCCTTTTTATCACAAATTCTATAATTACCTTAGTTTCCGTATTATCTATAAGTGTTCCGAAAACCAGATCGAATAACATTTATTTGATGCCTAATAACTTGTGTTGCATGACAAGATTAGATAATTACTCCATTAATTATCTAGATCACAACTTATCTTAAAATATTTTGGAAACTTGTTTTTTTATTTCATATTTCAATTATCTAACAAATCATTAAGCCATTATCCTTTATTTATGTACGGAATCTCTTATTTCTTAAAGTTGTGCTACAAGTACCTATTTGCAAAGCAAATAGTCTCATGGGCCTTACTTGAGCCATGGGTTGAATCCATGTCGCAAAGACGATATTATTATTCTATCAATTACAATTAGGGAATTTTCTTATCAAATCAAATCTTATCATCGTCGTCGTCGTCATCATCATCATCATCATCTAAGCCTCAGTCCCAACTATGTTAAGGTCGGCTACATGGATTCTTTGTTTCCATTCAGCTCTTATCATGGGTCATGTGAACGGAAGAGACGGATGGAGCGTTGTTGCACGTTGGCAACGTGAGAAACCCAATAGGGTTCTCCTCTCTATTTATAGTAAAGGGAAATTTACATGTAGGTACAGCAGTAATATGAAATATGAAATAAACACAAAGTAAAGATATATTAACACTCCCCCTCAAGCTGGAGTGTACACATTGTGGATGCCCAGCTTGCCGCATAAATTCTGGAACACTGTTGGACCTAATGGCTTTGTCAAGATATCAGCTAGTTGATCTTCAGACTTGACATATGGCGTCACCACATTGCCATTCTTTATCTGATCTCTGATGAAATGACAGTCAACCTCTATATGCTTTGTGCGCTCATGAAAGACAGGATTCCTGGCAATATGTATAGCAGATTGATTGTCACACTTGAGAATCATGGGAGTTTGAATCAAAATCTTCAACTCAGATAAGACAGATTTGACCCATTGTAGTTCACAGCATGCATGTGCCATAGCACGGTACTCAGCCTCAGTACTAGATCGTGCTACCACTTGTTGTTTCTTGCTCTTCCAAGTAATCAGATGATCACCAAGAAAGGTGCAGTAGCCAGATGTGGATCTTCTATCAACTTGATTACCAGCCCAATCTGCATCTGCATAACCTGTGAGAGTCAAAGAAGATAGAGGACTCTTGGGTTTATAATAAGTGATCCCCTTTCCAGGAGCACTTTTCAGATATCTCAGAATTCTGCATACAGCTGTCCAATGTGACTGTCGTGGTGTGCACATGTGTTGACTTACTACTCCAACAGCAAAAGAAATATCAGGTCTTGTGACAGTTAGGTAAATCAACTTCCCAACTATTCTCCTGTAATGACCTGGATCTGAATATGCAGTATCATCTTCCACCTCCTTGATGTGATAATCCATAGGAGTGGATACGGGCTTAGAATCAGTCATACCCGTTTCCTGTAGTAAGTCAAGCACATACTTTCTCTGGGAGAGATTTATACCTGCATGGGATCTAAGAACCTCAATCCCTAGAAAATATCTCAGCTTCCCCAGGTCCTTTGTGTGAAAGTGTTGCTGTAGTCCTTCCTTCACACGTGATATGCCTGTAGAATCGCTGCCAGTAATCACAATATCATCAACATAGACAGCAATAATTATGGACCCACCAGAAGAATTTGAATAAAAAAGAGAGTGATCAGTCATGGAACGAGAGAAGCCCATATGTAAAACAACAGCACTGAACTTGTCAAACCAAGCTCGAGGAGATTGCTTTAACCCATAGATAGCCTTCTTCAATTTGCAGACTTGCTGACACTCCCCCTGAGCAACAAAACCTGGTGGTTGCTCCATATACACCTCTTCTTGAAGATCCCCGTGAAGAAAGGCGTTCTTGACATCCAGCTGGAAAAGAGGCCAATCAAAAGTAGTAGCTAGAGATATAAGGATCCGCACAGAATTGAGACGAGCAACTGGAGAAAAAGTCTCAAAGAAGTCCACTCCATATGTCTGTGTGTAGCCTTTTGCTACCAATCTGGCCTTCAACCGCTCAATCGAACCATCTGGGTTGTGTTTGACTGTAAAGACCCATCTACAGCCCACAACTTTCTTGCCCGCAGGTAAAGTAACAAGATCCCATGTGCCATTGTCAATCAGAGCAGAGATTTCCACCTGCATTGCCTGCTGCCAGCCACTGTCCTTCAGAGCCTCTAAGTGGTTTCTTGGTATCTGAATGGAGTCCATCCCAACAGCAAATGCACGAGCCTGTGTAGATAAGTGCGACAAACAACATACATTCGATATGGGATGTCGAATAGTACATGAACGTATACCTTTCCGGACAGCAATAGGAAGATCAAGGTCAGAGGCCTCTGCAGGAATCTCTTGAGTAGAAGATGGCGAAGGAGGCTCATGGACTTGTGCCGCTACCTCATCTGGATCCTGTCTACCTCGCCTATGATAAACTTGGGTATAGGGTTGAATGGTAGGTGAATCATGCGGTATGTCCTCAACAATGATAGGTGGCACTCCCTCACTTTGAATTGCGGGTGGCACTCCCTCACTCAATTGCTCCCCCTTGCTCATAGCATGTGCAAAATATGGACTGGTTTCATGAAAGGTGACATCCTTAGAAACAAACATACGACGCAAACTCAGGCAATAACACTTGTAACCTTTACTCGTACCAGAATAACCAAGAAACAAGGTTTTCAAGGACCTAGGAGAGAGTTTGTCTTGTTTGGGATCAAAGTTATGAACGAAGGATGTACAACCAAAAACCCGAAGCGGAACATGAAACGGTTTATCCATAGGGCGTAAGACAGAAAAGGGAGTGCGCCCATGCAAAACAGAAGAGGGCTGCCGATTAATCAAAAAACAGGCAGTGAGAAGAGCCTCAGACCAGAAACGTTTAGGCACATTGGATTCAAACATGATAGACCGAGTGATATCCAAAAGATGGCGATTCTTTCGCTCAGCAACACCATTCTGCATAGGAGTGTGAGGACAAGAGGTGTGATGAATCATACCAACCGAACTGCAAAACTCATTCATCGCTTTCTGAACATACTCAAGGGCATTATCAGATTGAAAAATTTTGATATTGCAGTTAAATTGAACTTGAATTTGTTTATGAAAATGTTTGATAATGGAAAGCACAGATTTACGACTTTTTAAAAGATAAATCCATGTCATACGAGAGTAATCATCCACAAAAGAAATGAAATAGCTAAAACCATTATAACTCTGGTTTTTAACAGGACCCCATACATCACTGTGGACTAACTCAAACGGACTAGAAGCCCGATTATTGACACGAACAGGATAGGACAACCGATGATGTTTGCCCAACTGACAGGACTGACACTCTAATGAGGACACATGAGCTAGATCGGGTTCCAATTTCTTCAAGCTGTCTAAGGAGGGATGGCCATATCTGCAATGCCACAACAAGGGGGAACCACTCAGCATGGCGGAGGAAACTGGAGCAGGAGGTGGATGGCGAGGTAGATAATCACCAGGAAAGAGGTAGAGATCACCTTTCCTAGGCCCCCCACCAATCATCTTCAAACTCTTGAGATCCTGTAAAACAAAGCAAGAAGGCCCGAATGTTACTGTGCAGTTTACAGTGTCAATCAACTTGGCAACAGAAAGCAAATTGAAAGGAAATTCAGGTACAAAATGAACAGATTTCAAATCAATATCTGGAGTAAGGGACACAGAACCACTAGCTACCACCTTCCTCACAGAACCATCTGCCAAGGTAACAGATGGGTGAGGAATATATGAGTCAAATGTGCGGAGCAATCGCCTCATACCAGTCATGTGCTGGGAGGCACCAGAGTCAACCACCCAGGGAGTAGCAGATCCAGAAGCCATAAAAGATGTAGCCTGATTACCCGCGGTAGAGGCAAGATTCGCTGTAGAAGCAGAAGAGGCGCCCATACTCCAATGTTGAGTTGCCTGAATAAACCTGTCATACTCCTCCTGAGTAAGTGTGATGCCAGAGGAACTCGGGCTCGCAGTAGTAGAGTCAGAAGTAGCACAGTTGGCAGCTCCAACAGGTGGGGCGGCAGGTCGCCCATGTTTCTTCCAGCATTTCTCAACAGTGTGTCCCGGTCTGTCACAGAAAGTGCAGCGAGGACGAGTCCCACGTCCTCTTCCCAAGCCAGGTCTGTCAGCTGGAGTAGGTGCAGGCCGTCCTCCGCAAACTGCTGCAGCAATGGAGGCATGAGAATCTCCAGAAGGAACAACAGGAGTAGGATCAACAGACTCAAAGGTGGACTGTTGAATCCTAGAGAAGGCTTCCGCAAGGCTCGGTAATTTGTCAGATGCAAGTATCACACTGCGTGCGGAACCAAGTGAGGAGCTAAGGCCAGATAGAAATTTAGCAGTGACAAGATCATCTCTATCTTTAATCTGCTCAGCAACCTTCACTGGATGATAGTAGCTCAATTCCTGGGAAATAGCTTGAATCACACCAAAATACTCTTCAAGGGATCTATCACCCTGTTTCTCTGCAAACAGACGATCATAGATCATAAACTGGCGAAGAGCATTCTTCTCCTGAGCATAGTGCTGCTTAACGGCATCCCAAATCTCCTTAGCAGTGGAGTAGAACATGAACCTCGAAGCAATAGAAGGTTCCATGCTACCCCATAGCCAAGTCTTCACTAGGCTGTCAAGACGTTTCCACTCGGCATAGTCTTTGTCAGTGCTAGTGAGAGGTGCAGAATCAACAAACTTTGCCCGATCGCGCGATTCCAAGACAGTATGAACCGCATTCATCCATAGCAGAAAATTCTTCCCATTGAGCTTGATAGGAATAGGCGAGACCTCATAATAGGTCTTGGTCTCCATGATGCAACTGAGATACGGGTGACGGAGTGATACACGTCACACAGAAAGCTGAGTGGACGGATAGAGACACGTCCCGTGACGGAGAGATACACGTCACAACAGAAACTGAAAAGAGGATGCGTTACTGACGCATCGACAGCCTTCAAACGAGAAGTTCCTAATCACACATGAAGGAGATGTGATTAGGAAGCCACAGTGGAAGAGACGAGACCTCCGGGTAGGGCTTTAGAAGGCCGTTGGATCAACCGGAGATCCCCGAGCAGCAAGGTCGGTGCCCGAAAAAAAAAGAACCGAAAAAGGCTGAAAAAGAGCCCGGAGACGTAGACGGAGCCTCTAGATCGGTGCGGCGGGATCTACGGCAGCATGAGAGGGACTACCGAAGATCAGCAGCGCCGCAGGAAGGCCCCGCGCTCCTGCCGCGCGCCGGCGGCAAGGAGCAGCAGCCGCGGCTGCTGGCGGCGGCGGCCGGCGGCGGGAGAAGGGCCGGCGGCGGCCGGCGGCTGGAAGGGGAGAGGAGGGAGGGGAGAGGGGAGGGCGGCGGAAGGGAGGGGCGACGCCGGGCGGGAGGGAGGGCCGGCGGCGGCTGGAGTTCTAACCTGCTCTCGATACCATGTGAACGGAAGAGACGGATGGAGCGTTGTTGCACGTTGGCAACGTGAGAAACCCAATAGGGTTCTCCTCTCTATTTATAGTAAAGGGAAATTTACATGTAGGTACAGCAGTAATATGAAATATGAAATAAACACAAAGTAAAGATATATTAACAGGTCATATTCTGGTCAAGATGTAGAGATTTAAAATCTCTTTATAGGCTCTTCCCATGTTAATTTAGGCCTTTCTCTTATAGTAATTGCACTTAACTCAATAACATTGCTTCTTAAAGGCGCATTAGTTGGTCTGCATTGCACATGTCCATACCATCTTAGTCGGTCCTCGCGCAACTTGTCCTCTATGCTCGCCACCCATTTATTCCTGATGTAGTCATTTCTCAAGCGATCTTTTCTTGTCTTCCCACATATCTATCTCAGCATATGCAAATAAAGTCTTATCTTCATAGAATTCAAATTTGCCAAATTTGAGGATCTAACATTCACCCTCCTTAAAAACAATTTTGTCCCCAAATTCAAACCTAGTAAGGTTAAAGTGAATGATAACTCAGCTTAGCTCTAAACCTCAGGGGTTAGCAACCTTTCTTGGATATCTTTATCTTGATTATCTATAACATTTTTTATTCATATGTAAGGCTCTAAGGTTGGAACCCGAATTCAATTCCAGGGTATATCCACAAACTCATCCATTGCATGATATTATCACTTAGTGATTACATTTTCACTTGCAATTTCAATTTCACTTGGCAATTACATTTCAATTTGTGATTTCTATTTTCACTTGGTGAATACCTTGCTTACCTAGGTTCCCAATCTATTATTCATTATTTTCACTTAAGGGTGAGGTAACACCTCAAACTCTAGATTATACCATGAAATTTCAACTTAGGTATTCATTCTCATATTTTTTTTATAACATGTGTCCACCCAATCTCACACTCATAAAAAAATGAAATAAGCATTTGGCCGCAGTTCAAATACAAAGTTCATCCCGTTCCAAGAATAGAGACGGTGTATTCACACAATATAGTTTTCAAGGCAATTAGCTGGGCGCCTAGCCCGTCTAGGCGCTGCCATATATTTTTTAATTTTCTGCATATTATATATATATAATATAACATATATCACATATATAAGGTATTTGTGTGTATATTTCATGATCTACACCCTAAATAGTAATGTAAGAGTGAGATAGCAACTAAAAAAGTCTAAAAACAACTTACATATGTCAAATATATGTCAAAATGACATTATCCAAAATAAAAAATCAGGAAAAAAACTGTCCACTCCTCGGGTGCCCTAGGCGCCCCTAGGTGGTCCTAGGTGGTGCTAGGCGCTTGCCCAAGTGCCCACTTTCATTTTACATAGGCGAGGGGCTAGGCGGACCCCCCTTGGGCGCCTAGCCGCCTAAGCGATGCCTAGGCGGGCAGCTCAACAACTATGATCTTATAGTGCAAATTTTGTTTGAGTCACTCTCAACAATGACTCCATACCATGAGCATATTTTATTTCCACAAATTTTCTTAAAATTCATAAACTCACAGGGAAATTGATTTTCTCATAATATTTGAGTTTATGTACTCCCTTTAAGATTTTTATCAGTTACTATATTACATGACTTCTTGTATTCCTTACATCTACATCGCATGTCTCAATGGCCTTAGTCATTCCCTTAAAGTCTCTAGGGGTATAGGTACCTTTGGAGTGATCTCCTCTTGACCCCCAAGGGTCTCATGCACTTATGGAGTGCCTCTCACATTGACCCCTGGGGCCTCATGAACTCATGATGGTGGCCCATCTCATGACCCCGTGGGTCTTGGGTACACATGGATGTCTATCTCGCAGTCTTATGCACTTAAGGCATGATCACCTCCTGACCTCATAAGTTGCATGTACCTTTAATCATCCCTACTTGATCTTAGGGTTGACTTAGGGTTCTACTCTTCCTAAGGATTTATTGAGATGTCACCGCTTTATTTCATTACACATCTTTCTTGAGGTTTCTCTGATAATATTCAAGCACAATATATCCTTTATAATTCTTTAACTCAAATTTCCTTCATCTCTTATGGTGCACATTATTCACTTTCTGTCCCTTCATTGGGCTCATGGCGACTTTCCTTCCGGGCTTGGTCCCATACTGTCGGCTACTTCTGTAGTGACTTTTCCTTACGTCCCTTAGAGATGACATACCTGGGTTCAAAGTATTATACTCATTATATGTGCTTTCATGCTTCATATACTTATTTTTTCAAGCTTTAGGTGACATTGAAGGTTACCTCAATTCTTAAACTGATTTGTGAACTCACCCCTCTAGGGAAGGTCCTAACCCAGCACAAGATAAAACTAATACTTGGTAGTAACAAAAGATAACATAAGCATACTTGAACCAAGATTTATATTACCACAACAAAACATGTCTTTTAGGAATATTTTCCATCATATCATCTATGCGTTTACTACCTGAGAGTTGAATGCTTTAAGGCCTTATGATCTACTACCAAAGAGTTATATCATTATACAATATGATCCACTACCCAAGAGTTGGATCACTATCAAGTACTACCAAAGAGTTGAAGTATTTTACTTTCCATCACTTCTACTACCAAAAAGTTGAGTGTTTAGATATAATGGAACATCTATATTATGTTTGATGTGTTCAAGACTATACATATAGAAATCCAGCCAGATGGCATACAAGAACAATTTATATCATATACCAAGTATTTTATACACATAATACAACCATTCTATATATTAGTCCAAGTAAGAGGCAAATCCACCTTGAAGAAGGCAAATTTAATTACCACCTATTCCTCATGTCAACTACAACTACATTCAAAGTTTATCGTGAATATTATCTCATTTAACTTTCTCATAAAAGGTTGTAAACTTTATTACAGGTTCATCCTGAGATTGGCCAGCTATTTCACATTATCATAACACATGCATAGGGATAACCAATTATAGATAGAAAAATATTAAACCATTTCTAAGCCTCCCATCATGCCGTACCAATATATCACGTTGTATTAGTTTCATACATCTATTATATTATGGTTGTGCTAAACAAACTTATATGAGTGGCTTGTCAAATATTATCAAAAGGGCCAATTGAGGTTCCCCTGACCCATTACCTGAGGGTGGTGCCATGCTCAATCTCTTTGAGCTTACTTAACTCTATGAGTATTATATGCACTAGCTTTGTCTTCCCTCTGTGGTCTAGGGTTTCTCAGGTCTACCTCATTAGCACTGATCATCAACTTCACAAGATCTAGCCACTCAAGTACAAACCGAACCAAAACAAGGTTTGACATTCTCTCCATAGATCTCTACTCACGAAATATTCTTACCCAACTGTGTCTTTCTCGTACACAGCCACTAGAGTCTTAAGTAGGGAACTACCAAGCCGAGCATGAGGCTTCACAACATACCAACATTCCTTACCTCCTCAGGATCTTGGAACTCTCTTTCCCTCACTGGGATGGTAAGCGCTCATATCATACTCACATATATGTCCAACCTCCTTCTCTGTCTCTAGGGTTTGGTCCTCCAAGGACAACTAGGGTACAACAAGACTATAGGAATCTTGCATAAAGCAACTCAATTTATCACTCAGGAGTAGTCTAGTGTAGGACAATATCATCACAATTATTTTTCATAATTTCTCAAATCTTGGAGTTTAGATTTCTGACTTTGTCCCTCTGGGCCTCGCTCTTTTTGGAGTTAACCCTATAACTGGCCCTAACACTAGAGGTCCCCTTTTATAAAAGAGATTGAGGCTCTTGCTGATTCACATCTTATCTAAACTTAGCATACATACTTGTATAATCAAATCTTATGTCAAATCCTCAAAGATGTAGTCTAATACTCAAATCTGTCTGAGATCATCATAAACCATATTATCTCATTATATAAAATTTAGATCGTATCACCTAAACATATTCCATTTATCCGATCCATCACGTATTCCAACGAGCCTTTAGACATTTAATCCGAAACTATTCCTTCTTTTAGACTGATGTCACTCACTTTCACTTAGGTGCGTGACTACCTCCTACTCGTACATGTGTGAGGAAATATTTTCCTGTTAGGGTGCCTAACATGAGGAGGTTATGATCTCTAGATACAACTTGACCTTACGGGTTTAGGGTCTTACCTCCCCTATAAGTCTTTTTCCCATTCTTGGGTTGGCCCACGCTAGATCGGGACACTAACCCTAGAAGTTGAATTGTGGATTTCATACTTTTTTTTAACCATTGATTGCCTATGTTTCATATCTATATTCAAAACTCTTACCATGAGTAATGAATGCCTTGCTCCACAGACATGCATACATGGGATAATGGGCCACCTAAACTCATTTGTATCCCTTGACCCCACTTAGGATTTTCCTAAACCAATCCTAGCTCCACCTAGGGTTTACCCTTACAGGGAAAATCCATAAAACAATTTTCTTAACTTTATCATTATTCACACATTACATGTACATTAATTGGCAGAAGATGCCTTAATCCTACTTCTCAAAACCTTAATTTGAGATGAGGGAAGTTCCTTTTGGGATTTATTTTAGCAAGATGATGAGAAGTGAATGAAATTAGAGATGAGAATCTTAGAAGAAACATTAGTTCAGGCAAACCCTAGTGATGTAGGATAAGCCCCACCTTTACACACTTCTGAGCATCGCGTCGCCGTGTTATTAGTTAGGCTTTATTAGCATGCTTTATTTTATTATTGTCATTTTTTTCTCATTTTTGGGCTATTCTCTTTTTTGGGCTATTGTAAAGTCAAGTGGTTTAGTCCCATGTTAATGTCTTTACTTATTGTCCTGTTATTTTATTTTTATATTTGGACCTACATGTAATTGTTCTACTAGTATATATATCAGGGTACACACATTGTGTAACCCTACGCTTTCTCAATTTGTTTTCTCACATGGTATCAGAGCAGATCTAGTCTGTTCTATGCAGATTTATGTTAAATCTCAATGGAAACTTTCTCATCTGACGCGTGATCCGCCTCCCATGCCTGCTGCCAATGCCGACTCTAAGGATGTCAAAGCATATGATGACTGGGTCAAATATGATTCTACTGTAATGACCTAGATTCTCAATAGCAGTGAGACAAAAATCAGTGTCACCTTACTATACCTGCCTACAGCAAAGCAGATGTGGGATCAGCTTGCTAGTACTTACTCTCACAGCCAGAATCTTCTTTGATATCAACAAGCAACTGAGCCGTCTACACTTCTTGGGATCTGATCTTACTGACTATTTTTCTGCCTTCAAGGGACTCTGGGGAGAATTGGAGGCCTACCATCCCTTGTCTACTGACTTGGCTACCATGAAACATCAACGCCAGGAGTTGCAGGTAGTTCAGTTCCTATGTGGGTTACTTGAATCCTATGCTGGGGTTGTGGATCAGATACTTGCCAGTGATCCACTACCTACTCTACAGAGTGCCTTTCAGCTTCTTTAGCGACTATCGTCATCCTCTTCTGAGTCACCTTCTGAAACTGGCGATACTGCTGCTCTTGCTGCTATGTCCGGCCATGGTTGTGGCCGCGGACGTGTTCGTTCTCACGAAACTCGTCCTCCTCTTGGTGCTGGGAGGGGAAGGATTTCTTCTGGACGTGAAGCACCATCTGGTCCTCCCAATGCTGCTCGTCCTCAGATTGGCCAACGGTTCTGCAGCTTCTGTGGCCGGTCTAATCATATTGAAGAAAAGTGCTGGGAGAAATATGGGAAGCCTGCTTGGGCTAATGCAACTTCTGATGCACATGCTACTTCTGAGGTAGTGTCACAGCCTACTGTCACTGATGCATCCAGTTCTACTACCGCTGACTTCATCCGTTCTGAGGTGGAGCGTCTACTGCTCGAGCGTACTGGGTCATCCTCTGGACCTGCCACTGGAGCTCAAGCTGCTACATATTCTGGTTGTGATACTGCTTTCCTTAGTGCCCCCTCGCCTAGTATTGGTAATAAAAAATGGGTGATTGATTCGGGTGCCTCGTCTCATATATCTGGAAATCGTTTTTTTTTAAAATCCTATCTAGACCAGTCTCTAATTCTTCTGTTATGCTTGCGGATGGCTCTAAGACTGCTGTAGCTGGGATTGGAGACATAGTTTCTCAATTTTTGTTAAAATCTGCTCTATATGTGCCTCGATTTCCACTGAACTTATTATCTGTTAGTAAAATTGTACGTAGCTTGAACTGCAGTCTCACATTCATTCCTGGTACTTGTACTTTTCAGGACCTTCGCACGAGGATGAAGATTGGTGGGTGGCATGAAGGACCTGACGGCCTATATTATCTGGATGAATTGAAAAAGACTGACACCTTGGCGCTAGCTTCAGCTCTATCTTCATTAGTTTTAGCTTTGCAATGGCACTATAGACTTGGACACCCATCTTTTGAGAAATTGAAACATGTTATCTCTGGTGTAAGAACGTACGGTTTTCAGTGTGAGTCATGTCAGTTAGGGAAACAGTCTAGAACTGTCTATCCTAAACGGTCCCAGATTAGTAGTAAAAACATTTTTGATCTTGTTCATGCAGATGTATGGGGTCCATGTCATGTTCCAAGTTTGTCTGGCAATAAATACTTTATTTTGTTTATTGTTGACTTTTCTCGTGCCACTCGGTTGTTTATGTTGAAAAATCGGTCTCAAGTGCTATCTACAATAAAATTCTTTTTTGCTGAAATAAAAACTCAATATTCTGTGCCTATTAAAATTCTGAGAACTGATAATGCTTTGGAGTTTGTGCAGAAAGAAGTTGCTTTTTTTTGTCGATTTGTTGGTACTATTCATCAGACATCATGTGCCTATATGCCTCAACAAAATGGAGTCGCAGAAAGGAAAAACAGACATTTACTTGAGGTTGCTAGAACTATAATGCTGCATTCTAATGTACCTAGGCGTTTTTGGCCAGAAGCTATCCTGACTGCCTGCTTTCTGATTAATAGAATGCCTTCTTCTGTTATTGGCAACAAGATCCTTGTTCAGGTTCTACAACCTAATGTACCTCTGTTTTCTGTACCTCCACAGATATTTGGTTCTACTTGTTTTGTGCGGTTACTTGTACCAAACTATGATAAATTATCTCCTAGTGCAAAAAAATGTATTTTCTTGGGTTATTCTCGTACTCAAAAAGGGTATCGGTGCTATAATCCTACTGCAAAAAATGGTTCACGAGTAGTGATGTAGTTTTTTTTGAGGATACACCTTTTTGTTCTGCTAAAGGAGATACCCTGGATTCTGATATAATCACAACACCATTGCCTATCACGAGTGATTGCACATCTGAAACTTCACCTGCTGAATCTACTACTACACTTATTGTGTATAAACGTAGGAACAAGTCCCAACCTGCTCAAGACCCCCCATGCAACACCAATCTTCTCCTTAAGAAGGTCCTACTCCTGCTGAGGTAAACTCTGACCTAGATCTGCCTATTACTCTCAGAAAAGGCACTCGTTCTTGTACGTCTCATAATATTGCTAATCATGTTTCTACTGCACATCTGAGTGTTCATGCTAGTAATTTTGTTCCTACTCTATCTGCTATTGTTGTTCCCAAAACTGTACATGATGCCTTACAAAGCTCAGCTTGGATGACTGCCATGAAAGAAGAGATGACTGCTCTTACTGATAGAGGAACTTGGGAGTTGGTGGATCCACCTCCTGAGTGCAAACCTGTTGGCTGCAGATGGGTCTATGCTGTAAAGTATCAACCTGATGGAACAGTGGAACGTCTGAAGGCACGCCTGGTAGCAAAAGGGTATACTCAAACCTATGGAATTGACTATTTTGAGACGTTCTCGCCTGTTGCCAGACTTAACTCTGTCAGAGTTCTTCTTTCTGTTGCTATTAATTTAGATTGGCCTCTTATTCAACTGGATGTTAAAAATGCCTTCCTGTATGGGGATCTTCAAGAAGGCGTTTATATGGAGCAACCTCTTGGGTTTGTTGCTCAGGGGGAGTCACATAAAGTTTGCAGGCTAAAGAAATCTATTTATGGACTCAAATAGAGTCCTCGGGCATGGTTTGATAAGCTGAGTAAAATCCTGACTGTTTTTGGTTTTCTGAGGTTACATGTTGATCATCCAGTCTTTACGAAAAAGACTTCTTTTGGTATTGTGATTTTGATTGTTTATGTTGATGATATTTTTCTATCTGGTAGTGATCATTCTGAGATTCAGGCTACTAAAACACACTTGTGCAAACATTTTGCTACTAAAGATCTGGGGAGGCTAAGATATTTTCTGGGCATTGAGGTATCTAGGACTTCTAATGCTCTTGTCTTATCTCAGAGGAAGTATGTTCTTGACCTGTTACAGGAGACTGGGATGCTTGGTGCACATTCTGCTGATACTCCTCTGGATCTGAATATTAATTGGGATGATGATTCTTCTCCTATGTTTCTAGACAGTAAAAAATATAGGAGACTGATTGGTAAGATGATCTATCTGACTGTTACTAGAGCTGATATATCTACTGCTGTTGGTCTTCTTAGAAGGTACTTGGATAAGCCTAGACAGTGTCATTGGGATGCTCTCTGTAATATTCTGAGATATCTTAAGAAATCACCTGGCAAAGGCCTCTACTATAGAAAACATGGACACTGTTCTCTGGAAGGCTACTGTGATTCTAATTATGTTGGAAGTAAGATTGACAGAAAATCTACTTCCGGTTACTGTACTTATGTTGGAGGTAATCTGGTCACTTGGAGAAGTAAAAAGCAAAATGTTGTTGCCAGATCCAGTACTGAAGCTGAATACAGGGCGATGGCCCACACTGCTTGTAAACTCCTATGGGTACAATCTCTCTTGAAAGACTTCGGGGTTGAGTCTTCTACTGCTATCCCTATGCACCGTGACAATAAAGCTGCTATCTTCATTGCTAATAATCCTGTATATCATGAGCGCACAAAACATATTGAAGTCGATTGTCACTTCATTCGATAGACTATCTTATCTGGCAAGATCTGCACTCCTTTCACCTGCTCAGAAGATCAGGTGGCTGATATGTTTACAAAGCTGCTGGCCAAGAAACATTTCAACTCGCTTGTGGACAAGTTGGGCATGATTGATATCTATGCTCCAACTTGAGGGGGAATGTTAATATATGTCTTTACTTATTGTCCTGTTATTTTATTTTTATATTTGGACCTACATGTAATTGTTCTACTAATATATATATCAGGGTACACACATTGTGTAACCCTACACTTTCTCAATTTGCTTTCTCACATCCCACATTGGCTACCGCCCGTTTAGTCTTTCTTTTAGAAGCCTATATAAAGGCTCTATCTCCCTCCATGTAAAGACAATTGATAAACGAGAATTATTCCCTTTTCGTCTTAGCAGTATTTTCTCCTTTAATTCCGTAGATAGGCATTAAGTGGTATTAGAGCCTAACCCTAAAAACATTAGGGTTAGGTCCTGCCCACCTGCCGTACTCCACCAAACCCGCCGCCATCGTTCTCCACTACCTCGCCCCAACTCGTCACTGTCACCCGCTTCCATCTCCAACCACACCCGCCGTCACCGTTCTCCACTACCCCACCCCATCCCGTCACCGTCACCCGCTGCCATCTCCAACCAAACCCGCTGCCGCCGCCCCTTGTTGCTGCCACCGTTGTTGTCCACTGCTACTTCCGCTACCGCTGTACGCTGCTGCAATCGCCGGTTCTGTCTGTGGCCGCCGCCGTTGTCATCGACCACTGCCTGTGTTCGTTGCCGTTGCCTACCGCCTGCCGCCGCCGCTGCAACCCAGGCCGCTAGTACTCAACCCCCCTGATTTTTTTTGGATCGGCGTAGGGTCAGGGCACGGATATCTTATCTCCTCCCGAGGTAATTCTCTCCATCCATATTAAAGACAAGGAAGTAACGAGTGTCATCACTTTAAGTAAGATATTTTCATTTTTTGTTCTGCTTTTGCTCATCTTCGACAATTTCAGTACATTTGCAAATGGGTCCATAGGGTTTTGATTCCTCCACTAAAAATTTGTCAAGTCCTAATTTTGGAAAGGTTTTCCCTTGTTCGGTGCACTACTCTTCTATCATATATCTGTACGTATTGTTTTCTTGAATTGTTTTGCGTTGTCCATTACATAACTAAGTTTTCATTTGGCGCAATAATTTTTTTGGCTATTTCGTTGCAAATCATTGTCTGGTCGTAGGTCTACTAGCCCGGTTTCAGACGCCATGTCGAAAGCAACCCTACGTCTTCCCAACCCCCGTTTACCCTTGAGACTCTGGATCAGTCAATCAATTCCATCATGATTGAGCTTTGCACTATTTGCCAAACCCATACACTACAGGTCGGTCAGAACTCGACACCTTTTATGGGGTATGGGATGCTACCAAATCCTGGACATGCACCACAAAGCCCCCTAAACCCTACTCCTTTGCAAATCTGCCCACCACAACTCCATGAGCCCCCTGCTTACCACCCCTATGGAGAAGTTGATCCTTTTGCTGAATCTGATCCTTATTCACGACACCCATATGTGGAACGACACCCCTATCAACCACCCTACCATCACACACCACAAATCGCTACTCCACAAACACACTATGCACCACCGCCACATCTCCCTCCACGTGCTCCCGTACCTCATCACCGACCGTGGACTCCGCCTCAGGGCCAACATCCTCCCATGGCATCTCATCCTTGAGCCCCTGACCATGATGTTTTTCATAACCCCCTCATGGGCCTATTTCCCCCCACAACCCATACAGTCAATATGACCCGAGATCTCATCCACCACATCACAATGATATCACTCGACGAGTTAAAATAGATGCCCCCACTTTTGATGGTAAACTTGATCCCAAAGCTTTTCTCGTCTGGATTGCAAGTTTGGAAGATTATTTTGATTGGTATGACATGAATGACTCTCAACGGATTAGGTTTGCTAAGATGAAACCTTCCTAGAGAGAACAATGACTGAAGGATGGAGAGTATCGACAATGGTGGAGAGCAACAACGACGATGGAGAGGAGAGACAACAATGAAGATTAGGCATTAAGGAGACTGTATCTACCTCACTTTTTAGTGTCCCCCAATTAAAGTAAGACTTTAAAGTCGAGAGCCATTACCTAAATTCCCAAGATCTAGATTTAACGAATAATAAATAATAGAAAATAATTTTCATTATTTCACAAATATTGTTTACAAAAGTCATAATGATTCTCCTCTAAGGAATTACATAAACTTTCATCATGAAAGCTATTATATATGAGAAGAAGTGTTACAACTAACTAATCCTCCTGACTTAGCTTTAGTGTCTTTAATTGATCTCATCTGATTCACCATGTCTTGATATCCTCATATGTGTCAGTTACCTAAAACGTCGACAAACCAAAACGCGGTCAGTATATCTCTATACTGAGTACGTGGGGGATACAAAATATACGCATGTAGGTGTATCACATAAACAACCAAAACAACAATTATTATTACATAATCAAACATGCATTTTCTGTTATAACTTCTCAACCCTTATTTGCTCAATCTCTAGAGATACCCTCTGATGGGGTTTAGTCCTTGCAGTGGACTTGGGCCACCTTCCCTATCTGGGGCTTGGTGCCATGTTGGTCTTCCCATTCTGAGGTTTGACCTCTTGTGACCTTCCCTATCTGGGGCTTGGTCCTAGTCATCTCAATGACTTTTTCTTCTATTTTCCTCTTGGGATCACTGTCCCATATTAAGACTTCCAGAGATAGCATGTGTGGTTCGAGCAAGTTATGTTTATATAAGGTGATACTCATAGGGCCTTATAGATTGTAGGACGTAAATAAACAACCAAACAGTTTAATTGCAATCCATTTGTGAAACTTCGGGAAACCTCAAAAGTTGATAAGGGCGAGTATTCATAGTCGTAACCACATACCTTTGCTTTCATGCTGTAAGCATGCAACATGCACTCCAAGCATATATCCAAACATCCAAGCATTCAACATAATCAACCAACATATTCTTTGTATGTATGTATACTTTAAGGTGTCACTAATTATATTCAAAACATACTAATCTAACATATATCATAAACTAAGGTTTAGGATTGTCTCGGGTTTGGATAAAGAATAAGAGTACAAATTCTAATTCCAACACATCACGATTATTAGAATTATAAACCTATACAAAACTTTAGGCGAAATCCTAATTATCAAGTTAAGCCTTTTAGACCATTTTATGCAACTATGTTAGATTATGCAACTTAAGATCATAATGACCAAAGAAAATTAGGTTCTAAACCCTAATTGTCATATTTATGACTCAAATGCTTATTCATGATCCTTACCTACCCAAATTGTACCAAGGACTTGGATTTTAATCAGATTGAACATATTAGGTTTTATGAACATTTAGATTCAATTATGTGTATTTAAAATCATCACAAATTATATCCTCAGTTTCATAACCCTAATTGAACACATGTATGTTTATTGGTCTAGAAACCCTTGTGAATAGAAAATTAGGGTGTTGCAATGTGCTACCTCTCCTTTTATAATAACACAACTGAGAAAATTACATAAGAGTCCGACAGTAAAGAAAAATAACATAATGAAATACTAGGAATATAAAACAACTATATTAACACTCCCCCTCAAGCGGAGCGTACACATCATGTAAGCCCAACTTGTGACTCAGACTCTGAAACTGCTAGACCCAGTGGCTTTATAAGAACATCAACAAGTTGGTCTTCAGATCTGACATGCAAAGTCACCACCTTCCCATTCTTGACTTGATCTCTGATAAAATGACAATCAACTTCTACATGTTTTGTCCGTTCATGGAAAACTGGATTTTTGGCAATATAGATAGCAGCTTGATTATCACATCTGAGATCTATAGGAGATATCATAGGAATTTGCAATTCAGAAAGCACGAGTTGGACCCACTGTAACTCACAACAAGCATAAGCCATTGCTATGTACTCAGCTTTCGTCCTAGAATGAGCCACAACATTTTGCTTCTTGCTTTTCCAGGTGATAAGATGATTTTCTAGAAAAGTGCAATACCCAAATGTAGACCTTCTATCATTCAAATTACCAACCCAATATGCATCTACATAGCCAGTAAGAACCAGAGTAGATGGAGGAGTTTTAGGTCTATAATATGTGATCCCTTTTCCAGGAGCTCCTTGACCTCAGAATGCAACAAACTGCTGTCCAATGAGAGTACTTTGGTGAGCTCATATGCTGACTCACCACTCCTACAACAAAGGAAATGTCAGGACAAATCACTGTCAAATATATCAGTTTCACAACAATATTCCTATAATATCCTAGATCTGAATAATCAATATCACCAACATTTTCCTTCACATGATAGTCCATAGGAGTAGACACAGGCTTGGATGCACTCATTCTTGTCTCATGAAGTAGATCCAGTACATATTTCCTTTGACACAAATTAATACCTGTATGAGAGCGAAGTACTTCAATGCCCAAAAAGTATCTTAATTTTCCCAGATCCTTTGTATGAAAGTGATTTTGCAATCCATCCTTCACATTGGATATGCCTAAAAAATCACTACCAACGATAACAATATCATCAACATATACTGCAATAATAATAGATCCAACAGAAGAACTAGAATAGAACAAGGAATGATCAGCCACAGAACGTGAGAAGCCCATTTGTAAAACAATAGCACTGAACTTGTCAAGCCAAGCTCGAGGAGACTGCTTCAAGCCATAAATTCTACACACCTTCTGACACTCCCCCTGAGCAACAAATCTAGGAGGTTGCTCCATGTATACTTCTTCCTGTAGACCTCCATGTAAGAAGATATTTTTGACATCGAGCTGAAATAGTGGCCAATTAAGGTGGTAGCTAGAGAGATAAGGATCCTTACAGAATTAAGATGAGCAACATGTGAGAAGGTTTCAAAGAAATCAACACCATATGTCTGAGTATATCCTTTTGCCACCAATCTTGCTTTCAATCTCTCTATTGAACCATCTGGATTATGTTTGACAATGAATACCCATTTGCAGCCCACAACATTCTTATATGTAGGCAAATCAATAAGCTCCCATGTTTCATTCTCAATAAGTGCAGAAATTTCTGAATTCATAGCTTGTAACCAACAAACATCCTTCATATCATCAACATGGCTCTTTGGAAGTATCACACAATCAATCCTAAGAGCAAAAGAGCGAGCCTACTTAGATAAATTGGACAAACAACAAACACCCGCAATAGAATGTCGAATAGTACAAGTGCGAATACCTTTACGGATAGCAACAGGAACATTGAGATCAGATGGATCTTTAGACTCTCTTAAGCAGAGGAAGATGGGAGAGGCTCATGGACTGGATTCACTACCTCATCATGGTCTTGTCTGCTTCGTTTGTGATATACCTGTGAGTATTGCTGAATTAAAAGAACATCTCCAGATGACTCTTCATCAGAAATGATAGGTGACACAATCTCACTATATTGTGGTGGAAACACTCCCTCACTGATTGGTGATGGTGACACTTCCTCACTTTCACACAATTGCTCCCCCTTACTGGGAACACTAGAGAAATATGGAGTGGACTCATGGAAGGTGACATCCCTGGACACAAACATGCGATGAAGACTAGGACAGTGACACTTGTAACCCTTAGTGGTGTTGGAATACCCAAGAAAGAGAGTCTTAATGGACCTTTGGAGACGGTTTGTCAGCTTTAGGGTCCAAATTGTGAATAAATGAGGTACAACCAAACACCCTAAGAGGAACAAGAAATGGCTGATCATTAGGCCGTAAACCCGAAAAAAGAGTGCATCCTTGAAGAACAAAAGAAGTTTGCCTATTAATAAGAAAACAGGTAGTTAGTGAAGCATCTGACCAAAATCTCTTAGGAACATTGGATTGGAACATGATCGTCCTGGTAATATTGAGGAGATGACGATTTTTTCTCTCAACCACCCCATTCTGTTAAGCGGTGTGAGGACAGGACGTACGGTGTTCCATTCCAGCTGAACTACAATAATCAACCATAGCATGTTGAACATATTCTAAGGCATTATCAGACTGGAGAATTTTAATATTGCAATCAAATTGGACCTTTATTCTTGATGAAAATATTTGACAATGGACAACACAAACTCTCGACTCTTCAATAGTTAGATCCATGTCATACTAGAAAAATCATTTACAAAGGAAATAAAATATCGAAAATCATTGTAACTGCCTTCTTTTACAGGACCCCAGACATCATTGTGAACTAAATCAAAGGGGCATAGAGCCCGCTTGTTGACACAACTAGGGTAAGACATTCTATGAAGTTTCCCAAATTGACAAGTCTAACACTCTGAAGAGGACACCTGCGATAAATTTAGTCCTAACTTTCGCAAACTCTCCAGAGAAGGGTGACCATATCTGTAGTGCCACAGTAAGGGAGAACCGCTCAATAGGATAGCAGGAGCTAGAGCAGCAGGAACCTGACCAGACAGACTTGCACCATGAAAGAGGTAGAGATCACCTTTCCTAGGCCCTGACCAATCGTCCTCATAATCTTGAGATCCTGTAGTACAAAGCAAGAAGGACCAAACGTCAATGTACATTTCACGATATCAATTAATTTAGCAACAAATAGAAGATTGAATGGAAATTCAGGCGCATACTGTACAGATCTAAGGTCAATTTTAGGGGTAAGAGAAATAGATCCACTGACTAATACTTTCCGCACAGATTCATCAGCTAATGTTACAGACTGATGCGGGATACATGAGTTAATGGAGTGAAGCAGTTTCCTCATACCAGTCATATGCTGCGAAGCTCCAGAATCAACCACCTAGGAAGGATAAGAACTGGAAGCCAGGAAAGAAACTGGATTACCAGTTGTAGAAGCCAAGTTAGCTGAAGAAGATGCTCCCATGTTCAGATGCTGAGTGGCCAAAATAAAACTATCATATTCTTCCTTGGTGAGAGTGATGCTAGGGGCTCCAGAAGTAGAAGTAGAAGTAGATGTAGTAGTAGCTGTAGGTTCCAACGACTCATTGTCACCAGTAAAGTGGGATGTCCCAACATGTGGCACATCAAGTCTTCCATGTTTCTCCCAACACGTCTCAACAATATGTCCTGGACGACCTCAGAAGGTACACTTGGGCCTGGTGGACCCTCCTTGTCTAACACCTGTACGTCCTCCTTGAACTGCAGTAACAATGGATGCCTGAGATTCAACAAAGAAAGGAGCCACAATAGATTGTGCATGTTCAAAATTGGATTGTAGAATCCTAGAGTAGGCCTCCTCTAAACTAGGAAATTTATCAGCAACCAAAATAACACTCCTTCCAAAACTAAAAGAAGGGCTCAACCCAGATAACAACTTGGCTGTAACCAGGTCATCTCTATCTTTGATCTTCTCTTGAACAGTGACGAGATGATAAAAACTCAACTCTTGGGTAATAGACTGAATAGTCCCAAAGTATTCGTTCAATGACCTATCCCCTTGTCGCTCTGCAAAAAACACGATCATAGACATTCTTCACTTTAGAGTAGTACTTCTTACAACATCCTAGATCTCCTTCACACTGGAGTAGGACATGAATCTAACGACAATACCAGGCTCCATGCTCCCCCACAACCATGTCTTTATTAGGCTGTTAGTACGCTTCCACTCTGCATATCCCTTGTCAATGGTGGTTGGAGGAACATAATCAACGTGCTTCGCCTTATCTCTGGACTCTAGCACGGTATGGACAACATTCATCCACAACAGAAAAATTTTCCCATTCAACTTGATAGAGGGAATTGGTGACACCTCGTTGTAGACAACAAAAGCTTTATTGTCCTCCATAGCTTAGATGAATAGGAGATGGTGACAGAGGGATACACGTCTCGTTGACGAAGATGTGACAGAGAGATACGCGTCACAATAAGAAAAGGGAGTGACAGAGAGATACACGTCATGATGGGAAGAGGAGTGACAAAGAGATACACGTCACTCTACGAAAGACGAGATGATACGTTTTTAATGCTTCAACAACCTCCAAGCGAACATTTCCTAGTCATACATGGAGGAGATGTGATTAGGAAATCTCTACGTAGACACAGACTGCTCGATGTGAATTTACAGAATACCATTGGAGAGATCTGAAGACGCCCGTGCCTCCCGACCAAAGATCCGGCCTTGATTGGCCCCTCATCCGGCGGTTGCTGGCCGGCTACGTTGGGATTGCCCGCCCGACGACGGCTGGTCTGCCGCGCGACTTCTGCCTGGTGGCGGCGGCTGCTTGCCCTGCTGGTTAGGGTACGCTTCCCTTGGATTTGACTGTCCTGATACCATGTGAACAGAAAATTAGGCTGTTGCAATGTGCAACTTGTGAGAGGAGAAATGTGCTACCTCTCCTTTTATAATAACACAACTGGGAGAATTACATAAGAGTTCAGCAGTAAAGAAAAATAAGGTAATGAAATACTAGGAATATAAAACAACTATATTAACAATCCTAAATATTCATTATCATCTTGATTTTTCATCGTATTCAACAATATTAGTTTATATCTCAAAGAAATATTTTTTGATAATACTCAACATGTTAATTATTAGATCTAGGTCTTCCATATATATAGTCACTACTATAATGTATTGGCCATACTTTTGAAATTAGGATCAGATCCATGTCATGATACTATTTTATTTGGATTCTACTCGTTCTCCCGATCAGTTTGGTATATGATTTTGTCATATTTGGGTAATCCTAGCGATTTCTACAAATTAAACAAAATAAGAATCTATACCTCAAACATGGGGTGACGTAGTGGCCTCTTCCATGGAGACTCAGAAGAAAAGGGATGAGGGGCGAAGTACTTTGAAAGATCCTGAACTTCTATGTCATTATGGCAAACACCATGTTAGAGATGCAACGAGACTATCATGGATGAAGAAGAGCATTGCAATGGTGAAGAGAGAGAGAGATTTTCTACCGCACTGCTTTGGAAGGATGCACATCAAGGAAGGAGGGGATTGAGGTAGTCTATTTTCTCTTTGTACCACTTCTTATATAACACAAGGGTTGGAGATCAATGAGTTTAGTTTCCATAAAGTTTCCTTATGCACTTGGCAAGGCATCATGCTAAGAAAGTATATATTCCTCCCTCATGCCCTCATATCGTTTACTTTATAGACACAAAAGTCATGTAAAGGAAACTACCCCACATACCATTATTTTGGGAGAACTCTATTCATACTATTACCTTTTATTGGGAAAGAAAAACCCCTTCATTATTCCCTTATTTAACTGAAACTTAGTTTCAAAGGCAAATTTGCATAATTACCAACTAAATTATCTTGGCTACAAAATATCTTAGAACTTCCTGGATTATCTTCTATAATCCTATATATGGATTATCTATCTCGTAAATTATCTTGAGTATTTTGCATGAACACTAAAATACTTATTTTCCTATTTGGTATCTCAGGGACCCCTTTATAAACCTTCATTGTGGAAATTAAGCAATTCATATCTCTCTTTCATCTTTACTCTAATTGGTCCCAAAATTGGATACTTCCTTTATCGTGCTAAAATCTTGTGTTGAGCCAAATTTGGTAATAAAGGGATGTTTCTAGATACAGTTTTCTCCTTCAAACAAGGGAAACAACATTTAATTATTATAAGCAAGTCCCTCTTCTTTCTCAATTTTTCATTGGCTACTAGGAGCGTCCTTCTGCTATAAAAATTGGAGGAAAATTCATTAGTCTTTATAAAATTATATCTACTTTTTGGGATTCATTGGGATAACTTTTGTATGCGATACTTGCCCTTTATATATCTCCTTAAAACAATTACCCACACCATATGGAAAGTCCATTTTATCTCAAATTCTATAATTTTCTTAGTTTTCACATTATCTTTAGGTGTTCCAAAAATCAGATCGAATAATATTTAATTTGATGTCTCAAAACTTGTGTTGCAAGACATGATTAGATAATTACTCCATTAATTATCTGGATCACAACTTATCTTAAAATATTTTGGAAACTTGCTTGTCATTTAGTCATTATCCTTTATTTACGATATCTCTTATTTCTAAATTTGTGCCACAAGCATCTACTTGCAAAGCAAATAGTCTCATGGGCCTTACTTGGGCCATGGGTTGAATCCATTCCACAAAGATGACATTATTATTCTATCAATTACAAATAGAGAATTTGGTTATCAAATCAAGTCTTATACTGATATAATTCAAATATACCAAATTTGAGGATCTAACAGAGGCAGTCACTACATGTCTTGTTCTAATACTCTGTGAAAACAACCATAGATGTAATTCTTATTATCCAAAAAGGGGCATACCCATGGAACAGGACTTCGACTTCGAATTGACTTTGACAGGTGTGGAAGTGGAAGTTTGTGGAAACACCGAGGAAACTTTGAGGATTTTTACAACCAAACTTCGACACATCTTTGACAAAAATTAAGCTCAAATAGTGATTTCATGATGAAATTTGATAGATTTCATCAAATCTATCTTAAAAACTAAATATATGTTTATATATTGTCATCCATACATGTTTACATATAAAGAAAAACACAGTCACGTGCAAATGTAAAAGACGTCTTAGTGTCAACTTCGACAAACAAGAAAGTGGAAGTTTGTGGAACATGTAATGAAACTTTGAGGAAGTCTTGAACTAACACTTCGACGCAAAATAAGCTAAAAAACAATGAGATTGAGAGGGAATTTGGCATAAAACATCAAATTTTTAGTAAACACATACTCCGTCTATAATCTTCTATCCAAAATGTTTAGAACTTAGATTTGTTCTATATATGTGTTCTGTATGTACAGAAATCCCAATTGGATCACATTCTAGAATTAAAAAACACGAGCTTATTTTCAAATACATCAATTTGTCAAGAGGGGAAAAAGTAACAGAGGTGAAATTTTATTAGGCCTACACCAAATTTTGCAAAACTTGTGGAAATTTAATAGAGGAATAAACTTAACATTACTCTCTAGTTAGAAACCAAAGAAATAGTCATCTCAATGTGAAGAATGGTTTCCTACAAGTTCTTTATGCCTTCACTATGTGTGCAACAATAATAACTACAAAGATCATCGAAAAGATGGGAGGCTTTGAGCTAGCTAAGTCAATTTCATCACCAAGTAGGCTGTACTCATTGACACATGTTAACAAGTAGGCAACATCGATGTCGAGGAAGTTTACTAGGTTTTGACGTCGACAGGCGTAGACATATGTAACATCGAGGATATATCGCCAGATGTCGAGGATGTTTAGTACCATGGGCATACCCCTCTCCTATATTTAGGCGGATGAGATATATGGAAGTAGAGAAAATTTTAATGGGCCTAATTAATTTATGCCCATATCACAGAAGACAATAAATAATAAAGCATAAAAGAAATTCATAAAGAAGACATAAAGAAAACATATATCTTAATAGGGTATTTCTCATCAGTTGCAAATAAGAGTACAAATACTCTCCTATATATTGGAGTACAAAGGATTATGCAGAATCACTTAAGCGGGTAAATGGATCCTCACTTAAGTATACCAAGGATAAATAAAGACATAATAAAGAACAACAATGGGCCCAAGCCCAATCACCACTGGTATTAATAAAGAACACGATAGGACAACTATGTTATGATGGATTACTGTGTACATATAGTAAATAGATTAAAACTGGAAATATCTGCAACAAGTGGTCTTGTGGCAAATGTTGCACAAATGACATTTTGGGCTTGCATGGGTGGAAAGTCAATTAGGGTAGAGAATGCCCTCTTTCTTCATGTAGTTGTGTATATTAGCTCAATGTTTTAAAAAAAAAGGCCACACAGGCCGCATAAGCGGTCCACATATACTTAACCGCATATAAAGTTGATTAGTTGGCGATTTTTAGATGGACATTTCCTATCTTGGCACAAACTAGATTATAGTTTAATTGATAACATTCTCTTGATGTACCATGTTATATGTTTAGTACATAAGTGCATGCTTATTTAATGTTTCTTATTTTGGACCTCTAGGACATACAGGCATCTTTTTGTATGATTTGGTTAGTCTTGATTGCTATCTACTTGTGTTAAACAATTTCGTGTGGGCTTCATTAGAGTTTATACTTAAATGATACTAGAATGCATTCTAAATGGTGCTTTACTTTTCGTTGAAACTTTATATTTGAATATATCTCAAATTTTATGGTCCAAATATATGATTGTACAGATTTTATATGTAATTGCGTGATTAATTTATATATAATAATTAAAATACTAAAAAATCCAAAATCGCATATACTTCCGTATACCGCATATACTTTATAAGGTGACCTCTCCGCACGCATACCGCATACCACTTTTTAAAACAATGTTAGCTGAATGAATAACCTGAGCAACCTTTGAGTGTGGGTGTGCTGGCCTATACTGAGAAAATTGTTGGAGTAACTTGCACTCACGTCATGCATCAGAGCATGCATGCAGGTACACACACACACACACACGCACACACACGTGCATGTACACACATACACACACAGACACTGATGGATGCATGGTCATGCTCAACAAGTATATAAGCTAAAGGCTGTTCTGATACCAGTATACATCAACTGTGACTAATTTGCAGTCTGTTTAGTATGGTTCAATCAGATTAATGGTATTTGTCCATTTTGTTTGTTAGATGTTGTAAATTATTATTATTTAGGTTTATTTGTCATATGGGCGTAATTGTCCTGGCCCATTAGGGTTAAGTCCGTCTCCTCTCCTATATATAGGAGGAGAGTTTGCCGTCTATCAATAAGAAATATAACAAACATCTTATTTCACATTATTAAACAGTATACATCTGTCAAATCATTTTGGTTTCATTATTTTTCTTTTTTATTTGGAGTTTGACATTATTGGTAAATTAATTGTCATCAGGATCATACCAGACTAGGTGTTCAGACCGCTCAAATCATGACTCTTGACGTAGTTAGTCAGGGTGACCTACAAACCTGCTATATAGTCAATTAGTGACTAGAATCACCTGACAAACATGTACAACTGGAAACCGATACAACCAGTTCATCTGATGCTTGAATCAACTGAATTTTAAAAGACCTCTCTTTTTATGAGTGCATGAGCTGATAAGTGCCTAAAATGTTTGCATGCTTTTGTTTCCAATTTTGCAACAAGCTTATGCAACATAAACTCTTCCATTACCTTGTGTTGTGAATAAGCAGATTTTTTGAAAAGTTAGGTGTCAAATCTGCAAATCACCAACAAGAAGCCATGTTTTGCAGCTGAAGGATGGTGGGTTAATGAGCTGGGGCACCAACTCGACTTACACTTAATGAAGTAGGTGGGTCAGTAGCCAGGTCAAAAATCCTGCCGTGTGCACATGGTCTTCTTCTAGCAGACCGTCTGGACTAAGTTGTGGACGAGACTCCCTTGGGAGCCATACAGATTGACAACTTTACCCTCCATGAATCTAGGCTTTCAATGCATCTCACTTCATATAAAATGGTTCCGGGTAATAAAGGAAGGCATCTACTGAACACTTTGACTAAATCGTGCCCTTATCGTCGAGTGGCATTGAGTACACATTGTGTGGCACTATTGATTAAGCCCGTGACTGAGATTCCCATCATGAACCGTCCACCAACAGATGAGATCCATCATTCCCACCATCCACATCCAGCTTCCACTACCACCATCTACCATCATCCATCACCACTTTATCTTGAGTAAAACCTACACAATTACAAGGGAAGTTGACGACTATCATCCACAATGCCATTCTGTTGTCTGCAAAAGAGGATCATGACCTTCATCTGCTACCATCGCTATGGCCTTCTCATAGTAATGGTGTTGTTCACACTTGCAACAACATGCAATTCAAAAGAGGACAACTCTATTGGAGTGTGCCTCACGCACAAACTTCATTCCCGTTTTTATCTTCTTCCATTTCATTATAAATGAGTTTAATGTTATATCTCTTTATAGCTGTAATCATAGTGTCTGTGTCAGTTTGAACACTTATCTAGGTTAGGGAGAAGCCTTAGTAGGGCTTTCTGTACATCTATCTTTTATTTAGCATGTAATGAATCTTTTATCCATCTTACGACTGTTGTTTCTTTGCTCCCATTTTCTAAATCTTGATAATTGTCCCTACCAACCTATTTATTTGTGTAACCTTACACCAATTCTTAATGGCGGTGGAGTTAGTATGTCTCAAATAGTAAGCGGTTTAGGTTCTTACCTTGGGTGGAAAGAGATCATAGGGAATTGTTCTTGACACCTATCGGATGATTTGAGTATTTCCTGGTCAAAGTCAGTAGCGCTATCTGACTGTGTGTATCTTTATTACTCAAGGAAGGATGGAGATATCAGATAACCCTCAACGAAAATCTAAGATATTTTAGCATCCTTGCTGTGTAGAAGAGTAGCGTTTCGGGAATATCCTGTAGCAATGAACCCTTTGCCTAGCATTCTCATCTATTATTAGTTGTCTTTGATTTTTATCTTGTTTAATTATCTGTTTTCTTGCTCTGTGCTTTAGCATTAGAATACCTAAAATACCTGTGACATAGCTAATACAAATCTAAATCACTTCATCGGTAACACTACTCCCTGCGGAAAAGATATTATCTATTACAAGACATTGTCTTGACCTGAGGAATTGACCATGTTGTCTTCCAGTTAAACAATGATGATAGAAAACTCTGATGTTGCAAATTGCACATGATAAATATCATGAGCGATACTTGATACACTAACCCAAAAATCCCAATCCTCATCGGCCGATACTCCCTCCTTTTTCCACTAGTAGTACTAACCCGAATATTCATATTTCCAGAATTTTTGTAAAACAAATTCTGAGGTTACTTCTTGTTAATATCACTGGTTAGACTGGTTTCTGGTGAATAAGTAACCTCTGTCCCATGTCGCTAAAGTTGTATCATGTTGTTTGTTTGGTTTTACTTAGGAGGCATGCTCTTTGTTTCTCAATCTTTTTACTGCGGGGTGTAAGCTGAGTTTACTTGCATGCCAGTGTTGCAAGCCAGAAGTCAGGGAGAGGGTGAGGATCCAAACAACTTGAACCCTATATGCATAGGATCTAAGAAGTGAGCTAGAACAATTTGTATGACTAAAGAGCAGGTGATGTTGATATATCTGCTTTTTTTATTATTTCTGTTGAATGCATCCTAATTGTAGTCATACTTTCTGTTTGAGTTTAATGTTCCAATTAGGTATTTAGTATTTTTGTGTGAAAAATTTAAGGTATTTAGTTAAATGCATGGCACACTTCTTTATCAATATTGTGTTTTTTGTGGTTAATGAACTAAAAGTTACATAGGACTAGTTCATGTTGCTATTCATCATTTTTTTTTGGATTCTTGAACTGAAAATATTCTTTGCAAATTCACCTCGCTGACTATATAATTATGTAAAAGCTTGATCAAATTAAACTTTTGTTTGGACATGGTATATAGCAGTTTCTGAATACATTATCCTACCTATGGCCAAATTGGTTTGCCCATGCATTCCTCTCTGTTAGTAATTGAGACATCCTGTCACTTCTCACCTATAATCCCTCAAATGCTGAGGTGACTCCTTGTTCTTCTTTATAATATATGCACTTTATTAACGTTATCTTCTGAAATCCCTCTACCTGCTACAGTGAAAAGCCTAAACCTATAGATGGCACATGGAGAACCATGAAATTCTCCTTGGAGATAGTAAATTTTCAATGAGTACTGCAAATAACCTGAAGTATAAAAGAAGATGCAGGCTCTCTGAGTTTGGTATGGCATGCAGGCCATGGCCTCATTCCATCTCTGAACTTGCTGGAAGTGTTTCTAATGTGTCGTGGCTGGCGGTTATGGACAGTATGGGAAGTAACCAAGCTTTCTTACTGTAGCAGCATGTATATGTTGTATTATCCTTATTGTAACATTAAACTTTGACTTGAATATCATCCATCACTAATCAATCAATCCATGTAAATGGTAATAGTCATATTTTCTGTCTTTCCATTTGAATAATTAGAGTCAGTTGTATCTTTTTATAGGAGTGTGCATTCATATTTGCTGAACTGACGGAGCAGGGTGACTCCGTGGATATTTTTCAATCACACAAGGAGTTATCTTTCACATCTATTTTCTTTCTGTTGTTTTAAATGTACAATATAAGGAGAGTGTGCAAAATATCGATCATGTTAGATTTATCAGTTAGATATTGTTTTAATGTGGTTGCTTAGGCTCTTCCCGCCCCAGTATTCCCTTTAGTGAGTCATTATATATCTGTTTGTCATAGTTCCACCTTCAAACACAATTTCATGATTTTCATATGACCTAGGAAGCACGGACACAGACACGACACATGGGAATTTTCAAAAATATAGGGCAAGGACACGACGTTAGACACACACACACACACACACACACACACACACACGGAGTTAATACATATAATATCCGTCTATCCAAATCTATAAAACAACTGAGATTTAAAGAAATAAACATAAAAAAAATATAAATCAAACCAAAATTCACTTATGATATGAATGCAGACTTTATAAGAAAGCACTAGTATATTTCCAGTATGAGATAATAAACGATCATTGTAGATTAATCTAGAATACATTTGCAATATGAAATCAAGTAAGTATGAATGAAGAATAATGAATATAATCATTTTGTATGTCAAATTCCTAGAACACTCGTTATATAATGATGAATTATATATATATATATATATATATATATATATATATATATATAAGTATGATGTATAATAGATAAATATGTAATAATTATTAGGAAAGGGATGGGGATTAGACATATGGTAGTGTGCTGGAATAAGAGGGAGAGAGAAGATATATAATTTATGTTTCTTTTATATAGGGAATTAGATTTAGCCTGCCATGTCCACGGCGTGTCTAAGCTGTCCACGTTGTGTCCATGTCGTGTCCGAGCTTTAAAAAAAGTGGACACTTCTGAGCTGTGTCCACCGCGTGTCCATCTGTATCCACGCCGTGTCCGTGTCCGACACGTGTCCAGGATGGCCACGGCTGCCCCGGGAAGTGTCCGTGCTTCCTAGCATATGAAACTGTGCTCCTATATGCTCTTGAAGCTAGAGTGCCAATGACATTTGTAGTCTATTAAAATATAATACTGGATTGTGACACTGATTACTTGTCTTAGGCTTCTATAACTATTGTTCCAGTTTAGCTTGAAACCTAGAAAGCTTAGGATGACTAAGGTATAAATCCTATTGTTAGAGAATATATGCTGTTGGGCCAATATGGGCCGACTAGTATAACTTAACCTACCCTGTACTTGCGGTACACTGTACCAAAACACTACTGCTGTATAAGGAACAAAACAATGTATATGTGAAATCCCAAATTTCCTTTCCGGGTATTACTTTTCTTAATATATATTAAGAGTTTTATTCCTACTTATGCTTAGTTGGTAGAAACAACAACCTTCTCTTGCTTAGGCGGACTTGCACATCTTAACCATGTAAAGGCTTTTAAATCAAACGTAGTCTATTTTTAGCTTAAGCCCGAAGGAATTGATATATATTTTAAGCAAATAATCCTAAAATACAACCACGGGTGGATTAAAATATTAAAAAAAATCTGTCACGACTATCTCGTGACGTGAGCCTTGGCTCGTGGAGTTTGAAAGGTTTTTTCTTTTTGGATAGTGGGGAGTTTCACCCGTCTAAGGTAGTAGGAGAGAGAGAACAAGCAATAGATAACATCGTTAGTCTTTAGTCCCTTCTCGTAGTGCCCCAACATGATTCATTGAGATTCGATCCTGCAACCTGTGCTTCACAAACAACATGCTTGACCAGCTGAGCTAGCTGGCAAGTGCCGTTTAGTTTGAAAGGTAGTCACGCTGTGCTAGGGCATCTTGGTTTTTTCTTTTTGCTTTTAGTTTTAATGCCTGCCGCCTTTTTTTTGGATTTTCGCCTCCACATTTAATGGACTCCTTTTGAGGAGAGAGCAGTGTCGTATTTTCATAGCGCGTGTTAATATAAATATAAATAAATAAATAAATAAATAAATAAATATATATATATATATATATATATATATATATATATATATATATATATATATATATATATATATAGTCAGGCTAGAATACACTCGAGTGTACGGATCACACGAATACACTCAAGTGTGTTTGCATATCAAGACTATTTTTTTACAAAATGTAAACCGTTGATCTTCACCGTCATACTATAACTAGACTACATACAAATTTTGAACCCATTTGGATGAGTGTAAGTCACTCATCCAAGGGCAACAAAATCAACACGCGAAACTAATTTAAAATGCATCATTTTTGCAATCTTCATAACAAGAGCTATACATATCTAAATGTGCTCAAATTTTGCGTATGAGTTGTTCACAAGATGTTTAAGAAGATCGAAGGATTAGATTTAAAAAAAATATTGCATCATGGAAAACTACTTGAGTGTATTCCGCTCTGGATACACTCGAGTGTATTCTAGCCTGACTCTCTCTCTCTCTCTCTATATATATATATATATATATATATATATATACACTACTATAAAAAGAGTGAGTTTGATGCTGCGCTCTCCTTGATCCACTCTCTTCTCCTTTTTTCAAGGAATTTTACTTTTACAAATATTTATTCCCACACTCTCCTACTAACTTTTATTATCTTTAATTCTGTATTTCTCTCTCCATCCCACGGAAATGGTTCCTTGATTCTCTTATTTCAAACAACCAACACAAATATCTTTTACCGTATGGACCTTTTCACGGACGAGTCCTCTCCCCATATATTTTTAATAAATTTTATATGTCACGTGCATGTGCACGTGTGCGTTCACTAGTATATATATAAAATCATGCTAGAATACACTTGAGTGTACATATCACACACTATACTCAAGTGGTGTTTGCATATCAAGATTATATTTTTGCAAAATGTAAACCAATGTCTTC